>JAVLUX010000013.1:40457500-40552500 GCA_032164185.1 Moxostoma hubbsi | reverse complement strand
GGAGATGAACAACGTGACAGTCACCGAGCAAAAGTTTCGCACAAAGATTAAGTTTAAAGATTTACTTTGGTTTAGGAACGAACTATGGTGTATGTGCAAGGAAAGACCTGTGCTCACCATGCTGTCCACTCGTTGCGATGAGTCAATGCACGATTATTTTCTTTGTACTTCAATCTGGGAATGTGAACAGTCGAGACAGTGTGTATGAGTGTGTGTGTGAGAGAGAGAGAGAGCGAGCGAGCTGCACAGCCGCAGTTAAGACTGCTCGAGCATATGCGCTGTCATTCACAGTGTCTTTGCCACTGGATTTTAGACAGTTGGCACTAAAATGGACAACAATGGCACAAGAGATGTCTTGTTGAATGTACTTTTTAATGTGTAATATTTTGGCAATACTGTGTGTAAAATCATGCAGACGAAATAAATGGAAATTGTTGAATATAGATGCCTAGTAAGAATGAAGTAGCCTACCAAATAATAAGAGACTTACTAAACATAACTGTAATGCAAAAACACACTAGCTATAATACACAAACCGGTAACACTTTAAAAAAAAAAAAACTTAAAAAACTTTAGTCATGTACAGGGTTAGTTTTTAAATGTATTCCAATACAGATTACAGAATACATGCTGCAAAATGTAATTTGTAACGCATTCCGTTAGATTACTCAAGGTCAGTAATGTAATCTGATGATTACTTCTTCAGCACTGTCAGATTTAGACTATAAACAAGTTAATAACAAGTGGAAAAAAAACATCTGCCAGTACAGTGTGGCAAAATACATATAAAAACATTTCTGAAAAAACTAAATATCATGTGCAAAGTAAATGTTTCTTAATTTTATTATAATTATTTTTTGTATAGATATATTTAAAGGTCAACAATTAAACGATTCTCAGATTTTGACAGTATATCTTTCCCCTGATATCAAAGGTTTTACTAGAGGAATAAAATCTATATGTTTGATCGAACATGGATTTTCTTGATAAAAAAAAAATAATCTTATCTGGTAAGGTGCACATAAAAGGCTAGAAATAGCATTTTAGCTTAGTATAAAGCTAAATGTTCACATGACAGTTTACACAAGGTTAAATACTGCTTCTCCATACCTCAAAACCCCAGTGTTTTTTTTTTTTTGGTTTGTTGGCCAGTGGTGCTCCTGCGTTGCTTTATTTATTTTTTATTTACTTAATTAATTAAACTTCAAAACAACAAAGTCAATGTACAGTCAGAACTTCAATAATATATATATATGTATATATGTACATAAACATACAGCCAGGGGGTAGGCTAAACATAATGTAAATATATTAAAGGACTCGTATATAGAAACAGTTTAAATTACTTTCTTATTATGTGAATGAAAAATAGTCTTGAAATATATTTGAATTTCTTTTTCAAGAACCAAAAACAAAGGTTGGGTTTTACTGTACTTACATTTATGCATTAACAATTAACAAAAAATAAAATGTTTACAATTTATAATATAGCATTCTTTCATTTTATTTGAGGGGATATTAGTAAAACCAAATATAAAGTTTTCTAAACACAAAGAAAAGTGTGGTCAATGTTATCAATTATAAATCTAGTCAAATCTTTCCAAAACGTCCTTACATGAACACAATGCCAAAAGAAATGTTTCAGCCAAAGCATTGCAAAAGGAACAGTTCGAATCAATATCCTTTATAAAATTTAACAAGAAAATGATATACTGGGTCGTATCTGTGTAAGATTTTGAAAGTTACTTCCTTAACTTTATTTACCAATACATATATGTGCGGTAAAGTCCAGATGGCCTTCCATAATAAACCTTCCACCCCACAGTGTTCACCAGCACGTCTTTTTCCTCTATGACGTCATGTCCACTTCTCACTCAAGTGTAACAGCGCCCTCTGTCTGCTCGTATGAATGTAACATCACAATAAAATGTTCACCGCTGTTCAAATGCACTTTTGATCGCATCGTTTATATGTATGAATGTTTTCCAACTGAATACACTAAATATTACATGAAGCAAATGACAATAAAATGCAAAGTAATATCTTCAGTAATCAAAATACTTTTCGAATGTAACTATTCAAATAACAACCCATTTCAATTGTAACTGTAGTGGAATAAAGTTACTAATATTTTTATTTTAAATTCATAATCCCGTTAAATGTATTCAGTTACTCCCCAACCCTGGTCACATATACATATATATATATATATAACACCTGTACAAATACATATTCGTGCAATTTCTATTCAGCAGCAATCTAAATGGATCAAATCATGCAGATATGGGCCAGGAGCTTCAGTTCATGTTCACATCACCCATCAGAATGGGGATCTCAGTGATTTACAACATGGCTTAAGACTCTAGACTGTTGTACGTGAAAATCCCAGGAGAACAGCAGTTACAGAAATGCTCAAACCAGCCCGTCCTGCTCCAACAATCATGCCAGTCTAAATCACTGAGATCACATTTTTCCCCATTCTGATGGTTGATGTGAACATTACCTGAAGCTCCTGACCCATATCTGCATGATTTTATACATTACACTGCCCACATGAATGATTAGACAATAGCATTAATAAGTAGGTGTTCAGGTGTACCTAATAAGGTGGCCGGTGAGCGTATATATTGTATATTATCAAATATATTCTCAGTAGTTAAATTAGATAATATATAGAATATAAAATATGTAAATAAATTAGTTTCATATTTCAAACTAGTTGAATGCTTATTACTAAATGAATGCTTAACCGGTTAAATAGTTAATATTTGATCAGTGATGGAAAGCTATAATAAAGTGTTGCCACAAAACGTAAACAGGCAGTTTTTAGTTCTTTTTGGTCAATGTTTTAAAGTGCAACTAAAGTTTCTGCAAAATGTCACATGCTCTGGTTTACTTGCTGTGGTTCTGCAATATAACGTGTACACCAAGAATCTGAAGAAAAACCATCGTTCAAGCCAAATATTAACAAAATTTATTTTACATACAGAAAGAATGTACACAGCAGATAAAATTAATCTTTAAGACCTGGGAGAGGAACATTTCAATTTACCCAGCTTCCTCTTTGGAACTAACTAAAGCTGGCTGTTCCTTAACAAATAAGGGGGAAACGGGACAAACAAAACCTAAAAAAAAAAACAAAAAAAAAAAACGATCATATAAATAAAGCAAGCAAATTATACTCGTATCTAAATAAATAACCAGTACATAAGCAAAAGTGGAAAAAAAAAAAAAAAAAAGGGATGGTTTTGGTGCCTATGTAGTGTTTGAGCAAGCTATAGGGACCTGAACGTGTTTCTCTTTACAATAACTATTCACAACTACAAAACAGAAAATCTATTTGTTCCTTTGAGCTGCAAGACATTTCTTACAACAGAGACTTAAGCCAGTATAAATTTATACAAAATAGTAGTCTAGAAAGGCAGGTACAAAATACAGATGCACCATTTCGAGAAACAGACAAAAAAAAACAAAAAAAAAAAACAAAAACAAAAAAAAAACAATGCCTTTTGTCCTGAGTTCATTTGAATGAGAAAGGACATTTCAGAAAACACAGTTGAATCACTTTTTCACAGCACAGCTTTTTCCTGGGAAGAAAAATACATTAGGATTCAAAGATTTCCTACAAATGGGAAAACAGGTTGATTTATACTCCTGTCTCTGGCTGCAATGATAAATGCCACTTGATATTTGTCAGAGTGACATTTTGTTTGCACTCTGCACCTACATTTTCTCGTTAACAAGGGTTAGGTAGAATTTATGGTCACACACTACACAGGAACGTTCATGAACATTCCACAAACACCACCGAACAACATAATTAGATAGCGGATTATGAACCGACATTCAGCCTCATCCAGTTTGTGGGGTTGTGAGGAACTTTACATCCGTGCTTGTTTTAGTGGAGGGGTCATGCGGTCAGCAAGGCCCAATCTCTGAAGTTCAGAGTGGAAGAAGGCCTGCAGACGTAGACCGGACTTTGCTTCGTTGGTACTGCGTGGATTGTACTCCAAACAGTTAGAAAACATTAGCTCCACATCCTCGATATATTCTGCTGTAGGATTAGAAATAAATTATGGTTAGCTTTGACTGATGTTGTGCAACTTCAAGCAGTTAGGGTGGGTTGGATGCATGTCAGATTTAAGAAATTACAAATGCTGATGTGAAGGATTGTTTACACTTGTTTATTCTTTCTACAACGAAAATTGTTAACGTACCAGCAGTTTGATATTCATAGTTGTTGACCTTTTCCCTGATTGTACTCAAGGCAATGGGTTTCTTGATGATGTCATAGTAATCAGGCACCTAGAAATACAACGACACGGTGTGAATAAACAGAAGGACAATGGCACGTCCCAAATAACATTTGTGGAGATTTTGTGGAGAGTACAGCTGGTTGTAAAACCGATCAGGAATTTTCTTATTGGAAGGGTTTATGACACTGTTACAGAAGTATACGAGTGTGACTTATGACTCTTAACTGTTACGTGTACTACCTGAGTTCTGGACACAAGTTTCTTAAAGGGCCAGCTATCCTCATGTCTGACCAGATCCACAGTGAGAAGCTCACAAGCTGACAACTCGTGGACTCCCAAGTTTCTCCCTGAGCTTCGACGGTTGGAAGAAGTGGTGGTTGGGGCTAAGACTATCTTGGCTTTTGGGGAGACCTCTGCTGGACAAACAGTGACAAATCAAAATACATGCGAACAAGAAAGCTTCAATAAAATGAAACCGAGGCAGAATATTAAGTTGCCTTAATATCACTGTAAATGCATGGCTTATGGTGGCTTACTGCTTACATAATAGTTATAAATGGTTTATAAACTACTTTTATAAGATGCCATTGTTGAATAATTAATAGAAATCATCAACAGTATTTTTTGAAGAAACTGAGTGGAATGCAAAAGTCACAATGCTAATGTGTTGTAGGTAGTTGCAAGAGGGTTGTAATGAGTGCTCTAAATGGATTTTAGCATGTTGCTAGGTGATTTCTATGGTGTTCTGGGTGGTTGCCTACTGGCCAAAGTCAAAAGAGCACACTCTTAAATCTCCATGATATTCTGCTCCATAGATATGGCTTGTGACCTCTTCGTTAATGCAAGTCTATGGAGTTTTCTTTCACCCAATTTATTGTTTACCTGGCAAAAATCTTATCGGTTAAGTAATAGCACATTTCTCCACCAGTCGGATGATTTGAGGATTCATTCATGTCTGTAGCACAAATGGTGTAAGAGGAGTTGCGAGCTTAAATTTAATACTTCGGTATAGGGTTTTAGAAAAAAAAAAAAAAAAAAAAAAAAAAAAAACATCAAGAATGAACAACAATTATTCTTACACTAATAAACATGCACATGCTGGTATATGTTGGTGTGCCGGTATTTGCCGTGGGCAATGTGCTCTTAATATCAATCTCCAGACAATATAGCGGGGTACCGCACTATCGGTCTCTCTCTCTCTCAACTGAAACGAATGCAAAAACACCTTCGTTTTGGCCAGATTTAGTTCTAAATTATGTCACTCACATTTGATCTTCAATTTTGTAGGAAGTGAGCCAGGGCCATAATTGTAGCCCGTTTACAGCTGGTGCTTTCACAGGTGTGCATATACTGTATCTATTTAAAGAAGGCTTTAGAGCCAGAATGATTTGGTATTGCAAAGACAATTGACTGTACATTTTACAATCCTTACCAGTAATGGGTCTCTTCCTGGAGTCTGTATTCTGTGCAACTGGACTAGACTGGTTGCTGGGTTCGACTGTTGTGCCATTAGTGGCAAGCACCTCTAGACTAAGACGAGCACTGGTGCGGCTGCCCGCCCGGGCAGGAGGTTTGCCGTTGGACACTGGCGTAGGTTTCTTCCCTGTGATTTTAGTGCCTCCTTTATTACCTGATTGGCTCTGTTTGGGCATGCTCTGTTGGGAGCGAGGTGTGGAATGACCCAATTCAGCTTTTTTTGATTTGCTGTTTGATTTGCCTCCTTTATTGCTCTGTAGTGGAAGTTTGACAGCAGCCTTCTTAGAAACACTAAGGAGAGTTTGTTTAAAATAAAAAGACAGGAAAAAGAAAGTTAGTCTAAAAGGGATCCTTCATCCAACAATGTATTCTTTTATCATTTACTCACCCTCATGTTGTTCCAAACCTATACTGACTTTATTCCATGGAACACAAATAGAAAAGTTAGCCTCAGTCAACATTTACTTTCACTGCATTTTTGTCCCCATTCAAAATGGAAGTAAATGGTGACTGAGGCTAACATTCTGAATAACATCTCCTTTTGTGTTTCATAGAAGAAAAGTCATATGGATTTGGAAAAACATGAGGATGAGTAAATAATTTAGCATAAAGCCAGACAACTGAAAACAAAAACAAGCAGAGAAAAGGCAATCAAAATAAAAACTCAAATCCACCAAACCTCTCATTCTCTTCCTCCTCTGACTGTTCTTCCTCTGACTCCTCTTCTTCCTCTTCAGATTCCTCCTCCTCCTCTTCAGACTCCTCCTCCTCATCCATTTCCTCCTCGGAGTCAATGGAGGAGCGCTGGCGGGAGTTGATTCTGTGAGAGCGCTGTTTGGGTCGACACTCTGGGCAAAACCAATCTTCTGTAGGAACAGTCTGTAAAAAATTATTTGCTTGTGTCAGAAGTTTAAACTGGCAAAAATGTTTCAAAGGTGACCAATGCAACTACCTTTGTGAAGTGCCAAAAAAACAAAAACAAATGTTTACATATGCAAACAAGTTTTGGGAAAAATGGCCATATTATAAAAAAAATATATTCCATTTAAGAGTATTAACCTAAAATTTCCCAAATCTTAAAAAAAGAGGGCAAAAAAAGGGTAACATCTGAAATGTGGTAAGCTTACCTTTAGTTTTGGTCGTGCACAGTGAATATGGTAGCCTCTCTCGCAGGCATCACACAAGAGCATGTTCTCAGCGTCCCCCTTCTTACGGCACACCTTACAGCGGGCATTGAGGATGGATTTGGCCCAGGCTACACTGCGCTCCAGTGTGGACAGATGTAGGAAAACCTGTGACAAGCTGGAGCAGCCCAACAGAGACTCACGCCAACGCTCCTGCACGGTCTTCACTTGCCGTCCACTCTCGCTACCATCTGAAGAGAAAACGCACAAACAAGAGGCCTTAATGGTGGCCAATACTAACAATATAACGTGTTCAAAGAGAGCATACTTTCACGAGTTTGGTTAATGCACGTGGTGAACCTCCTGAATTAATGATTAACAGCAAATCATACCATCTTTCTCGCTGGACTGGTCATCATCTTTTTTCTTGTCCTTTTTCTTCATTTTTTGGTCTTTTTTGGTATCTTCATCACCTGAACAAAACAATTATTCATTTACATGTACTTGGAAGATGCCTTTATCCAGAGTGAATTGGGAACTTAAGCTATCAGTATGTGCGTTCCCTGGGAATCGACCAAACAACCCAATGCTCTGCCAAAAAAAACAACCGTTTCTATTGCCCAAGCTTAAAAAGATCCTCTAGCATATACAAACCAATAACCTTTAGCATTTTATAATACAGGTTACACAAATGTGTGAATAAAAACAACCCAGAAGCCATCGCAAAAACACTGGTCATGAAATTCTGAAGAACTTACCTAGTGGAGCTTTCAGGAACTTGCGCTCTATGCCCTGCTCAATCTGAGCCAGGGCTTGTGCCAAGTAGAGGACTGTGTTGTTGACAGGCTGAGGTGTGCTCAAGCTAGTGGACATGGCACTCTGACTTTCTGTCTTCAGCTCTTGCAGCCTGAACAAAAGACAGACACCATAAGTTTCCTTACGCACAAGGTACAGATGATGTTGAGCTGTGGTGCTCATGTGAGTGATGCAGGTTAAAATTCACCCCACTCTGCAAATCATTTCCCGTTACTCTTTATAACACAAATATAAAAGGCAAAATAACCTGTCTTTGACTTTAATGTAGTTCTCATCTATTTCCATCTCCTCATCTTCTCCGTTGATCAGCCCATTTTCTTTAGACTCTGGGCTCAGTAGTTCATAGTTGCCGTTTTCCAGTGCTGCTCTCCATGTACTTCTTTCCATCACCTTCTCAGGGACAAACAAGGTAAAATATATTAAAAAAAATAAATAAAAAAAATTAACAGATCACCATTAATAATAATTAATATAAAAAGGTTAAACCACAGTAAAAAGACAATCATGGAATGAGGCAAATTCTGGTATTCTTCCAATCAACAAAGGTAAATAAGCCCAATGACTAGACTATTAACCCTCCTATTGATTTAGGGTAATTTTGACTCGGAAAAAGTAAAGAACACATTAGAAACAGGACTGGGTAAAAATATAGATTACCAAAGCATTGCGATCTTCGTTTGAAATATCTATTTCATTTCTTAAATCCCAAGATCGATCTTTTACACTGAGTGGAAAACACTCACTTCTGCAACTAAATTTCACACTATGTGACTAAAATGTCGGATTAGCCACTGGCTGGTCATTGGCATACTTTTTCGGATTTCACTCTATAAATTCTTGTAAATAGTACAAATGATGCATGTAAACAATAAAAATGTAACAATATTTATGCAATATAATATCTGCAAAAGATATTTAATGGAATACACTGAATTTGAACATTTTTAAAAAGCTACAATGTGACCAGTATGATAAAGTAAAATGTATATTTTTAAATTGTACCTAGAAGGTTCCTTTATAACAGCGTTTCTCAACCTTTTTTAATGAACCCCCCCCCCTGTTTCTCTTAAAACATTAGATTGCAGAAAGTACTGGTCAAAATTGACCAGAAGGACAAAAGGAGGATGCAGTCTCTTAATAATTGGAGATCTAAAGAATATAATAGAAAATACAAACAGAAGTGGGGCAAAGGAACATACTTTTATTTCCCCCAGAGTTCCCTGATAGATGCGGTCTTCAATATCCAGTAGTAAATCTTTTAGACGATTCTCCATGAAGCACTCAGCAGGTACAGAGCATTCTGGTTGAGATGGGCCACCCTTAGATTTTACAATATTGCCTTTGGCCTCCAGCAGTGGTTTATCTGTACAATAAAAACACAAATAATGAACTTTAATTCCATAATAATCATCTACAACATTCTTCACATATAAAGCTAACATCACTTTACAGTATGCAGTGCTACAATCTAATTACTTAAAAGCACCTGGTTTCAAAAATACAATATTTAGGAGCAAATAACTTTAGTAGGCAAATGATAAATCGCTCATTTTACATTGTTGTTCAGATACTAAATAGCCCCATTTCTGGAAATCAAATGTTGTAGTCAAAGAGCCCCTGAAAGTCACAAGTGTGTAGTATTACAGTCAGCTAGCCTGGGTTGCAATACAATTAAATAACCCGACAGACTGTCTGACAGCTAAGTGAATCTCTTAATACCTGACTGGTGGTAACGTTGAGCAGTACTGCCATCCAGCAGTTGAATGATTCGGTCCTTCTCCTGCAGTAGAGCCTCTTTGAGCGCACTCTCTCTGTTTCCACGTGAGTTAAGAGCTTCTATGAGCTGCTCCACCTCCTCACGTGTGCTGTAGAAGGACCACTGATTGGTCCTTTTGACTGGGGGTGAGGTGTTCTGGATCAGCAATGGCTCTTCAGTGGTGTCAATCTTCACAGGGCTCTCAGCAAAGGAAGGCTCATCTATTTTTTGTTCAGGGGTTGGACGGGGCTCTAGCATGTCCTCTGTCAAACCAAAGAAGTCATCCTCGACAAACAGAACTCCAGCAGAAGGGAACAGCCAGTAGCGGCGATAGACACGGTCTTTGCCGAGAGGCAGGATATAAGTGCAGGTCATCGATGTGTGAATTCGTTCCAGAAGTTCTTTCTCTTTGAGCAGCTGTTGCTGTAGCTCCTCTGGACTTAGACTATCTCGTACTTCGACCTCACTATCCTGCTTCTCTTTTGGGGAGCTTTTTGTTTTCTTTACTGGAAAATAAAAAGTGAATAAAAGTTAGTGTGCTAATTAGTAGAACATAATTACACAACATTAAACATTCAAATAAGTGACATGTTTCCTGAACTCTCCCCCCATCTGTCACGGGTCAAGACAAACAGTTTTTCCACATGCAACATTCTCAAACAAACAGGGCAATGTTTTGATAGCACCAGAGCCAAACAGTCTTAATACTTTTGGGGGAAAATAAGCCCATGAACAGCTTACTTACTGTAGTCTATGCATATTAAGCTGTATTAAAAAAAAAAAGCATTATAACTAGTGAGAAAAAAAAACAGATTCAGCGACGCATAGCCATTCTTTCTCCAACGATTCTGAACAGAATATCAAAATTAAGAATTGATTCAGAGTTTAGTTTAAACTGCAGCAGCACAGTGGAGTGCGCCAGAGACAGAGTGAGATGCAAGAAACAAAAATGGACATTAGACACGCATACACTAAAGCTAAGCACATAAATACAACCGTTTGCAGCCTAGGTGCATCAACCACATGACCATATGTGCCCGAGGTATGATTCCGAAATTCATTCACATAGCATCGGGAGTCTATGTCAACATTAACAAACAACATGAAAGACGAGCTTGCTACGGTTACTGAACCGATTTGGACAGAACGGAAAAATAATAGCTGAATATAATAAGACAGCGGTTCAGAAAACGTGGGTTATGTTTTTATTTTATAATTTTTTTTGTCTCCTGCTTCCCAATGCCTTTCTCTCCCTCTTGCGCTCTATAGAGGATTGTTTTTTTTAATTATTATTATTATTATAATCGAATAGAAGAGCTTTTGAATGGTAATCGAATCATGAGGCCAGTGAAGATTCACACCACTAACAATAATAATAACAGTGGAGATTTTCAAAAGCTGAAACCTTTCTTAGAGGTTGTGGTTGGTTGCTCCTCCTCATCTTCAGTGTGTTCAGCGTGGCCTTCCTGACTCTCTGTGCTTGTGTCCATCTCCTCTCTACAACCAACAGATTATTTTAAATCAAGCACATGGACTGTAATGTAAATGACAATTGGTTTCGATTGGATTATTGGTTTAGTTTACCTTGCCACATGGCTTTCATTTTTTGCTTCCTCTTTGAGTTTCTCATGCTTTTCTTTCAACTTCTGTTCTTGTTCCCTCAGCTTCTCCTCCTTTCTTTTTCGAACCCTGGAATGTGGAGATGCAACCACTTAATTTCTATAAATGTTTTGAAAAAAAATATTTAGTACTAAAAAGACAGTGTGTCTATGCAGTACCTTTCAGCAGCCTCCTCTCTCACTCTGCGATGCTGTTCAGCTTTAAGCTCTCGTAGTTCCTGTTTGGCAGCTCTCTGATCATCAGCGTTGTCTTCTATGAAGTCTCGGGTGGAAACCAGAGTCAGCAGCTTCCCACACAGTGCATGGAGGATCTTTAGCTTCTCTCCTGAACACATAAGATACCAAAGTAACAATAAATATTCACGTCAGCTCTCTAGGTGTATATACTTTTAAAATATAATTTTACATGCACTGGTTTGCACACTCACCAGGCAGCAGGTCATATACAGACGTGGAGGAGAGCTTTTTGAGCAGGCCTTGGTTTAATAGACGCAGCTCCACACAAGGGTCATCAGTGGAGCCAAACCCACCCTGCTTCTGGTAGCGGAACTTAGCGTTAGTGGAGCAGCAATCAGCCCCTGAGGCCAGGATGTGCAGTCGCAGAATCTCAGAGAGTGTACAGCTGTCCAGATCTAACTGCTTCAGACTACAGCCTACACAGAGAGAAGAGAGGAACACGAAGATTCACTGGAAAGATGGATTTACTATATAAATTATTTACTAAATCAATTATAACTAGGGCTGCAACTAACGATTATTTTGATAATCGACTAATCTAAATATTATTAGAATGAATATTCGGCCGATTATTCCATCAATTAATCATTAGCTCTTAACTGACTATTCAGCTTGTGCACAGACTTAAAAAGGTCGTATTAAACATGCTTGCTTACAATAAAATGGAAAAAACACTAAGTGTTTTGTCTTGTTCTCCATTTAAAATGGTCTAAAATACATTTACTTGAGCAGCAACATAAGATATTTAGACTTGCTTTGAGACAAAAAGAAGTGTATTTTGTACACAAGTGTACGTTTTTCACTTGGTAATAATTCTGCGAATGCAATAAAAACAAAATATACTTGTATGCAAGATCTATTTTCTAAAAGCAAGTCTAAATATCTTATATGTTGCTTCTCAGGTGAATGCATCTTTTTTAAAAGGATTTAGATATTTTAAAATATTTGTATTTTTAATATTATATTCAACATTCTTAGATAACAACTTTCTTCTGCAGTATAGCAGCTAAAGTAAATGTATGTTGTTTTAAAGGAGTTTGGAAAACAAGCCAAAACAAAATCAAAGACTACCCTCTCTCACCTTTTGTAACTCTCAAACAAACTCATTAATAAAGCTGCGTATTGCCAATTTTCTTCACGATAAGAACTACAAAGCTACACATATACTGTATTATGATAGAATAAGTCACGAGCAATCACGTTATAATCTAGCTGCAGCAAGTGCGCACGCTCAAGGGACGAGCGTTCCTGCGACAGTGTGCATTAGCTGGATGCTGTTTCAATCTCTCCCCACTTAGATCGGGACACTACGTGCAACTCATAGAAGAGGTGCTGTCAGCTCAAAGAAATGCCAGTTTAGAAGTTTGTAGTCATTTACATTAACTGCTTCTGTATTATTTGAACTTTAATAAAGCTATAACGCATAAAATATAACTGCGTTAATGATGTAATGCCGGGGTGTTTCCTTTAAAGATGCTCAACGTGCAAGTTTTGCTTCACTCACGCATCATCATTAGATCATCATCACATGATCTCATTTTACGGTAAAGAACATAAAACGACTATTCGACAATGAAAATATTTTATTGTCGATAACATCGACTTATCATTTCAGCCCTGATTACAACTATACATATTGTTCATGAAAAGGCATTTGAAAGCCTTAATTAAATTGACCATGGAGGATATCTAAACGGTACAGACATTTTTTAAAAGGAATATTATCTAACCTTGGTGGAGCTGTGGCCAGGCAGCAGCTAGAGATGCCACAGCACTGATGGCAGACTGTGTTGGGTCAGTATCATCCTCCAAAGCCTCACTCAGATCTAAGAATGAAAACACTGTCAGACACACACAGCATACTAAAATAATAAAGATAACTACAGAACCTGGACTATCAGCAGACGTAAACAGACCACTTTTTGACATTTCTAGATTATTGACACTGAGCAAATATTAATTGAAATTAATTAATATGTAACCAATTTTATTTCAGCCACATACATAACAAATATACAACACATCCTGAATTCAATGTGATCAATAAAGAATATCTGTGTATTTAAATCATAAAGACTTCAAATGATGTAATATATCCCTCCATGATATAACAAGTCTCAAATGCAGTTTAGAAAAAGAGAATTAATGTGTGGTCTCAGCTCTTTTATAAACCCTTTTGCACGTGAGTTTTTTTGCACTGTAATTAAACAAAATCTTACCTTACACTTCACAGCAGATGCAATGGAGGACTGATTATAAATGATCAATGATAAAATGTGATTTTCAGATGTTTATGATGATTTATTATAATAGATAAGATGCAATCACAAACTCGATTGCTGGATATGTGCACTGCCATATTGTTTACATAGCAATGCCATATGGTATTCTGAGTTTATGAAGCACAGAACATTCTAAAAACCTAACCCTTCCACTTTTGTTGCACCAGAAGTCATGAGAACGAGTGACAGACAGAATGGGATAAGGCTGGAGTGGACTAACTAAATTATGCATTCTTAGATTTACTTAAGAAAACATGGCAGCATCAATGCATTAAAACAGTGCACTGTAATGATAAAGGCTTTAAACTTTTATCTAGTGATTGTTTGAATAAATGTGGAATTGTTCATCATGACAACAGCTTCAGTACATTTTCGCTGGTAAACAGCAGCATGAATGCATATTTGCGATACGATTTGATCGTACGTCTCTGAGCCCAGCCAAGCATAATCACATAGGTTTGATTGTACGTGCAAAAGGATTAAGATACAAATGTTAAGCTCGACCACTCTAACCTTTGGTATCAGCTTCCGCCACCTGATCCTTGGCCACTTCCTCCTGTTCCTCAGCTAAAGCCTGGAAAATGGCAGACAGGAAAAAGAAAAGCAGCTCACAGAGCGGCCCCTCAGGATCACAGCCAACCACTGCTTCCTCCAGAACCTCTGTCAACACAACAACATTTAATTCTTGTACATTAAAAAAATTATGAGTCAGAATCTAGAAAATATTTTGTAAAAAGGTAAACAGGCAATTTGTTAACTAGAACATTTGGACACTCAGACTAGATGTTTTAAGGGGGGAATATCATGGTAATATGGTTGATAAGCAGCTCCTGTATCTCACCCAATGTGATGCCATCAGGGAACTCGTCCTTTAGGTCAAACAGCTCTCCAAATGCATTGAGGAATTCTAACACCATCAAAGCATCTCCAAACAGCTCTGCAGGAAGACGTGTTTTCACTGGCATGGGTTTTGGCAGCTCCTGAGAACAGAAAAATGTATAAAGAACATTGCTTGTTATATAATGGGGCTTTTCCCCTGCACGGTACATCTTGACTCTGCTCGCTTTTTGGGCGTTTTCAACTGTGGATAGTACCTGATACTTTTTTTAGTACCACGCGAGCCGAGCCGAGCCTAAATGTGACGTCAAAATCCTGTAGATCACTGATTGGTCAGGGAGATTTGTCACTACCAGCATCACTGGATTTCCAACACGTGACATCAACCCGCTAGTTTTAAAGTTAGCTAAAGCAATAACAGTATAATTTGTTCACGCGACTTTCGAATTGTGAAAAAATAAATGGCCGTGCGCAAAACCACGCTGTGTTCAATAAACGAGGTGCAGACAGTCCACTCGATAGCAATGAGCGAAACTAAAGTCTCTCAGGAAGTGTCTCAGCTGTTGGCTGCACACGGCTACCACCGGACCTACCAACAGTGTAGGGAAACAGTAAAAAAATACTTGAGTGACTACAGAACCATCAAGGAAAAGTGGAAGTGGTTCGACCAAATGGACACCATCTTAACTGGCGAGCAATGGGAGGGAGAGTGCCCTGGACTGGCGTTGATCCACAATGGAGGATAGTATGTTTTGTTACGTTAACTCTATACTCTGCTTGAAAGCTTCACTTTTAGTTGACCAGCTAATAGAAGCTTGCTTCTAAAACAACCAGGCCAATTTAACTGTTACACTTGTGTAAAATCACCATGCAACAACTGCTTTATGCAGCACAAGAGCTAGTAGCTAACAGCTAGCGGTCGTGTTATTGTTTTGGTCAGTTTGTGTCCTGTTTAAGATGATGTCATAGCAGTAGAGGTGGTGCAACTATGACGATCATCATATAATCCCACCCACGTTGAGGGGAACTAAACTGCAATGGAAATGCAAGCTATGAAAAGTAACGCGAGTCGAACCATAACGTGTAGAGGAAAAATGCCGTAAGTGGTAGACAATACTGTATACAAGCTCATGTACAGTAGACTGTCCTACATTTACATCAGGGCACATGCATACCTTCAGGTCGTCACATTCCATGTCCTCCCGAGGTTTGCTCCATAACTTCAGTCGCTCTGCATATTTTTTCTTTTCCTCCTTTAGCTTTTCTCGTTCCTAATATGCATTACATAAAAATGGTTATGAAATGGACATAAGTAGTTCGACATAACATTATCAATGCGAACATTGAGCAAAACCAGGAAAGCGTACAGACATGAATTCATCCAACTCACCCTCTCCTTCTCAATCTTCATTCGTTCCCTCTCCTCTTTTCTTCTAAGCTTCTCTTCTTCCATTATCCTCTTCATCTCCTCTCTCTTTCTCTCCTTGTCCTCCTTTTCCTTCTTTTTGGCCTCTATTAGATCTTCTCTCTCTTTCTTACATTTTTCTGTACATTGCATGTACATAAAAAAAAAAAAAAAAAAAAAAAAAAGCAAAACAAATTTTAATGTAAATAAACTATACATAATTGACATCATGTCCACATAAAACTTTCAGCGTGCAGTGCATTCTGGAATTTAAACTTACCCATAGCCATCATCTGCTCTCTATGTTGCATCAGTTTTAATTTCTCCTCAACATAATTCATCTGAAAGTGTAAAACAAATCTACATCAGACACAATATAGTCCCTATTTGATGATAAAATCAACTTAAACATACTTAATATAAAACTTTTTTTTTTTTTTTAAGATGTCCAGAAATCTACACTGGATTGAGTACATTTAGATTACACTGTCTTTTCTCTTAACATACAAAATGTCATGCTTTGAACTGCATGATCCCTGGGTGAAGACAATTATATGCCTGGGTGAAGGCAATTATAGCTAAACACACAAGCAAGCACAGCAAAACAAACCTCTGTTGGAGAGGCATCATTTGGATGTCGACCTCTACCCTTTACAGGAGGACTGAAGGCAAAAACTGGGGGCTCATCCGGAAAGAAGTGGGAAAGATTCTGTTCTGATAACTTATATTTTGCAAATGTTGATGGCTGGAAATGAGAACATTCAGTTATCACTCAATTATATAAAAAAAAGTTACAAAATAAATAAAAATGTAATCTATTTGTATTCATGTCATCAAATGGATAAACCCCATAACTACAATAATTTTTTATTTTTTTTAAAAACTCATTTTCATAGCCCCGATTTTGACTTACCTTTAGTCTAACTGTCCCATTTATTGGTTCACAATGCTGTTTAAGCAGGAGCTTCAATCGGTCACGACTAAAAACATTCTTCTTACGACTACAAGAGAAAACACCAGAAGGAGATAGCTGTATCATCACGGTTTCGTTAACTTTACAAAATAAGTACAGAACAGGACATTTTTTGGGGGAATATCAACAATTTAGTATAACAAGAGTTTATCAATGTATCTCTAATTAAAAAAAAAAAAAAAAAAAAAAAAACACAACACGTGTTCACTCACTTAATCTGAGCAGGTTTTACTATTAATGGTTCACAACCCTCTGGGCTGACAGGCTGAACTTTGTATTTAAACAAAGATGGACTGATGGCTTTCTTCTTCCTGTTTTAGAAAACAATACATAAGGTGGAACTTTGGAATTTTAGGAAATCAGCATAAGCAGACATACTGAACCATGTCGTGGAGATATTTGAGAATTCAGATCTGAACACTTACACATGTGATGGAGTTTTGGGAGAGGCGACAGTGGTCTCCTCATCACTGTCACTGATGACAATTGAGTCACCCTCTATATGAAGTTTGACGTGGCCATTGACTGCTCCATTGGAACGGGGAGGTATGACCTCCAATATCTTGCAGTGTTGTCTGCGGAGCACAGAAACATTTTATTAGAACAAATCTGACCGCACAATTTAAAGCTGCTGTGTGATTTGTTTTTTCGATGTGAAAATATTTCCACTTTTCCCAGCTTATAATGACAACTATAAAGACTAGAGAAAGTTACCACTCTACCTCACGCACAGTCGAGCACTCAGTCTTTTAAACTGCACTCTGCGAGCCGATTCGGTTGAGTCAAACCGGACTGTGCTAAAGATATTTGCATCAAGCGCACTTTACGTGAGATGTTGTTGCTTTGGTCTATTACTTTGGCCTTTCACTGTGCAACACTGTGGCGCTTTCAAAAACTGTTTGAGCATACCGACAGGGTTGGTCATTATTTTTGCAATCTTGTTTAGTGCGTAGAGATTACATAGTGTTCGACCTATAGGTTTTATTAATGGCCGATGCCAATATCCAGAGAGCAGGGTGGCCGATAGGCAGATACAATGCGATAAATCACAATTAAATATAGTATAACAAACATAAAATTGCTAAAAAATAAACTCTTATTTAGCACTATATTTACTCAAGCATCTTTAAAAAAAAATAAGATTAGATGTACAACTTTAAAAAAACACAAATTAATAAGTTTCATTGATAGTAGTAGCAAAGTAGCTTGTTTTGGACATGGAAAAAGTCTTGAACTTCAAAATTCACAGACCATCGTCATTGTTATCGCATCTGCTCAAATAAATGCCTATTTGACCCACAACTGCTGTTGGTACATTTAGATTTTAACGAATCACAAAATCACAAACAAGCTGATCTTACTTTCCAAGGTGCAACTGCTGTGACAGATTTGAGGCCAAATATGATTTAACGATGATCTTATCTGAACAAGATCTCAATACAGGAATTTAAATGCAGTAAGGAAGTTCAATCTAAATCAGCTGTTCAGTTCGACTATTATTGACAATTAGTGTCAATTATTATTATTTACTGTATGTGGATAATATAGTTAATTTATATAATTTAAGCAGTAAAGACACATTTTACATGTCTGATGGTAGTTTATTTTTATGCCACATTTTACAGGCTTCGGAAATGTGTTGAATGTGTGAGGATGTGTATACATCAACCTCTTACATGACAAACAGGCATATTGACTGAAGTTAAAACTGGTTGTCAATAGATCAGAAAGAATCTACATACATTTACTTCACTGTAAACCATAGATATACCTTTATAATAACCTTTAGTAACATTAACAAACATTATTACAGTATTTAATGTTTAAAATAAACTGCAGCCCATTACTAACTGATGTTCTGAAGAACCTGCAAGCATGGTTGCCTGCTTAGTGAGACAGTAATTTAATCTATTAATCATTAATAATCGCGATTACAATATCAAGGGCGATAATCAACTATTATTATTTTTCTCATAATCGTGTATCAATGAAACCCATACAGTGTGCATAGTGAATATGACATTTACTCATAGCACATGTAAATCGCTTTCACTTCACATACGTGTTCGTGCAGATCCAGCAATCTCCTGACAGTTTAAATGGGCTGAATCACCTTCTTGGTTTGTCACGAACTGACCATCATGATTTGTGAATTAATGAAACTTTTGATGCTGAAGATGATTCTGGCTGATTAGACATGCGCTTCAGGAGGAAGACATCAGAAGAGCACTCAACGGGGGAAAAAAAACCTGAATTTTTGTGAGGTTTGATAATTACATCCGTTTAAACAAGACATCTGCATATTTGCAAACGGTGATAGAAGTATGATATTTGCCTGTTTATCATTAGACTAGAAAGTTGAATGTTACAGGGAAATGCTGATGAGAGGCTGACAGAAAATGTGCTTTAGAGTAAGAAATACTTTGAGAGCTTCACAGGATGCTGGATTTCCTAAAGTTTTGTGTGGTTTGTTTATTACATCTGTTTACACGAGATATCCATATATTTGCAGACAGTATATGATATTAGTTTTATTGATATTTGCCTTTTTATCATTAAATAAGACCAGAGGTGGGTAGTAACGCGCTACATTTAGTTACATTTACTTTAGTAACTTTTTGGAGAAAATGTAGTTTTAAGAGTAGATTTAATGGTGGGTACTAGTATTTCCAACAGTATTCAGCTCTTGCAGCAGTGGGAAATGCCCCCCTCCCCAAACCCCTTTCCATAGAACACCAAAGGACATGTTAGGCAGTATGCCTCAGTCACCATTCACCATCACTTGGTTGGGTGGCGCTGTTCTGAGGCGACAAGCAGCTATAGCTCGTGTCCGTATTAGTGTGTTTTAAACGTCTTTTAGGGTTTAATTCCCCTTTGTGGTGTGCTGTTTAATGTTGTCTGAACATTGCTGAATATCTGTTGGATATCTGAGGGATGGAAGTAACTTTTTACGTCCTATTTTTATTGACTGTTTTAAACTTCGTTTGGAGCGACCAGCAGCGCACGTTCCGATACACCCGCGAATTCCTATTGGGATTACAATGGTGCTATCCTGCCGTGACGGACTTTAACATCAATTCACTGGCTGGGAATTTGCCTCTGGAGTTACTTACTGGTAGAAACACTGACTTTACAAAACAAGGCCAAACCAGGAAGCGGGGGAAAAGGGGTGGTGTGAAACAGCGAACCAGGAAGCTATTGAGCAGGAATCGCATCCCCTTGCCTTCGGTTATACTGGCTAATGTGCGGTCCCTCAGGAATAAGATTGAGGAATTACGGGCAAATGTCTTACATCTGCGGGACTACAGGGATGCGTGTCTTATGGCTTTTACAGAGACTTGGCTCACGGAGTCGGATTCGGACTCGGCATTGGAGATCAGCGGCTTTGGAGCCCCTCTACGCCTGGATCGGGACAGTGAGGTGACACATAAAACGTCCAAGGCGGGGCCAGCGCTGGGTTCCTCTGACCACAACTCTGTCCACCTCTTACCCACCTACACCTCGTTGTTGAGGAGGGAGAAACCTGTCAGAAAACAGGTGAAGGTCTGGACGGAGGACAGCTCTTCAGCGCTACAAGCCTGCTTTGAGTGCACAGACTGGACAGTGTTTCAGGACTCCTGCTCTGATATTGATGAACTTACTGACGTTGTTTGTAGTTACATCTCTTTTTGCAAAGACTCTGTTCTCCCGAGTAGGGAAGTCATAGTGTTTCCAAACAACAAACAGTGGTTCTCTAAGGACATTAAGGATTTGCTAATCAAACGAAAAACTGTTTTTAATGAAGGTGATGTGTATGCAGAGAGGGCTGTGAAAAAAAGAGATTAGGGCTGAAATTAAAAAAGCTAAATTAAGGTATAAGGAAAAAATTGAGGCAGATTTGAGAAGTAATAGTTTGAAGAAAACCTGGAACGGTATGAAAACACTGATTGGGTCTAATGATAAAGCTAACAGAGTTGTCCTGGATGGTTTTTCATCTGATAAACATTTGGCTGATGAATTCAATGTATTTTATTCTCGATTTAACAATTTGGATTTTGATGATGAAATGAAGGGTCTCAGGGCTATCACACAGGCAGCTCCATCAATTACCGTTGACAGTAGTACTGTGGCTAATATATTCAGGCGCACCAGATCAAAAAGTCCGGGGCCAGATGAGATTTGTGGGCAATTATTAAGAACATGTGCAGATCAACTCTGTCATATCTTTCAGTGCATTTTTAATTTGTCCTTATCACAACAAAGAGTCCCTAGAAGTTGGAAGCATTCTATTATTGTGCCTATAGCCAAGTGCAGCTCCCCAAAATCCTTGAATGATTTTAGACCTGTAGCCTTGACCTCATTGGTCATGAAAAGCTTTGAAAAAATTATCAAAGAGGCTGTCTTACTGCAGGTTGGAGATCAGTTAGATCCACTGCAGTTTGCATATAGGTCTGGCAGGGGTGTGGAGGATGCTGTGATCACACTTCTGCACTTTATTTTTAGCCATCTGGATAGAGCAAAAACTTATGTCAGACTTTTATTTGTTGATTTTACTTCTGCTTTTAACACCATTCAGCCTCTTTTGCTTGCTGAGAGACTGATAGCGGATTTTAACCTGGATTTGAATTTGGTGGGCTGGTTATTGGATTTTTTAACAGATAGATCTCAGCGTGTGAGGGCAAACAGCACCCTATCTGAAGTCACTTTTACATCCACTGGTTCCCCCCAAGGTTGCTGTCTGTCTCCTCTCCTGTACATCCTGTACACAAACCAGTGTCGCAGTTTGTACCAAGATAGATACATACTTAAGTTTGCTGATGATTCTGTTATTGTCAGCTTGCTATCAGGGAATGAGCGGGACCATGGGCCAGTCCTTAGTGACTTTGTAGAGTGGTGTGATAGGTCATTTTTACAGCTGAATGTATCTAAAACTAAGGATATGGTCATTGACTTTCGCAAGACACCACCCCCCCCCCTACAGTCACGGTTATTAAGGGCACGGATATTGAGCCCGTGGAGACATACAAATATCTTGGAGTTATTTTAGACAACAAACTGTTTTAAACCGTTGGTTGACGCTGTCTCAAAGAAATTCCAACAAAGAATGTACTTTCTGAGGAAAATGAATACTTTTAATGTTTCTTCAGACATGATGATTGTTTTATCGTGCTTTCATTGAATCGGTTTTATCTTTCTGCATATCTGCTTGGTTTGGAAGCCTCTCCCTGACAAATAAAAACAGACTTGGTAGTCTGGTCAAAGTGGCGAGTAAGATTTCCAGGATAGGTCAGGCTCAACCAGGGGAGTTATACATAAAACAGGTACAGAGGAAAGTTAGAGCTATAGCTCATTCACAGGATCACCCCCTTAGAACAGAGTTTGAGCTTTTGCCCTCTGAGCGCCGTTATCGAGTTCGTAGCTGCAGAACAAAGAGGATGTACATATCTTTCGTTCCGGCAGCTGTGAGGCACCTTAATGGCACTTAGCACTTTATATTAACTTGCACAAGTTGCATTTTTGCACTTGTTGGTGTCCTGTACTTTATTTATTTATTTATTATAAATTATGTACATTGGGCGTTAATGTGAATTCCTTCTTGCTGGTTGGTTTTGTTGGTGAGTGTTGTTGTATGTTATGTGTTTTATGTTGAGCATTTGCTGCAAATTTAATTTCCCCTTGTGGGACAATAAAGGTACTTTGACTTTGACACTTTGTAAGGCGGGTGCCAGCGAGTCTGGGCTATTCCTCAACAAGACAAAAGGCTCTCATGAGAATTAACATTTGAATCATCTCTTGCACATGTAACGGCAACATCCGAGATGTAACAAACTGTGCAGCTAACACCTACCTTCTACAGTCTCATCATCTCCCCCTACTTCCCCCTTCTCCTCCTCACTTAAAGCTCACTAAAAACCTATGCAATGTGAGGGGTGTACAAAAAGTAACTATAACACATTTGGTATCATTTAAAGGTGTGCCCTCCCCCAGATTCTCCATACAAACTACCTACTATATGTAAATGTACAGGAACCCCCTCAATAGGGGACCAAAATCTAATTATAATGACAGACACCACCATTTGGTTAGCATATTGAATTATTTGGGTATTTAAGGAGATGTGGCACATCGTTCGGGGTTCTCTGTAGTCAGACGACTACCTGTTTTAATGTGATGTTTCTCCAGATAAGTGTACGCGGGAAACCACGCATGGCCAATCCAAAAGGTATTACCAGAGAAGTTATGTTGGTCAACTTATATCTGTAATGGTGGCCGTGACCTCTACTGAAGAAAACGTTAAGTTAAATTCAAGTGTATGCAATTCCATGGGGGCTATACTGACGTATCTTTGATTGTGTAAACGTGAATGTGACAGATCTGTTTGATGATCCAACACTGGCTGCTTGTGATCGTGAGACCCGCAGTGTAGAGAAAAACACGCGAGGACCACAAAGCGACATAGTTTCTTAATCTGAACAGGCAAAATATAATTAAAGGAGTTAAAAAGAATAATCAAACATTCGCTCACTTTTAATGATACTCCGATATTAATAAAAATTAAATGTTAAAATCAATAATTTGATCTTTGCAATGTAATTTTCAATGTAATTAGTGACTCGCTACTTGAGTAATTTTTTAATTCGATACTCTTTCTCAAGTAATTATTAACATTAGTGCTTTAACTTCTACTTGAGTGAGTAATAAATTGTTAAAAGACTTAGTACTTTTACTTGAGTACAGTTTTTGGCTACTCTAACCACCTCTGGATAAGACAGTTAAAGGTTACAGTGAACTGTTGAGGAGAGAGAGGGACAGTAAAACACGCAAGCACTTTAACTTTGAGCACATGTGCTTCTACGGTAAAAAAAAAAAAAAAAAGCAGCTAACTGTGATTGGCCGTTTACATGTCTCAGATGCTAAACATGCAAGGAGGCAAATCTCAACATGGCTCCAGGAAAAAAAATAAATATCAGCCAAACAGGAAAATGTATCGGCCGATGCCGATAATTAAAACATTCAGATATCTGCCGATTTATCGGCCTCTGCGACATATCGGTCGACCACTAATTAATTACTTAACCTTTAACTCAAAACAGGTATTTATTTATTTTTTTTAAAGTTAACTTGCAATTAAAATTTTTTTTAAAACAAAACTTAAGCTGGGTTCATATTTTGTAATTTAGCCACGATTACGCAGTCTAGAGAAATTTGGGGGATCCTACAATTTTTGCCTCGAAAGGCAAAATCAGCAGTTTTTGATTGCTTCGTGATATAGTCACAAACGGGCAATTAATTGCCTCGAACCAAGTTCTGGAGGTGTCAGAAAGTTTGCATCGCAGTTGTGCACGACGACCAGATGAGATAAAACACCCCTTCGGCACAGTCAATTGGGGCCCTACAAAGCATATCGAACAGTTAAACAATGTTGCAAAGTGTGTCATGGCTTTTACCCATGATCTCACTGGGATCATATCATACAGTTGGACAAGCTACAATCATAAAGCACCCTAACAATTATACAGTGTGAAACAGGCTTTACAAAAACATAAAACATCCAGTGCAGGGTTTCCATTAGCCGGTTTTTAAAAGAAATGTTTTTTTGACTGTTAAAATGTCGTAATGTCAGGCAAATTGTCGGACACAATGTCCGGTGAAAATACTAAGACCAAGCATCAGCAACACCCTTTAGTTGTTGGCACAAATGTACAGTGTGATGCAGATCACGGAGGTTTAAAAATTATTATTATGTATAGTACATCGTGTTACAGCACAAAATAAACAAAAATTCAATATTTTTTTCCCAATTTGTCCGTCAAAATTTAGCATTCATGAACACGTGGTTGGCTGGCACGAAATTTCTTAGCAGAACTCAAATAGATCTGCAATAACAAACAACATTTCCAAAATTGATCACAGACTGAATGTACTTTAAAAAAGACAATCTGCAGTCAACAACATAGAACCAATCATGCAATCTGTGCAGAGTGAATAACTCGATAGACAAATGAGACCCAGCCAGACAGAGCAAAACCCAGGAGCCTCTCCATCAGTCTTCCAAACCATCCCCCCGCGATGCAGTAAAGGGCCACATGATGCATCGCAAACCACATCTGGTTGCCTCTGTACAAGCTCTGATGATGTCAGGGGCAACTCCTTGCACCAGTCCAGCCAATGAGAGGGATTCTCTAAGCTCCTCCCAATCACTTTAATCCTTAAATAGCAAGGTCAGCCTGTGATGGCTGACTCTAATCCTCAGTTATAGTACAGAACAGAGCTATGACTGATATGGTTTCCTTCAATAGGACAAGATCAGGCTTACTGTGAAGTCTGCGTGTTATCTCTGGGCTCATGATTGTACCCGGTTGGCATATTTGTTTTCCAAAGCTTAAGAATGTACTGTATACACAGAGCTGCCAAGGACTTTCAGTGCTCCAAAAGACTGGCTTTGTCTAGAGGAGTCAGGCAGAGTGTGAAGACATATCAATGTATATCTGGGTGTTTCTCTTCGGTTAAGCCGTGGACTATTCTAAACAGAGCTTCATACAGGACCATTGTTCATCATATTCAAATACTTTCTCTCCACCAGCATTGTGGTTCATCTGCCCAATTGTTTGTTTTTCCTCCATTAAAAGAGAAGGAAAGGCAAACATAACTATCCAAAATTATAAAACTGATAATCAGATTGGATGAGGTGCGCATTCGAAGGCTTTGTAAAAAATCTTAAAAATACAAGGGATATAAAGCAATGCTTTATATATTTTTTACATGTTTTAGTGTTTGGGTTGCCTGAATGACTACATATTAAAAGGTGATGTAGGCAACTTTTTGTTCTCAAAATACATTATACCATCCCTGTTTATTGCTCAATGATAACCAAGTAGAGCTGCACCAATACTTCTCTGTAGTACTCACATCGGGCCGATACTGGGGCGTAAATACGCTTACTATGTATCGGTTTCATCATTTCATATTTCCGAGTACGAGTGCATTAATATAATGAAGTGGTTGCACATGTGTGCATAGTGCTTCTTCCAGTTTGAAAACATGGGAAATATTTTAGAAATATTTTTAAGACAGTTGAATGGAGATGAATGAATACAAATGAATGGGGAGAGCCGTAATCCGACACCAACATAACGTAAAATCTTGTGTGACTTCACATAATAAAATCACAATTTTTTCATATGAAACTCAGTTTACACCAAACAGATTATTTAGTGTAAATTATGTTTAAGAGGACAGGTGGTCAATTAATAAAGTGAGGAACCTTTTCCTCACAAAAAGCACCATGAAGCATCTTCATCAAAAAGAACTCTAGTTTCCTCACCTGTGACCACCCACAGACCGCTGCATTACACTATTCTATGCTAACCTTGTAGGCTCACCTTTCAGAAGAGCTCTGAATTGTCATTTTTAATTAAGGAGAACATTAATATTGGCAATAAGATATCAATGCATATAGAATAGCATATGTTTACAAACACAAAAGTACTCCTATTGGTACACAGTATCAGCCTGTACAAAACTAGGTACTTGTACCAGCCTTCAAAAATTGGTATTGGTGCAACTCTTAATTAATTAATTAATTAGTGGGTTTACCTTCCCCAAAAATATGAACACTGAGCCTCCCAGGCTCTACTTTGTGCACGACATGTACATTTTCCAACAATTGTTTAGACAGACAGATTGTTTCACTTTTAATTGAGTGGGTCAGAAGTTTACATACAAGTTAACTGTGCATTTAAGTAGCTTGGAAAATTCCAGAAAATGATGTCAAGCCTATTTTAGATTCTTATAGGTTAATTGGAGTCAATTGGAGGTGAACCTGTGGATGTATTTTGTATAACTCAGTGACTCTTTGCTTGACATCATGGGAAATCCAAAGAAATCAGCCACGACCTCAGAAAATTAATCCAAGAACAACTGCAAAGGACCTTGTGAAAATGCTTAAGGAAACAGGTAGACAAGAATCTATATCCACAGTAAAACAATTCCTATATCGACATAAACTGATAGGCTCCTCAGCAAGGAAAAAGCCACTGCTCCAAAACGGCCATAAAAAGCCAGTCTACAGTTTGCAAATGCACATGGGGACAAAGATCTTACTTTTTGGAGAAAAAAATTCTGGTCTAATGAAACAAAACCGTTTTACGGTTTGGCCATAATGACCATTGTTCTGTTTGGAGGAAAAAGGGTGAGGCTTGCCAGTAAAGAACACCATCCCAAACGTGAAAGCATGGGGGTGGCAGAATCATGTTGTGGGGGTGTTTTGCGGCAGATGGTACTGGTGCACTTTGCAAAATAGATGGCATCATGAGGAAGGAAAATTATGTGGATATATTGAAGCAACTCAAAACATCAGCCAGGAAGTTAAAGCTCAGTCACAAATGGAGCTTCCAAATGGACAATGACCACAAGTATACCTCCAAATCTGTGGCAAAATGGCTTAAGGACAACAAAGTCAGGGTATAGGAGTGGCCATCACAAAGCTGATTTTAAAGCTGCCAGTCAGTTAGGGGCAGATTGTAAAACAAGAAGCATTTACACCTGCCGAGACCAGCGGCGTTACACCGTATTACAATTATAACAAGTTCAGGGGAAACTTTCAACGGTGGAAAACCAGACTTCTAAATATAAGATTTTGTAAATGCAATGACTGGAATTGTTTGGTTGAAGGGGGTACCAAACTGCAATTCCTGAACAAAACAGTTTGGTGAATACATGTTTACACATTAGCTTTCACTCAGCTGACAAGGTATGAAAGTAGCTATGTGGTTAGCTAATTAGCCATTAGCTCGTTGTCACGGAGAGCTGAGACTTGTCCTCTGCCACCCGGATTGAGGTGAGTAACTGTGCCACCACAAGGACCTACTAAGTAGTGGGAATTGACATTTTTTTTTTAAATATGTAATGATTCAGCCTTAATCTATCACCTCTTAAGAAAGTTTTTGATATCACAACAGGAAACTGGTTTTAATGTCAAATAAAATGAAGCAGGCTAAATGCATTAACTAAGCAAACCCTTTTTACAGCATTGTTTAATTCATCTTTTTACATTTGGCAGTGCCAATAAATGGTAATACTGATTGAAATCCAGGACAATTTGTAGCCTAGGTCTATGATAAGAAATATCTTTAATATCTTAGGTCACAATATCCTGCTTGATAGTATTAAAAAACATGTATTTAAGATAGACACATTTCTTAGGGCGCCTATACACAAGTTCTTACATTAAAAAAAAAAAAAAACACTCATGTCACAAGTCATCACAAAATGGCCAAAATCATATGTCTGTATGAGTGTGGCAGTGACAAGAGGATGAATTTAAAGACACAACTTCCCTGTGATTGAACTATATTATTATTATTATATTCAACAGTTAGTTCCGGTCATCGAATCTGATTGGACGAGAGATGTTCAATGAGCACTGATGATCTGACACCATCAGCACTCCGATGCGTCACTGTGTGCATCACTCTGCTTGTGTTAATGCCATTCTGAACTAAAGTGTAAGAGCAGTGCTGATCTGTTAAGAGCTAAGGTTTGTCTTTTTTTTTTTTTTTTACATTACATATGTTAGCCAGCATTGTGTGTAATATGAAGTGAATCGGCATCAGCCGTTTACATACAACAGCTCTTCGTGATCGCTTACAACACTACTAAAGCTAGGAAATGGCTTTAAACGAACAACTTCAGCATTACGGCTCATCACAGCTGAGAGACACAACAGACTGATTAATTACACAATGGGTGCTGTTTAAAATGGCGGAGGACATTGAGGTTTCTATAGTGATCGACACTAGTGCACCAGCTACCGCAAAATAGGGAGAAATACTCCCGCTTGGATGCTATTTTTCCACTGAGAAAGCTGACAGCTTCTCTACTTGGGTGTGGCAACAGGTGATCATACACACACCATCTATCTCTCTCTCTCTCTCTCTCACACACACACACATCCTTGTTTACCCAATTACTTGTTAGAAAGAGCACAAGCCATGATACCATTTCTGAAGTGACATTTTTGAATTAATAATGGAGGCTTGAACGCATCATTTGGTTTGAACCAGCCACGGCAGATTCTGATCCATCACGTAATAAAGTAGTTCCATGCACAAATGCCTTTTTATGACCACTCAGTTTTTCCTCATATTTTTTTTTTATTTACTTGTTAATTGAACTGTTGTATATAAGCAATATCTCACACTCAATTGTGCTATATGGCCCTAAATCAGCACTGCTGTGATTACATAAGGCACTCGGCCTGTGACCAAATCACAGAAGTGCTGATTTAGGGACATATCGCACTCCTGCTTGTGTGATATTTCTTAAATACACATTAATATATGCCTGAAGAACAGTTGAACAGTGATTATTATTAATATACAGCCTATTAATTTACTTAATGAACATAGGTGTCTTATATTGTTGTTGCTGCTGTTATAAAAACATGGATGCAATCATTTTTGTTGCATTTAAAGCTTAAAGTGAGTGCATTTTAAAAAACGAAAACATAAAAAAAAAAATTACCAAACAATTTTTGTGGCTTTAGCTGAAAGGTGAGTAGTTTGCATCCATGTAAAAACCTCAGCTTTGCATTGTGCCTAACAGCACTCCTAAGCCATGGTAAAATTACTGTAACGCATGGTCTCGTGGCTTATATTTTTTTTGCGCTGTTGGAAAGTTTTGAATAATCAATTTTTTGGAAGATTTTATCAGCGTATTGGTTTGCATGCAAATACACTCACTGTCACAATCAAAGATGAATGGCTGATTCTACAATCTCCCATTCAACAGATACAATCAGAAAAAGCCTAGAGTCTGGTTGAATACATCTTGCGTGGTAACACAGCCTGTATTGTGAATGTGTTGAGTTATGTGTGACAACAATATCCGACATCTCACCTGGTACCAGAGCGACTGACAACATCCACCAACTCTCCGGGAAAGAAACGATCTTTGACGTAGGCATACACATCATCGCATATTTCGTGCAGGCGTGAGCGGTGTGTAAGCGCGGTCAGGTGCAGGATGGGGACCATCATTGCAGTGGGAAAGTTCTGAAGATTAAGTCTGGCCTTTCTTTCACTCTCCAGTGCCTCCTGGTAGGTCAAGCCAGGCTTTCCAGTCACCGCACAGCTCCAAACCAGGCTATTACACAGAATAGTCCTCTCAAAGAATTTCCTGTAAAAACAAAACATGTGTAATGTTATTAACTGGCTTGAGATTTCTACAGTTTGCACAAAATAAAACACATACTGGTCACGTTTGAAAGGTCATGTTATGGTGAAAACAAAGAGTTGAGTGGTGATTCCACCAAAAATAGATCTACTGGTTGACTTCTACACACTTAGAGCTCGAAGCTTGTGTCTTGAGGAAAAGGAAGTTTCTTTACATTTTCATTAGTTAATGATTATGTTGATGTCATTTGACCTATGCTCAATTTACTTTTTAATATGTGAGGTTATAAGCCACATCATGGCAATATAACTTAAATTAAAAGTAAATTCTGGGTTTAATACAAGTTAAGCTCAATCAACAGCATTTGTGGCATAACGTTGATTAACCATTTCAATTGGTCCCTCCTCTTTAAAAAAAAAAAAAAAGCCAAACTCAATGGCAATAGGGCTGAGAAAAAATAACTGATTCCGATACAAATTGCGATTCTTGAGCCAAATGACTTAAAATGCATACATGTTTATCTTAATGCACCAATGATTAATGGATAAATATAAGAAGCTGTATTTGTGCAGAGTTCCACGTAACAGGTTTTCTCTCTGAGAAGTTTTGTTTCTTTAATTCTTTACATTCAGTCCTTTAATGCACTGCTGCTATAGCCGTAATAGCGCCATTTGTTCACCGTTGGACATTAAAATCCTCTGATGTGATCAAGGTTCCTGCTATTCTGCATAATGCAAAAGTTAATTGGAGATGTTGTGGAGAGTATTTGTCAGAAGATATTCTGTAGATTCTGTCTGACACAGTTTTAATAAATAGTTGAACCGTAAAAAGGCTCATCAAACTGTTGGATGCCAGAAACTACATGTTGCACCAATTGCCATATTTATAATCTAACAGCCAGGGTATTCATGTGCAGTAGGAGGTAATAACTATGTTAAAATTATTTTTGATTGGTTATACCTTGAACAGTACAAATCTGAAATGCTCATATTATTTGGCAACAGATAATGCAGAGGGTAGTAGACGTAATAAGAATTGCATTTCTCATTCCTAAATAATTCTTTAAAAAAAGTAAAGTACTAAAAGTGATAATGGAATCGTTACTGAAACCATTAAGGAACCGGAATCGTAAAATTCCTTACGATTCCCAACCCTATAAATGACAACAACATAATGATCAGTACTGTAGTTTCTACTTTAACTTTACAAACGGACTTGATTGGTCATCTTAAATGTGCAACTTCAAATACCAGCCTTATGATCATGATAAATTACATTATTATAATATGTATAAAAGTGGTAAAACTCGTCACTCTAATGGCCACACACACTAACAATAGCAGCGACCACGTTTCTCGCTACAACATCCTGTGTGTGTATGAGATCTGTCCCATCCACGCCAATACCCCCCTCCCTCCCCCCAAAAAACACCAGACCAGGGTCTTCCCCAAGACATCCCATTCGTGATCTGATACCATTTACGATTGTATAGCAAACATGTACACACCTAAAAGGTTTTAAAATACTTAGTCTAGTGCCTGGATCGAGGTTGGCTAAAGTACGCTAACTAACTAGCAGCACAGGCCCTAACTGACACCTGCGGGTGTATGAGGGGGGAAAACTATTAAGTCTTTCTGATACAGGACATTTTCACACCAAGGCTGTTGGACTAGAAGTAAATATTTTTTAAACGATACAAAAACGGAAGAAAATTTTGAAAAACAAAACTTTCAAGCAGACTGTCCCCATGGCTGTCACTTCTGTTGTTAATTTCGGATGTTTGTTAGCATCAAAGAGGGAGTTCAGACGGATAAATATGAATAAAAAAACAAAATAAATATCTTACTCGTATGTCCTGAAGATTTCATGTGTGACTTTACACAGGAAGACTTCTTCGTCTGGTTGGAGATCTGCGGGCGGCTTTTGCCTCACGAATGGCTTCTTGTGGAGAAGCGGCATCTTTTCTTTCTCTTTATCTCTTTCTCTGAGACTTTCAAAAACAAACACAGAAAAGACAAACAGAAAGTCAGAAAATCTCAACCGAATACGAGTTCATTGAAATAGATTCACATCTTCCAGTGAGATTCGTCGAACGCAACTGAAGGGAAACCTTTAGGGTTTAATCTTTTAAAACAAATGTAACGATAGTTTCCAGCCTTTGTTAATCACACGAGCTTCCCGGGTGACGTTCAAAATCCTGCCCACATGTTTCACCTTTTTGGATTCAAACCGAATTTAATCATACATTCGGTTGTTATACGACAGATGAACCGGCTACACGGTCGATTAACGGTGATATTTACCAAATCAATGATGTAGAAAAGATCAATCGAATCCAGAAGAGAAAGAAAAATACAAAAGTATCAGGGTATATAAGCGTGTTGACGACAAGTTTTGATCCGCTCTAGTTCACTTACCGACCGGCGTAACGCGGTGGGTGGAGCTTCTTCAGTAATTCTGTCATTCCATTGGGCAATTCAACCGCCAATCACGCCTCCGCAACCTATGGTGGGAGGCGAAAGTGGAAACTGGGTTTGTCTTTTTTTCCGCCACTGAAGATTCATCTATTTTGTATGTAATTTTCAGGGTTACAATATCTGAAGAGGCGCCAGTTCGATTGGATAGCAGGTATTTTGTGGTTGGAAGTAAAAAGAGTCAATTGCAGTACTCATAATGTGAAGAACATTCAAAAAAAAAAAAAAAATCGTTTTTTTTTTTTGTAACTAAAATAAGTGATAAAATAACATTAAAGGTCGAGTCGACTTAACTTACTTCACAAAAGATATTCAGGATTAAATTTGGACCCTAATATTTTTATACATGTTCTAGCACATAATTATGTACTAATTGGTGAGTCCTGTTTGAGTTTGGCTTATGCATATGGCAGAATTAACCCCAAAGATATTACATAATTTAACCCTAATGTGCTGCCTCATCCTACAAAAGAAAAACACATGCAGCGATCCTTCCCCTACTCCCTGTTTCAGTAGAAAGAGAGGGAGATGGTAATGCTCTTGAACAAAAGGCAAAACCAAGGAAGAGAGCACTTACATAAAGGCAACATATTTATTATACAGTATATCAATGAGGGCTGCCTTAAAACATTGTAGTGTAACCTCTGAATAACATGGGAAAATCATCAACTTGAACAGGAAACTTTTTGTTTAATCAAATCTATATGCATCATTTGTCCCATAAGGCCTCATTGAGACTAATCAAAATAACTGGTTTCACTGCTGAAGAGTCCATATAGAACTTTGTTAAGAGGGTCAATGTATACTGTAAAGATGGATTTGCTTAAAAGAATCTGGGTCTGTATCATTTTTAGATAAACAGAATAATCGAGTGGTACTTCCTCTATCCAGTGGCTGAGCGTTAACGTCTCCAGGGAATGAGAGAGGAAAAAATAACATTATACTATCTGTCACATATAATTTTGATAAACTGCTGAAGTATTTAATTACACTGCCAATCACATTTGGGGATAAATAGATTCGTTTCAGAGACAGAGATAAGCTTTTTACAATTGTTTCTTGAAGTGAAGCAAGTGCCTCTTGGATGCTTGGAACAGTTACCAACAACTTTGAAAATTTGGACTAATAAATTGCCCAGTTCTGGAAATAGATTAAAAAAAATACAAATATGAATATGAAAACTCTAAATATGCCTGATTTACTGGATAATTTTGTTGTGAAATAAGGTTATCATCGTGGTTTAACTTTATCACATGACACTTACTGAACATCTTATTGGCACATTGAACATCTCTATAAATATACAATCCAGACAAACCATACAAGAATATAAAAGATATCGAGAGTCACGTGACGCCATGCGAGAAGCAGACGTGTGAACGACAAGCTCTGTGCACTTTGCTAGTTTTATTAGTATTTGTGTCATAAACCGGTGAGATTCGATACACCCTGATTTTTAACTGTCCTTGGAAGACAATATGTCCAATAAATTTAAATTCTCAGGCTCTAGAGATATTTAAAGACACTTACGTGCTCAAGCTGACACCCCTGAGAAACAGGCCGAAAGCCATGGACTCAGTTCGGATGGTGAACAGAAAGAAATCTGGCATGAATTGATGAATGTGTCGGAAATCCTGATGAAGGTTGTTGCAGACTTGGAGGATCTTGCTGTGATACGTCCAAAGCACGAGAACTCGTGGAGTTGGAAAGGAATATTAAAAGTGCAGAGGCAGAGCTGAAGCGCCGAATGTCGTCTGGTGTCTTCAGAGAATTGACCCGATTGAAATACAGATATAATACTATTTTATCGCAGAAGGTGGAGTTTTGGGTATTCAGTGCAAGACAGAAATAGTTTCAGTCAGGGTACAAAACAGGGAAGCTTTTGGCGAGATATATAAAGCCTCGGCCATTGTTATTAATAATGCTTTTAAAGAATTCTATCTTGATCTTTATTGTTCCACATCTTCGTCTACTGATGAAGATATTAGAAACTTTGTGAAACCATTTTAACTCCCTAAACTGAGCAAAAAAATATCGTAATTCTGAGATAACCTTGGAGGAGCTTGGCGAGGTAATTATGACCTTGCCTACAGGCAAGGCTCTGGTGCCAGATGGTTTTGCCACTGAGTTTTTTAGATCTTATTTTACAGAACTGGCTCTACTTTTGTTAGAAGTTTATATGGAATCATTAAAGAATGTAAAGCTTACACCAACCATGACACAAGCTAGGATCTGTCTGATTCTTAAAAAGGACAAAGATCCAAGTGAGTGTAAGCATTACCATCCAATTTCCCTGATCCAGCTAGACATTAAAATATTGCCAAAAATTTTGGCTAATCGATTAAGTAAAGTTATATACACATGGTGTATATTCTGGGCCGTAGCTCTTCTGATAACATTAGGTATTTCAGCAATATCATGTTTATTGGATGGATTAGGTTACTTTATAGACATCCGGTAGTGGCCATACAAACAAATGGATTAATTTCAGATTATTTTACTCTGGATAGGGGCTCCCCGCAGGATTGCCCTCTTTTCCCATTTTTGTCCTTACTTGCCCTGGAACCATTAGCAGCTGCGATAAGAAAGGAAGATGATTTTCCAGAGGTGATGGCGAGAGGGGTGGCGCATAAACTATTGCTATACGCAGATTATATTTTATTATTCGTCTTTGACCCGTGTTTGATCTTTGCCTTGCCTCCTCAGAATTATTCATTCCTTTTCTAAGTTCTCGAGATACAGATTTAATTGGTTTGAATCCGAAGCTTTGGCTCTGACAACATACTGCCCGGTAATGGCTTTCAGCTGGTCATTGTCAGTGGCCCAAAGAGGGCATTAAGTATTTGGGTATTTAATTCTCAGCAAATTTGTGTGATTTAGTAAATTTTGACCCTTTAATAAAAAGTTTTTCGAGCGATGTGGACAGGTGGGCTTCACTGCCTTTATGTATGACTGTGAAGGTTAATGTTATAAAAATGAATTGTATTCCAAAATTCAACTACCTATTACAGTCTCTCCCTATTGAAAAAAATTAACAAATGTTTTTGTTTATTTTAAACAATTTGATAGTATAGCTAAATCATTTATCTGGAATGGTAAATGTCCAAGATTGCATTTCAGTAAGTTACACAGGCCAATTGACAAATGTGGGTTAGGTCTCCCCAAGATTATGTTTTACTATTATTCTTTTGGTCTCAGACATTTGGCGCATTGAGCGCTTCCACATGAGAGAGCCCCTCCCTGGCTCTTTATTGAACAGGAGGTCCTTGCCCCTATCTTGCCATCACAAAGTCATTCTACCAAGCTGCCCGGAGAAGCCTGAGACACATCCCGTTATCTCGCACATGTATTTAGTGTGGACAAAAGTCACACAGCCCCCTAAAGCGGCAGACATTTTTGAGATGGTACTTACTGCTTTTGAAAAGGGTCATGAGGCTTCAGCGTACTATTCCTGGCTAATTCACAGTTTAGGGGATGGGGTTTTAACATCTCTGTGACAAGGTGGAAGGCGGGGGCGATTAAATATATATATAATTAATTAATTAATTCATATTTGGATTTCTTTTTCTTTTTTGTTGGTTAATTTTTCATGTCAACAAGTATTTTCTTTGAACTGTCTGTTTATATGTGTGTCTGATTTTATATATGTTGAGTGATGGGAGGGAGGGTGGGGGATGGGGGGGCATATAATGATAAAAGTTGATTCCAAGTTTCCATGTGTTGTTTGTGTTAATGTGAGTTTGGAATCAATAACAAATTGTTGATGATAAAAGTATTTAAAAGATATCAAATATGGGCTGAACTCGGTCACTGAAGCCATATTTCTCCATGACCATTGTTGAAATGGATAGTTCTAGTTTAAATGGGACTTGGTCTAAAACTTCTACGTGAGGATAGCACTTAAATAATTTGATTAATATTTGTATTATGTACAGCCTCTCATATCTTATTGCTTAAATGTATGAAGAAAAACTAAAGCAAAACACTGATGGACTGCTACCAAATGTTGTAGCTTCATGAGCTATTATCACTGTGCTCTTTGGGCAAGGCACTTAACACCTCTTGGATGCATCCCGGGGGATGTTTGCATTAAGTATACTTAAGTGGCTTGTAATAAAAAAGTGTCAACTAAATGTAAATAGTCTGAAACTGTCTGAAATAGTCTGAATCTCACACCCACTACTAATTTTCCTGTGAGATCTGGATGAACATTCTGGAACAGAAACTGGAGCTTTGGGAAGGAGAATGAATGCGAGATGAACTCTGCGAGACAAGAGGAGTCTTATGACATCTCTTCATTATTGCAAAAAAAAAAAAATGTATGCAGTTCAACATTGAAGTACAAGTGTACATGCAAGCATTTACCCACTGTTTCTTCATTATACAAGAGCGCATCGATATGCACAGGGACTAGGTTTCTGAAGAGTCTACAATTTAAAATATGAAATTTAGCCATGCATTTCTAGCACTGATTCTTGAGATAAGGGGCAAATCAAAAGACCTCTTACTGTTAAAAATCAAGAAATTCATAATAAGAAAAATACTGAAAAAGTTAAATCGAAATGAAATGTGCATTTATTTCTTATATTTTATATAATTTCATTAGAGTTGTCTAAATTCAAGCTCAATACTTGTAAGCACATGTAACTTACCCTGTCCTCAGAAAGATGTCACAATGTTAAACTGCCAAAAAAAGTGTTTAAAAATGCCAAACATTCATAAATACAAACATCAAATGAAAGGTAGAGATCTGTAAGATATCAAACAATACATAAAGTAAAATGTATACATATGTGGTGGTGGCGTAGTGGCTAGAGCACAGGGCTGCTGAAGGTCGCTGGTTCGAACCCCACGGCCACCACCATTGTGTCCTGGAGCAAGGCACTTAACTCCAGGTTGCTCCGGGGGGATTGTCCCTGTAATAAGTGCACTGTAAGTCACTTTGGATAAAAGCGTCTGCCAAATGCATAAATGTAAACTCCAAGTACCTTGTCCTTTCCAACTTCCTGCTCATGGTGGATGCAACAGTAGGACATGTGGTCTGGTCATATTTATACATTTCAAACAAACAATTTTGCTGATGTTACAGTTTCAACATGTCAACAATGTCATCCCATTGTGATAATTTCTGTTAAGACTTGTGGAATAATTTTCAGAATCAGACTCAGCTTTATTGCCAAGATACACTTACACATACAAGGAATTTGTCTTGGTGACAGAAGCTTCTAGTGTACAACAATACAAACAATATCAAAAACAGCAGCAAGACATAGGTAATTAAAAGTACAAAAGACTAAAAATAAATCATTATACATACACGTACATACACTCACCTTCATACATACCCACATACACACACGTAGTGCAAATCTAATACAAATCCGTTATATAAAGAACAAAAATACAGGATATTATGTACAGAACAATGTAAGTAATGGCAGAAGTGGATATGTTGGATAATATAAATAGACTTAAACTGTGTATTGCACATAATTATTGCTCAATGGGGCAATTTAATTGTTCATGAGATGGATAGCCTGAGGGAAAAAACTGTTCCTGTGTCTGACGGTTCTGGTGCTCAGAGCTCTGAAGCGCTGGCCAGAAGGCAACAGTTCAAAAAGGTAATGGGCAGGGTGAGTGGGGTCCAGAGTGATTTTACCAGCCTTTTTCATCACTCTGGAAGTGTACAGTTCTTCCTCTCAGCAGTCCGGACTGTCCTCTGTAGTCTTCTGATGTCTGATTTCGTACCTGAACCAAACCAGACAGTTATTGAAGTGCAGAGGACAGACTCAATGACTGCTGAGTAGAACTGTTTTAGCAGCACCTGTGGCAGGTTGAACTTCCTCAGCTGGTGAAGGAAGTACAACCTCTGCTGGGCCTTTTTCACAATGGAGTCAATGTGTGTCTCCCACTTCAGGTGCTGTGAGATGGTAGTGCCCAGGAACCTGAATGACTCCACTGATGCCACAGTGCTGTTCAGAATGGTGAGGGGGGTCAGTGTTGGGACGTTCCTCCTAAAGTCCACAATCATCTCCACCGTTTTGAGCATGTTCAGCTCCAGGTTGTTTTGACTGCTCCAGCCAGCCATTCAACCTCCTTTCTATATGCAGACTCATCATCATCCCGGATGAGGCCGATGACAGTGGTGTCATCTGCAAACTTCAGGAGCTTGCATCCTTGGTGGTGCAGTCATTTGTGTAGAGCGAGAAGAGTAGTGGGGAGAGCACACATCCCTGGGGGGCACCAGTGCTGATGGTACAGGTGGTGGAAGTGAATTTTCCCTGCCTCACAAGCTGCTGCCTGTCCGTCAGAAAGCTGGTAATCCACTGACAGGTAGAGGTGGGAACAGGCAGTTGGTTTAACTTAGTCCGGAGAATGGCTGGGATGATTGTGTTGAAAGCCGAGCTGAAGTCCACAAAAAGGATCCTTGTGTATGTCCCCGGTCTGTCCAGATGATGCAGGACGTGATGCAATCCCATGAAGACTGCATCATCCACAGACCTGTTTGCTCGATAAGCAAATTGAAGGGGATCCAGAAAGGGTCCAGTGCGGTGTGGGCTGCTGGTCTTTCAAAGAGGGGAAGCTCATTTTCGGCCTACATTATGAACTTGTCCATTTATTTAAAAGTAAATTATGTTCATTGCTCTTTTCATGTCTTTTATATGCCCTGTCAAAGTTAGACAGATCCCCAAACCCCACCTTTGACCAAACAACACATCTGTGAGATGGTTTCATCAAGAGGCATGGCCAGTAGTACATTTTATTTGTCACAGCACTTCCAGTCAGCCAGCTTTGTCATACCAGGAGAGCTGAAAAGACCTGTTATTTTTCCCTATCTTTTGCACTAAATCAGTCTTAGGTGTTGATCTGTCCTGCTGTTTAATTATAATTTTTTCCTCGTAAGGAAGACTTTCAATATTAGCACTGTCTGCCATCGTGCGCAGTTCACCCGTACGACGCTAGCCTAGCCTACTGTATAAATGAATGAATGAATGAATGAACGAACGATCTAAAAAAAAAAAATTAAACTTGGTAAAACTGAAACAAGGAATGTGGGGTATAATTGTGTGAAATGTATTATGCAAATTGACTAGCAATTTCGCCAAACAAATATCAAGAAATAGGTTGCAGCAGTTTGTCTTTCGACTGCACTTGAGAAATCCACGATGGGACTGAGCGCGAATAGCTTCAGCGACTTCTTATAGTACAGATTCGCTGTCAGTCAAAAGGAGATGCAGTCTTTCGACAGATCCTCCAATCATTACGCGGAAGCCCGGAGTCCGGGCCAGCCCACTCCTCATTCACCCCCAGAGACGCTGCGCGTCCGTGGGAGGGACATAATCGCAGCATTTATTCAGTGACTGTCTTGTTTCGGAGCACTGAAAAAAAATATTCAAAGCAGCCCCATTGAAGTCAATGGACGCTCGGCTTCAACACGGAAATGCACTGTGACGCTACGGGAATGTATGAGAATGAAATCGAGTCAGCCGACCTGCTATATGTAGCTGATTCTGAACGAACTCGTTTTCGAGATGAACATGTTCTAACGCAGTTTTAGTCAATAAATTGTTTACACAATAGTACATATTTGACCATTATTTTTTTGACATTATAGGGGAAGCAGAGCTTCCCTTGCAGTCTTAAAGAAATCCCCACTGGTCCAGTGATGTCCTTCAGGTGGGCCAACACCAGTCTCTCAAATGACTTCATGACCACAGACGTCAGGGCGACAGGTCTGTAGTCATTAAGTCCTGTGATTTTAGGTTTCTTAGGGACAGGGATAATAACTGAGTGTTTGAAACAGCATGGGACTTCACACTGCTCCAATGATCTATTGAAGATCTGAGTGAAGATGGGGGCAGTTGGTTAGCATAGGAACGAAGGCACGCTGGTGAGACACCATCTGGGCATGGAGCCTTCCTTGACCTTTGCTTCCGAAAGACACGGCACACATTGTCTTCACAGATCTTGAGTGCAGGTTGTGGAGCAGGAGGGGGAGGAGGGGGGTTGCAGGAGGTGTTAATGTTTGTGTGAAATGAAGGTCTGAGTGCATGTGGGGTGTGAAATTGGGCCTTTCGAATCTACAATAGAACACAATCAGGTCATCAGCCAGTCGTTGGTCCACCACAGGGTCGGGGGTAGGAGTCCTGTAGTTAGTAAGTTGTTTCAGGCCACTCCACACTGATGCAGGGTCCTTAGCTGAAAACTTGTTTTTCAGCTTCTCAGAGTAGCTTCTTTTAGCCACCCTGATTTCCATATTCAGTGTGTGTTCCTGGCCTGATTATACAAGACTCTATCCCCACCCCTGTAAGCATCCTCTTTGGCATAACAAAGCTGTCCGAGTTTTCCTGTGAACCATGGTTTATCATTGTTGAATGCTAAAAATGTCCTAGTAGGGGTGCATATACCCTCACAGAAACTGATGTATGATGTAACAGTATCTGTGAGCTTGTCCATGTCTGTAGATGTAGCTTCAAAAACACTCCAATCAGTGCAGTCAAAGCAGGCTTGTAGTTCCAGCTCTGCGTCATTACTCCATCTCCTTACAGTCCTTACAACTGGCTTGTATTTGGTATTGTATTTTAGGTAATAGAGGCCCCAGAGTAAAACGCATGGTTAAGACAGAAAAATATTCACTTTTGTAAGCTTTTATTCTGTTATATTCTGAAAATGTATATATATATATAATATACACGTTTTTATAAAAACCTGTTCCTATAGCTGAGACCTTTGTCTACAAATATATCAATTTCAAATTCATTCAATATTAAAAAAATAAAAACTCAGATTTAAAACATGTTTTGTCTCATATCTCTGTGAGGTGAAAAAAAGGGCAAACGTAGTGACATAGATTATATCCTAGACTATAAAGTTAAATAAGAATATACTATATGGATAGCCATATTTCAATAACCATAAAGTTATTGTTATAAAAATGTATAATAGTCTAGGATGTAATCTATGTCACTACGTTTGCCCTTTTTTGAGAAGATCGTAAATGTCCAAGTTATTGTCATTCAAATTTAGGAAAAAGCTAATTTGACATGTGACAACTGTCAAGTTTCAACAGCCATATTTCAATAACCACATGGTATATTCTTATGAAACTTTAAACTGTGGTAGTTCATGGTGTAATCTAAGTCTACCCTATGTTTGCCCTTTTTGGAGAAGATTGGAAATGTCCAACTTATTGGCTTTGGAATTTGATATCATCAGGGGTGTAGATTCCGGGCAGGGTAGATTCCATCCCCCCTGGAAACTATGCCCCTGATGATATCACAAACCTCATCTACACACTCAGGTGAGGCACTATCTAAAAAACAAACAAATAAAAAAACAGTAATCTGTATTCTGTGAAGAATCGGAAGGGGTGTAAAATAATTGAGTAAAAATACTGAAGTATTATTTTTTTGTGATTTACTTTACTCGAGTGCAGTTTAAACGGAATACTTGTACATTTATTTAATAACATTTCCAAAGAAAAAAAATATTTTTCTTTCTTCTTACCGGACTGAAGCTGCTTTTTCACTGCTTTCGATAAATGACAGATGACAGGCCAGAGGTCAGTCATTTCAAATGCAGTGTCTCACAATCGTTGTGTGGCAATATTATGCCACAATACACAGTTTAAGTCTATTTATATTATCCAACATATCCACTTCTGCCATTACTTACATTGCACTGTACATAATATACTGTATTTTTGTTCTTTATTTAATGGATTTGTAATAGATTTGCACTACGTGTGGGTATGTATGAAGGTGTGTGTCTGAGTGTATGTACGTATATGTACAATTATTTATTTGTGTTATTCTTTTTTTTTTTTTTTTTTTTTTTTTTTAATTATCTATGTCTTGCTGCTGTTTTTGTTTTGTTGTACAGTGGAAGCTTCTGTCACCAAGACAAATTCCTTGTAAGCATACTTGGCAATAAAGCTGATTCTGATTCTGATAATGTTTTTTATTTTATTTTTTTATTTGAGTAAAATAAGGTCTGTGGTAAACATTTCTTAACGATACATGGACGCTTTTTTCTACAACATAAATTACACACATTCATACCTCAAACATGAATTTTGAAGCCATATTGAATTACATACTTTTTTTTTTAAACGCATGCACTTCAAAATTCACGTTTGAGGTATGAAAGTGACTTTCTTTAACGAAAATTTACGTTAAAGAAAAAAACTGAGTAATGTTTACCACAGACCCTATTTTACACATACGTTTTAAAAACCCATTGGAAAATCCAGGGGCCCTTAGCGAATTAGCCTAAAAAATTACGTCACAGCTTAACAGCTCGATTGCTGTGCCACCATAACATTTGCATGCATCCAAGGGTGTAGATTTGGCTTGAACATTGTGTTTGCAGCGTAAAGCATTAATAAGTTTCCATTAATCATGGTATAAATATTTGGTGGGTTGTAATTGCTTGTTTTTAATTCCATCCCCCCTGAAATCTACACCCCTGCATGCATCTCATGATCAACATCTCTAATATAAAGAATGGTATATGTGTATATGTATATATATATATATATATATATATATATATATATATATATATATATATATATATATATATATATATATATATATATATATATATATATATACACATACATACATACATACATACATATATATACATACATACATACATACATACATACATACATTCACATTTATGAATAAAACATTTTCCATAAATCAATAATACATTTTTAATATGCCATGCTTTATGTTAAATTTTACTATCAAAATAAAACAAAATATCCTCTTTCCTTAAATGCATATCAATACCCATATTCATCTTAATAAAATATTCTAAATCACACCAGAAAATGTTTGTATAGATACAATAAAAAAAAAGGTGTACAATGCTTTCAATTTCAAAGTTACAAAAAGCACATTTTAAATCAGTATCTTTTCAAAATCTTGTAATGACTTGTTTAACAGTAATTAACTTGTTTAACAGTGTAAATCCTGTGAATATTCTTAAACGAGACCTCACAAATCTTATTGGTCACACAATATCTTCTTGTAATTTTAAAGGTTTCTTCCCAATTAATATTTTGAAATTGTGCATTCCAATTTTTTTTTATCTGTAATAATTATACCTTCCAGCTTAACAATAAAGTCAATATTTGGTCTTGAAACAATGTTATATTTTAATAATTTAATAATTAAATTTTAATAAGCTCAAAAGGTATAGCATCAATCACAAATCATAAATTCCTTAAAAGATACTGGGAAGGAATATTTCCAGAATATTCAGAGTGTGTAGGTAAATTACCATTCCTGTTTTAAAATAGTTTTTTTAAACCAAATGTCAAAAAAAATAAAAAGGATTTATTTCTGTGCTTAATGTATTTATTGTTCCAAATTAAACATCTGTGGAGGGAAAAGTCGTGCTTATACATAATTATCCATGATAGTAAGAGCTATTTATGGAAAGGCTAATAATTTGTATTGTCTGCGAAGCTCTTAACCCGGAAGTAGAAAGTTGTCACGGGAAGTTGGTGGTTAGATGACGTTTGTAGTCGCTTTTCCACTCAGCAAAACAGCTGCTGCGAGTTAAAGGTAAGTCGTATTTAATCGAGAAAGATCTATTTAGTTTAATTATTCACATATTAAACAGTTTGAATCGTCGTCGGTTTGCCTTTATCTAGAGAAAAAAAGCTGTCGTTAGTTTTACCGGCTTCGTAAACATGGTTTTAAAAGCCTGGTTGGCCTGTTACGTTTGTAGCCCTTATTCCATCATAGTGCTTTAACTGAGAAAATCAACATTTAAATAAATAAATAAACGTAACAATGATGTTATCATAACGACTAAGTATGCCAACATTTTTATTTTCATACTGACCAGTTTTCTCTATTCGACCCATGGCTCAAAATGATCCAAATGTAAGCATGGCTCGTATGATCAGTGTCCATTAAATACCCTAAACCCAAAGTGTAATTAACCCTTATGCGACTTTCGGGACATTTTCGTCTTTTTCAATTTTGTTTTTCCAATCCTTTTGATTAATACCAACGGTATACATTTTGCCAAGGTGTGTGTTTTTGGGGGATTTTTGATATTTCAACCTCAGTTCCTATAATACATCTAGAATTCTGTTGTTGTTAATCATTAGTATATCCCAAAAAATAAGAAAAATACAAATCCATGAAAATCCTATACATATATATATTCCCCCATAGCATTTAGTATATGAAAAAAAAGTATACAATTCATAGAAATATTCATAAAAAACAGCAGTGGCATTTTATAAATAAACTGGCATTTAAATGGTTAAAATCTTGAAAATTAGGTAGTTATGATCAGGACTGATGTTGGTAAAAAATGTAACTCAAAATAATATTATTTAATATTATTATGGCAGTTTTTGACGCACACATTTTTGTCCTCTAAGGACCTCTGAGTAACTTTTTCTTTATTGACGCACAAGGGTTAAATGTAAATAATGTTTTTTCCACATCTGTTTTTGTCTTTTTAGAAGTGTTTCAAAAATCATTGGGCTGGTTTCACTGAAGCCTTGTGGTTCACAGCAGCAGTAACTGGAAGAGGGTTTTTTGGGGGAAACCCCACAACATTGGATAAGCCTGATTCATCAAGTCTAACAAGTAAGGAATGATACAGAATCAAACATGCTTTCAGAAACCCTTTTTAAAAGTCATCAACAAAGTCCTAGTAGATGCCTTTGCTACTGAGAGCTGGTAGGATCATTAGAACTGTGTCTGCCTTTTTTTAAACCTTTGTAACTTGATGTAACCATAACCCTCTGTTGCAGGTTGACTGCTCTTTAATCGCAAAAATGGTTTTAGCTGATCTGGGGAGGAAAATAACCTCCGCTTTGAGGTCTCTCAGCAATGCCACTATTATCAACGAGGAGGTATGATGAAAATTATTTAATCCTGACTATTTGTGCTTATTGAACTTTCCAAAATTATTATGGCCTATTATAAAAATATTCACATGTTGATGTATTTACAATCTTCCACAGGTTTTAAATGCTATGCTTAAAGAGGTCTGTGCTGCCTTGCTGGAAGCTGATGTAAATATCAAGTTGGTAAAGCAGCTTAGAGAGAATGTCAAGTAAGTACCACAAGTTTTTGTTATTTTATGTTAAACAATTAGTATATGTGCTTTTCTCTCTGTAACTTCTCTTTTTATAACCACTCTATAATCTCAGGGCAGCAATTGACCTGGAGGAGATGGCCTCAGGGCTTAACAAGAGAAGAATGATCCAGCATTCAGTTTTCAAAGAGCTTGTTAAGGTAAATGTTTTACTATTCATGTCTTTCTGTTAACACAGTCACCTTTTAAACATTTAAAATGAATGCATGTAATTAAATAAATATTTCACCCAATTAAACAAATTCTCTCATCATTTACTCACCCTCATGCCATCCCAGATGTGTATGAATTTCTTTCTTCTGCACAACACAAATTTTGATTTTTAGAAGAATATCTCAGCTCTGTAGGTCCATACAATCCAAGTGAATGGTGACCATATAGGCATCATAAATGTAATCCATAAGACTCCAGTGTTTTAATCCATGTCTTTTTAAGCAAAGCCATTCATTTTTTGAACGAGAACAGACAAAAAATATATCTCCATTTTCACTGTAAATCTTGATATCTGCAGTCTCCTTGGCGATCATTAATTCCGGCTCAATAATACTTCATAGCATCATCCGCAGCTCTGTGCAGAACTAGGAATTGTAATCAAGCTTGAAATCATGATCTTGCCTGGAGACTGCAATGGCAAGTTGTACAGTGAAAAAGGAGTTATATTTTGGTCTGTCTTCACACAAAATCGATTAGATCACTTAAGCCAACATGGATTTAACCACTGGAGTCTTACAGATTACTTTTAAGCTGCCTTTGTGTTTTTTGGAGCTTCAAAGTTTTTGTTACCATTCACTTGCATTTTATGGACCTAGAGAGCTGAGATATTCTTCAAAAAATACTTGTGTTCTTAAGTAAGTCATACATATCTGGGATGGCTTGAGAGTAAGTAAATGATGAGAGAATGTTCATTTTGGGTGAACTATCCCTTTACTTTTTAATAGACTTTTGTGTGATGTTACAAGTTTGACAGTTCAGTGATTTTTTAATTTAATCTAGAAGATAAAGATGAGTGCTTTTATTTTAGCTGGTGGATCCTGGAGTGAAAGCCTGGACTCCCACAAAGGGCAAGAACAATGTTATCATGTTTGTTGGACTTCAGGGCAGTGGGAAAACCACAACATGTTCTAAGGTGAGCAGTTCTTGGGGATATGCACAGAGATGCCTTTTACCTTGTACAGCTAATCAAATGAGTTGAAAGATTGAAAAGTATTGAAATATTCAGGTTGAAATAGAGAAATTTCTCTTTGTCACTTTAGTTGGCATTCTACTACCAGAGAAAAGGATGGAAAACATGTTTGATTTGTGCAGACACATTCAGAGCAGGTAATCCTGACTGCTTTTTTATGTACTTGTATTAGACTAGAGTAATACTTCTCCAGAAGGAAAATAAAATGGTTTTCTTGTTTTTAAAGGTGCCTTTGACCAACTCAAGCAAAATGCAACAAAAGCCAGAATACCCTTTTATGGGAGGTAATAAAATAATTAAACCATTATTGTTTTTCACGGACCCCATTTTTACTGTTGCATTCGTCCTGCTCAACAAACCTAAACACTATGTTTGTTTGTGTGAATTAATAGTTACACAGAAATGGATCCAGTGATCATCGCTGCAGAGGGTGTGGAAAAATTCAAGTCTGATAACTTTGAAATAATCATAGTTGACACTAGTGGTAGACACAAACAGGAAGACTCACTCTTTGAAGAAATGCTTCAGGTGTCAAATGCTGTGGTAAGTGAATGATTTCCTGCATTTGAATAGTAGCAGTCAAGGACGAATCAGGATAGTAGAAAGAAAGTGCTATGTTAAAGAATTCTTCCCTCTTGAATTGAAAGATTTGATTTGCTTGATGTAAAGCATGATGGTTGATGGCCATTATTAATTGTTCCCACAGCAACCAGACAACATAGTGTATGTGATGGATGCTTCCATCGGTCAGGCTTGTGAGGCTCAGGCAAAGGCCTTTAAGGACAAGGTAGATGTGGCTTCTGTGATTGTCACCAAACTGGATGGCCATGCCAAGGGCGGTGGAGCACTCAGTGCGTAAGTACACGCATAACCTTTTTTAGTAAAAAAATAAAATATTTTTTTAAATTAAATGTTGCAATTTACATGAGTATTGTGTTTACAGTGTGGCTGCAACAAAGAGTCCCATCATTTTTATCGGTACTGGTGAACACATTGATGACTTTGAACCTTTCAAGACTCAGCCCTTCATAAGCAAACTGCTCGGTAAGGATGCACAGCTGCTGTTTATTTAAAGCCTTCAGATGTAAGCTTTAAACACAAACATTTAATGACAAAATTGTTTTTGGCAGTCTATATCGGGTTAATTGTTAGTTGGATGTTGGAACTGTTACAGGGGAACTATACACATTTACATGGTTGCTAAAATCATTATTATAAATTACAAGCATCATTTCTCAATATGCTTTTATGATTCCAGTTATTTTTCAGTTTTAATGATTTGAATATTTTTGTCATTTACACTCGCTGAACACTTTATTAGGTACACAGATGCTATTCTGCTCACTTCAGTTGTACAGAGGGGTTATCTGAGTTATTGTAGCCTTTCTGTCGAACCAGTCTGGCCATTCTTCCTTGACCACTCTCATCAACAATGCATTTCTGTCTGCTGAACTGCCACTCACTGGATGTTTTTTTCGTTTTTGGCACCATTCTGAGTAAATTCTAGAGACAGTTGTGTGTGAAAATTCCAAGAGATCAGCAGTTACAGAAATACTCAAACCAGCCCGTCTGCCATGGTCGATATCACTGAGATCAAAATATTTCCCCATTCTGATGGTTGATGTGAATATTAACTGAAGCTCCTAACCAGTATTTGCTTGATTTTATGCACTGCACTGCTGCCACACGATTGGCTGATTAGATAATCGCTTGAATAAGTAGGTGTACAGATGTTCTTAATAAAGTGCTCATTCAGTGTTTATGTAAAAAGAAACTGTAAACATGGCTGTCACTAACGTTTAAGAATACATTTTCTTCTAGGCATGGGCGACATTGAGGGATTGATTGACAAAGTGAATGAATTAAAACTTGATGATAATGAGGAGCTAATTGACAAGCTCAAACATGGTGAGACATTTTTCCTATAAACATTATATTTGTATCTTTTTGTGTGGTTTCCAATGCAGCAGCATTCTTCAAGAAATGGCAATATATAGACTAGGATAATTGTCAATACCTTTTTAATTCTTTCTCTTAGGTCAGTTCACACTCAGAGATATGTATGAACAGTTTCAAAACATCATGAAGATGGGACCTTTTGGTCAGATCATGGTAATGCAAACTTGGCTGAAAAGATATCCATTTATAATAATCGACTGGGTTGTTCTTTTCACTTAGTTTATATCTGTTTTTCTTTGTATGATTTCAGGGCATGATCCCAGGCTTTGGAACAGATTTCATGAGCAAAGGCAATGAGCAGGAGTCTATGGCCAGACTAAAGAAACTAATGACAATAATGGATAGTATGAATGATCAGGGTATGTGTCGTTTTCTTCCTGATACAGTATACAGTTGAAGTAAGGAGTTTACAAACACTTAGGTTGAAGTCATTAAAACTAATTTTTTAACCACTCCACAGTTTTGGCAAGTCATTTAGGACATCTACTTTGTGCATGACATGAGACATTTTTCAACAATTGTTTACAGACAGATAGTTTCACTTTTAATTGACTATCACAATTCCAGTGGGTCAAAAGTTTACATGCATTAAGTTAACTGTGCCTCTAAGCAGCTTGGAAAATTCCAGAAAATTATGTCAAGCCTTTAGGCAATTAGCCAGTTAGCTTTTAATAGGAGGTGTACTGAATTGGAGGTGTACCTGTGGATGTATTTTAAGGCCTACCTTCAAACTCCGTGCCTCTTGGCTTGACGTCATGGGAAAATAAAATGAAATCAGTCAAGACCTCAGAAAAAAATTATGTGGACCTCCACAAGTCTGGTTCATCCTTGGGAGCAATTTCCAAATGCATGGAGACAAATGTCCTCTGGTCTAATGAAACAAAAATTTAACCGTTTGGCAATAATATCCATTGTTATGTTTGGAGGCAAAAGTGTGAGGCTTGCAAGCCGAAGAACACCATCCCAACCGTGAAGCATGGGGGTGGCAGCATAGTGTTGTGGAGGTGCTTTGCTGCAGGAGGGACTGGCGCACTTCACAAAATAGATGGCATCATGAGGAAGGAAAATTATGTGGATATATTGAAGCAACTTCTCAAGACATCAGCCAGGAAGTTAAAGCTTGGTGGCAAATGGGTCTTCCAAATGGACAATGACCCCAAGCGTACATCAAAAGTTGTGGCAAGTGGCTTAAGGACAACAAAGTCAAGGAATTGGAGTGGCCATCACAAAGCCCTGACCTCAGTCCGATAGAAAATTTGTGGGCAGAACTGAAAAAGCATGTGCGAGCAAGGAGGCCTACAAGCCTCACTCAGTTACACCAGTTCTGTCTGGAGGAATGGGCCACAATTCCAGCAACTTACTGTGAGAAGCTTGTGGAAGGCTACACAAAATGTTTGACCCAAGTTAAACAATTTAAAGGCAATGCTACCAAATACTATCAAAATTTGTTAACTTCTGACCCACTGGAAATGTGAAATCATTCTCTCTATTATTATTCTGACATTTCACATTCTTAAAATAAAGTAGTGATCCTAAGTGACCCTTGTCATGGAATGTTTTCTACGATTAAATGTCAGGAATTGTGAAAAACATTAAATGTTTAAATGTATTTGGCTAAGGTGTATGTACATTTCTGAATTCAACGGTTGCTGCAAATTTAAATGTAGTTATTCTAAATGTAAGTTTCAGTTAAGTTATTGTTTTCTCATCACAGAACTCGACAACAAAGATGGTGCTAAGCTCTTCAGTAAGCAACCTAACCGCATCCAGCGTGTGGCCCGTGGATCCGGAGTGGCTACTAGAGATGTACAGGAGTTACTCACCCAGTACACAAAGTTTGCCCAGATGGTCAAGAAGATGGGAGGCATTAAAGGCTTGTTTAAAGGTTGGGCATTTCATGGAAGATGATGCTTTCAAATTGTTTCAGTTTCATGTCACATTTAAAATGGATGACTCATGATGTGGTGGTTGTTTTGAAGGAGGGGACATGTCCAAGAATGTCAACCCATCACAGATGGCGAAATTGAACCAGCAGATGGCTAAAATGATGGATCCCAGAGTGCTTCACCACATGGGTATATGCTCCTTTTTCACTCTAGCTAACATGGTTTAGTTTTTAGTAGATCTTGGACATTAGTGACTGATTTACCTTCATAAAAGATAGGGATAGGAATTGATCGCAAAAGTAGCAAAATTATATTCTCACATGACAAAATAACAACTACAACTGCTTTTGAAGCTGAATATGGCATTAAGGGGAGTTCACCCAAAAATAAAAATTCTCATGCCATCCCAGATGTGTATGACTTTCTTTCTTCTGCTGAGCACAAATTAAGATTTTTAGAATACGTCAGCTTTGTAGGTCCTTACAATGCAAGTGAATGGAGACCAGAACTCCAAAAGCTCCAAAAAGGAGATTATGTCAGTATAAACATAATCCGCCAGACTCTACTGGTTTAATTAATGTCTTCTGAAGTGATCACTTGCATTGTATGGACCTTCAGAGCTGAAATATGGACATAAAAATCTTCATTTTGATTCTGCTAAAGAAGATAAGACACTTCTGAGTTGGCTTAATGTTGAGTAAATCATGAGAGAATTATACTTTTTGGGTGAATTAATCCTTTAAACATAACATGCTTTGAGCTTCCTGATTCCTATATGTATGCCATTCCGTTAAAAAATGCATGAAAAGTACATGAAATTACCTGAAAAACTATATTCTATATTTTTGATTAGGAAGTTCTGCATAGATATGTTGGAACTTCAATATGGATTGCAGTTGTTAAAGTTGTGCTTAATACCAATGCTTGTTTCTTGAAAGGTGGCATGGCCGGACTTCAGTCCATGATGAGACAGTTTCAGCAGGGAGCTGCTGGCAACATGAAAGGAATGATGGGATTTAACAACATGTAAACCTCTGAGCCTGAAAACAGAGGATACAAAACTATCTGATGGTTTTAGCAAACAAAACCTGGGCATATGAAAATGGGTTGAATCATATGTCTTGCCACATACGAAGTACTTTAATTTAATTCTTTAAAAGTTGTAAAACATTAAAGGCTCATTTACATGTAAAGCCCAGTGTTTCTGAAGCAGAATTTACAATGGGGACTATAAGGAGAAATTTGCTTCCTGAGATCAATGTGATGTTTAAAATGTCTTGTGATGTCAGAGAGTGTTCTGCTTGGCAACTATACACATTGACATCTGAGTACTTCCCTGTATTGCCGGGTACATTGGCAACTGACAACTTTCACCATTTCTGAACTGGAAATAAGGATTGGAATAAATGATAAAGAATAAAGATTGAATGATTTTTCAATAATTATGATGATCTTAATAGCACAAGATCTTCATATTTAGAAATCGTTGTTATTATTGTATAATTGTCTTTTTTTTTTTTCGTTTGCCAAAGTGCTGGCTTTGTATCCAAGATAAATACAATAGTTGCAAAGTAGTGTCTGGCAATATTTTGTCAATGTTATAATAAAATTTATATGGCAACATTTTAACAACACTTGTATTTTATTATCACCCCAGATTTGCCTTTAAAGAATGTCATCAACATTTCCTTTATGCTTACAAAGCCCACATACACTGTGCATTAAATGTGTTTGTAAGTCATACTTTGTAGGGAGACACCTTTATAGGTGTTTTTGTAGTTTGAATTTGCAAAGAGATTAGTAGATGCTTAAGTCAATAGTAATCTTTGTGTAGCATAACTGATTAAACATGACTGCTCCAAAAATCAGTGAGTTAAGTCATATTACAGTTAAGCAAATATTAAAAAATAGTGTAAATAAAATGTTTCACAATTTAAGCTTGTTTTGAAATCATGCTAAAACTGCATTTACACAAAATAATGCATAAAACATACAATAACAATTTTTGCAAATAGATGATAGATGTTACTATATTCATACTTCAATAAATGATATTCATATAAAAATAATGAATAAATCATTAATGTCATTAATACAATTTTTATATTAATATAATTTAATAAATTCCGTGAGGTGAGTTAAATAAGTCATTACATTATATTACAGTTAAGCAAATATTGAGTGTAAATAAAACTTTTCACAATTTAAGTTATCTAAGTTAAGTCGCTAAAACCGCATTTACACAAAATAGTGCATCATAAAACATACAATAACATTTTTTGCAAACAGATGATAGATGTTTCTATATTCATACTTCAATAAATTATATTAATTTATAATTAATATAATATAATATAATATATTAATATTACATAAATTATTAATTTTTTTTTCTTTAATACATGTCATTAATTAAACTAATATTTTATTAATACAATTTGAGGGGAATCGCAATTTTTCCCGATATAAATAATATAAATATTTTTCATTCTTCAATTTCAAATCAAGAATACAATGCTATCACACAAAAATAGGTCGCATAGTAAAAATCAACATTCGATGAAATGAGTTTTGGGCTCTTGACGTGGCACTGACTCCATGTTGCGCTGCTACGTCATCAGCTCGGGAGTGCGCGCGAGCTTGTGTGCGCGCTGTCACTGACGGAGAGTCTCTGAGAAGACACCAAATCAAGACTTCGGGTACGTATAAACACAACTTACTCTAAAAAATAGATCGTTGTTTATGTTACGGTAATGATTCTATCGATTTGAGCGATTCGGAGACTTTAAGTGGACTGTGGTTAAAGGAAACGATTTTTTAAAGGGCATTTAGCTTGAAGTCACTGCCTGTGTATAAAGCATCATGTGTAGATCAACAAGCAGGTCAGATGAAGCGGTTTAGTCAAATGTTTGGTCAGATTTATGTTTATAAATGGTCTGTTACATCTACATTGCTTTTATGTTGATGTAAGTTTGTTTACCTCTTAAACTATCGGACTAGCTTTCTGTTGCTAATTTTTGGAAGGTGGCCTAACATTGGATCCATACAGTTCAATCAGCCAAACTAAACTTGAATAAACCAAAATAAACTAATCTTAGCATTGTATCTCTTTCCTTGAGAGAAATTGCCCGAACTCTTTTGCTATGACTTTTAAAATGTTAAAACAGTCAGGAAATGTATTTGCATATTTTTTTCTTTTTCCATAAATTTTGTTATTTACATACAAATAGACTATATTTTATATGCATGGCTCATAGTCATTGTGTTTTCCTTCATTTTCTTGTGTTCTTCTCTTCTTCACATGTGGCATGTTCTCTCTTTAGGGCCAATGGCTAGTGAACAAGTGAGTTACCTACTCAGACAGCATTGTGGGGCATCATGATCACGATCAGAAACAAGAGAGAAAGAAATATAGGCTGGGATGTGACAATACCTTATAACATTACTACCTAGACAGCATTTTAAGCATCATTGTCACAAACTATAGCTTGTGCCTTGAAACGTAGAGAGCTGCCAACGTAGAGGCATTGGTAATGTTTAAAAACCATGTGAGCTACCTACTTAGACAAAATTATTGTGCATAATAGGTGTGTTCGAAAAGATGCCCGAAATTTGTTTTTTGTTTGTAGGCTCACTTTATCTTATCTTTGATCATTACAGCTTATTTTAATGATGTCATGGTTATAGTTTGCCCAGTGTCCAAAGGGTATAGCAGGTGATTAGATGATTCACATCGGACAGTCCTTTCTATGTAATACCTTTCCACAGATCTGATTCCAAATCTTATCTGAATACATCATGGCACACATTTCTGTCTCTTCTTTGCAAACCTTTCCTAACCCGCAGTTCCCTGAGGGTGCTATGGCGACCTTCCAGGAGTTCATCCAGCAGAACGAGGACAGGGATGGTGTCCGTTTCAGCTGGAACGTTTGGCCATCCAGTCGTCTGGAAGCCACACGCATGGTGGTTCCAGTGGCCTCGCTGTTCACTCCCCTAAAAGAGCGGCCGGATCTTCCCCCGATTCAGTATGAGCCTGTGCTGTGTAGTCGGGCCACGTGCCGAGCTGTTCTCAATCCTCTGTGGTAAGTCTTTTAAACCTGGGCAAACAGTTTCCAACAGCAAAATGAGTTCACAGATGGAGGATCTAATTTTCCCCCCCTTGCATTAATTACTAAAGCAAGATATTTTTTATGGAGGCTGGATGCAAGATATGAGATGCCCTAATATGCTTGCGCTTCTGTGTTTTCCTTTACCATCCCTACAAAATTAGCCAAGTGGATTACAGAGCAAAACTTTGGGCGTGCAACTTCTGTTATCAGAGAAATCAGGTAAGTTTATCCATTTTAAATGTGTACATTTGTTAAAGGAGTTAGTACGGTTTGCAAAGCAAATGATGGCTGAAAACACAATGGAAATTAGCCACAAACTAACAAAATTAATAAGATACAACGCAACAAAATGATCAGAAAACAAATGGTTCTAAAAACACTGTACTTATTTGTCCTTTAGTGTTCTGGCCAATGCCTGCTTTGGTTTTCTACCAGAACTCAATGGGTTGCATTTAGTAAACTTGTGTAAATTTACGAGTAAATTCTAAATAATTTGCACGTAAAATGAACCTTCACGGAGACTTTCCTCCGGATTCACGTATACTTCGTACCCCCCCAGATTTGTTAGTAAAGCGCAGCGAATTCCAAACATTTGTAAATAGTGGGGGTGTGCAAATTCATGACAATTATTATAATTCATGCCCATGAAAATGGCATACAAGGAAGGCACCAGACTCACTAGTAAATGAGAACAGTAATGAAAGGGTTTTAAAATGAAGAACATTCAAATCACTAAATTCTGATTTAGCAAACATGCTGGTGTGTTCACAAAGAATGCGAGGAACATACTGACATTGCATGTTTGAGCTGCCGTAGGTTCTTTTGTGAATCAAACAGTCCAAGAGGTCAATAAAATGGTTTATATGAAGCTTTAGTGTAAAAAAAAATCATTTCATGCCAGTAAGAGGATGTCTACCACCATTAACATTAGCCTATATGTGGTTCATTCAAGCACATCGTTTACATTCCCAAAAGTGACAAAATGCCCTAATGTTCAAAATGTTGGTGTAAAAAATGCCCTAGGTTCTGTTTATTTTAATACCGTTTGATACAGTCCCTACTTTAAGAGTAACATTACATGTTATGACATAAAATAGGTTTTAATAAAATAAGTAACTTTAATACAGTAAATTTGATATATTTAGAAAAAAATGCCCTCATAAACCTAAAAAATGCCCCTGAAAATTAAATTCAGTGGGCAATTATTGGCCCCTTTATCGAAAAGTTAATTTCTGACAATGCAGTAATTTAACATTATACGAAATATTATACTGGGCTATGTTCAATTCCTATTTGACATTGTGTTTTAACTTTAAAGTCCATGCAATGCACGTAGAGCCGGTTCTGAGCAGTTTTGGGTGTGACTCTTGATCTTATTGATCAGAATATGATATAATAATGCTTTGACATTATTCAAGGAATTACTCCTTATATATTAGTAATTCAAACAGTTTCTGTTTATGTTTGTGCTCTGCTCGAGTGTCTCTGTGTGCGCTCATTAAACTTGGTGCGGCCACTTGCGCTGCACAAGGGCAGCTCTTCTCAGTTGCATGATGCGTGATAGCATCGGGATATTTTATCGAGAACGAGTACATGAGCAAAGCATCTAACCTGATATCATCAGTCCTTTCAAAAATGCAGAATATGTTTTGTGTGGTGCTTCTTCCGTTCATTAAAAACTCCTGAACTCTTCCGATGTATGAAGCTGGTGGTAACTAACGAGAACACACTTTTGGAGACGATGCGATGTGAAATGTGTCTGTACGAGCCATCGACACTCAGTGTTCAGAATATTAATTTCCTAAAATTTCTCAATAGCAGGCCAAAATTTCTAGAACCTCTCACGGGCCACATCAGAGCAGTTGGCGGGCCGTAGTTTGGACATCCCTGTTATAGAGCATTCCATGAGCTGTTCCCCATGCCAAGCAATTCTGCTGGAAAAACGATATACAATTTATGAAGCAGAGTTTGGAATAAACTTTGAAGAAATAAATGCAAGCCTCAAAGAAAGTTTTTTTTTTTTTTTTTTTTTTTCTTTATTTTTGTTTTCTCCCATTTTTCTCCCCAATTTGGAATGCCCAATCCCCAATGCGTTCTCGTGGTGGCGTAGTGATGAATCTCAGTTGCCTCCGAGTCTGAGACCGTCAATCTGCGCATCTTATCATGTGGCTTGTTGAGTGCATTACCACAGAGACATAGCACGTGTGCAGGCTTCACGCTATCCACCGCAGCATCCACGCACAACTCACCACGCGCCCCACTGAGAGTGAACCACATTATAGCGACCACGAGGAGGTTCCTCCATGCGACTCTACCCTCCCTTGCAACCGGGCCAATTTGGTTGCTCAAGAGACCTGGCTTGAGTCACTCAGCACACCCTGGATTCAAAATCACGACTCCAGGGGTGGTAGTCAGAGTCTTTACAAGCTGAGCTACCCAGACCCCAAAGAAACATTTTTTATCAAGCTTATGGTTTGAAAAGAAAATGACACAACTTTTTTTATTTTGTATTTTTAAGATAAATTTCACTCATTTAATTCTGTTCATTTTTTTTTTTATTACTTTTTTAATTTCACTTCTGTCAAATTTAGTCATGGCAGTTTGTCATAAAGAACAAAAATCCTTTGAATGTCTTGCGCATGATTTACACGTGGTCCATTCATACCAACTAACATTTAGAAAGGACAAACTTTCATAAATACAAAAATGTGTCAGAATGCTTTTACAAATTATTTACACACACATTCGTTCTGCTCGTGTTTCATGAATGAGGCCCAATGCACATAACTTCATCAAAATATGCTCGAATATTTTCCGTATGTGGTAATGATGAGAAAATGACGTCATAGTACCTGCAACTATTCTTGCCTACCGGCTCTTATAATGTGTCCTGCTCCTACGAAAATGGGCTGTATGCAGCCTGTAGCCTCTGGAAATGCTCAGTTCCCTGTATAACGCTCTTTCTAGGGAACTTGCAGTGGAACGAGCAGCTCTCTGCATCTTCCGAGCAGCCTCATGATCTCTCATGCATTGAATCGGACTGTCACATGACTTAAAATACAGTGCTTAAAAGATAAATACATTTCTGTAAATTGTGCTGTGCTGTGGCTTAATTTTCTTTGTGCTGTGACTTTTCCATTGTGTTGTGGCTTTATTTCATTGTTGTGTTTTCAGCTTTTACTTGCTTTGCTAATTTGGTTATGTTTTGCACATCTCTACCAGAGTATATTAGTAATAGTGATATATAGGGCTGGGTAAAAATAGAGATTTTCTGATGCTTCCGATATCAATTCTTAAATCCCAAGATCAATCTTTCACTCTATCTGGCAACCCTCTATAATGCAAGTAAATCACTTGCGTGTGCGACCACATTAACCACTAGCTGTTAAATGTTCAGATCCAGTGATTGAGTAGGATAGTGGAGAAGTTATAAAGAGAAAGTTATAAAGTTATTAGTGGTCCTTTCACTGCATTTTGAGAGTAAACGTTTGGTTTGACTCGTTCTGTGTGTACTAAGACTAGATCCAAGGATCCATATGTCATTGAATGATGTCTTTTTTAATATCCTTTCTGTTCTTTATAGACAGTTGTTGATTATAATATTTTATTCTAATCCATGCACCATGCACGTCCTCTCTCATTATATGCACTTACTGGCTGATGCCGGTAGCATTAAAGAGGCAGTACTGATTAAACGTGTTCTACAAATCAATATAAATAGTAAAAATTATGCAAGTAAACAATGTAACAAATACACTACCGGTCAAAATTTTTGAAACTCTTGACTGAAATGTTTCTCATGATCTTAAAAATCTTTTGATATGAAGGCGTATGCTTAAATGTTCGAAAATAGTTTTGTAGACAAAAATATAATTGTGCCACTATATTAATTTATTTAATTATAAAACTAAAATTTAATAAAAAAAATGTTTTTAAAATTAATGACTTGGACCAAATAATAAAGAAAAGCAGTCAATAATTGCCCAACATAGACTCATGGGAACTCATTCAATACTGTTTAAAAAGCATCCCAGGTTGATTCCTCAAGAAGTTTGTTGAGAAAATGTCAAGAGTATGTCTGCAAATTCTAGGCAAAGTGTGACTACTTTGAAGATGCTAAAATATAACACAGTTTTGATTTATTTTGGATTTTGTTTAGTCACAACATAATTCCCATATTTTCATTTGTATTATTCCATAGTTTTGATGACTTTACTATTATTCTAAAATGTGGAAAAAAAAAATTATAATAAAGAATGAGTGTGTTTCAAAATGTTTGAGTAGTGTATATATTTGCAATATTAGATTTGCAATTTCAAGGCATTAATTGATGGAATAGACTGAATTTGAACATTTTCAAAAGCTAAATATGACCAATTTGATGAATATGATATAAAAATATATGATATGATATATATAATTTGTAAAATGTATTTTTTCGAATAGAAGGTTCCTTTGTAATCAAGAGCATTAGCTGAGAGAGAATGTCTTTCATAAGTAAGCAAAATGGACATTGCAACACTAAATGTACCCAAATGAATTGATATTGTGATTGGATTCAAATCGAGAGCTTGTGAATCAGAATTGAATCGATTCGGGAAATCTTTATCAATATCCAGCCCTAGTGATAGACCAACATATCGTCCAGGACAATTAATCTGCTAATATTTTGTCATTCTGAGATTTGGGGTTGGCTGATTAACAGAAGTGGTCATTGCATCTAATTTTAGTTCCAAAATCTACCAACAGTCTTGCCAATGGATAGTATACATTGCCAGATATTTCTTAGTACATTTTGAAAAATGATAGAGTTGTGTGGATCATAGTTCGGATTATATCGTTATTATATCAGACATCGGCAACCTTGCTCTCTAAATATTGGTATTGGCATCAAAAGTTAATAAATCCACATTGGTCGACCACTAATTAATTCTATGTATTTTCTGTTATAGTTTCCACCAACTTATGCTGGGATATCTGAGGTGAACCAGCCTGCTGAGCTGCTTCCGCAATTTTCCACAATTGAATATGTTGTCCAGGTACAGCTTGTCATTTAAGCAACCTTTTAATGCCGTTTATATCTACAACCACATAAATGAGTAGCAATGCCATGCCATCCTAAATATTAATAGAAGTGAGGAGGATGTTTTGAAAGTCTGAAATTGTGTTGGAAATTTCATTTTGTGCTTCTGTCGTCTCTGTAGCGTGGTCCACAGATGCCCTTGAACGTCTTGTATGTGGTGGACACATGTGTGGAAGATGAGGATCTACAGGCCCTGAAGGAGTCTCTTCAGATGTCCCTGAGCCTACTGCCTCCCACTGCCCTGGTCGGCCTCATTACTTTTGGACGCATGGTCCAGGTTCATGAGCTGGGATGTGAAGGCATCTCTAAAAGCTACGTCTTTAGGGGCACCAAAGATCTCAGCGCTAAGCAGCTACAGGTGAAGTTTGGAATATTTCTTGGTCATTTAGGCTCATGGAATAAGATTGGAAGCTCATTTAAGATTTAAGTGTGCAGTTGAAACTGTTCAGGTGTACTAAATCTACTGTATTTCAAATCTTGCAACAGGAGATGCTTGGGTTGACCAAACCAGCTGCAGCACAGGCAGGCCGTGGGCCACAGCAGCCTCAAGCTCCTACTTCAAACCGGTACTTTAGAAAAGGTTTCTTTTAATATATATATATATATATATATATATATATATATATATATATATATATACAGTATTTTATCACATACCTGTTGGGTTGTCTTGGTCTTTGCTGGTCACTGAATATACTGTATATTAACTCAGGTTTCTTGAGCCAGTACAGAAGATAGATATGAATCTGACAGATTTGCTGGGAGAGCTGCAGAGAGACCCATGGCCTGTCACTCAAGGCAAACGACCTCTGAGGTCACTCGGAGTTGCTCTTTCCATTGCTGTTGGTTTATTGGAGGTGATTTGTCATTATTTATAGTTTTATCATGACATGTAAAGCAGGGACAGCAGCGTCCTGCTGTGTGGCATGCCAATCTCAATGTGAAACTATTATAAATGTGTATTTTGTACTTTTTGTATTATAGTTATGCAGTTTTATAAATTGAGAATAGATGGAATATTTGTCACACAGCAGAACAATTTAAATAAATTACAAAGTAGTTAAAAATAATAAAAAATCATGCAAGAGATTAAAACCATTAAATAGAAACTGACCAGTTATAAAGAGCATCAGTGCCCGGCCACTTTTTCAGCCTTCTGGGTTCCGGAAGTATTTTCAACATTCATTTCTTCCCTAGACTTTTATGAAATTCTTCATAAAAGAGTTGTAAGCCATGAACCAAACCAACCAGCTCCGATGTGAATTTTTTTTGAGGCAAAAAAGTATTTGAAAATCTGATAAAGACAAAGGTACAAGGCTGTGTACTTACTATATTTCATGAAGGCAAAAACTACAATCCCATGAATCATTGCAAATTATTTGGGGCGGCTGTGGCTCAGGTGGTAGAGCGGGTTAACCACTAATCGCAGGGTTGGCCGTTCAATTCCTGGCCCACATGAATCCACATGCCGAACTGTTCTTGGGCAAGACACTGAACCCCAAGTTGCTCCCAATGGCAGTCTAGTGCCTTGCATGGCAGCTCTGCCATCATTGGTGTGAGTGTGTGTGTGAATGAGTTACAGTGCAAAGTGCTTTGAAAACCGCTAAGGTTAAAAAAGCACTATATAAATGCAGACAGTTTACCATTTTATTGAATAAAAAACTATGGAAATACACTCACCTAAAGGATTATTAGGAACACCTTGTTCAATTTCTCATTAATGCAATTATCTAATCAACCAATCACATGACAGTTGCTTCAATGCATTTAGGGGTGTGGTCCTGGTCAAGACCATCTCCTGAACTCCAAACTGAATGTCAGAATGGGAAAGAAAGGTGATTTAAGCAATTTTGAGCGTGGCATGTTTGTTGGTGCCAGACGGGCTGGTCTGAGTATTTCACAATCTGCTCAGTTACTGGGATTTTCACACACAACCATTTCTAGGGTTTACAAAGAATGGTGTGAAAAGGGAAAAACATCCAGTATGCGGCAGTCCTGTGGGCGAAAATGCCTTGTTGATGCTAGAGGTCAGAGGAGAATGGGCCGACTGATTCAAGCTGATAGAAGAGCAACTTTGACTGAAATAACCACTCGTTACAACCGAGGTATGCAGCAAAGCATTTGTGAAGCCACAACACGCACAACCTTGAGGCGGATGGGCTACAACAGCAGAAGACCCCACCGGGTACCACTCATCTCCACTACTAATAGGAAAAAGAGGCTACAATTTGCAAGAGCTCACCAAAATTGGACAGTTGAAGACTGGAAAAATGTTGCCTGGTCTGATGAGTCTCGATTTCTGTTGAGACATTCACATGGCAGAATTTGGCGTAAACAGAATGAGAACATGGATCCATCATGCCTTGTTACCACTGTGCAGGCTGGTGGTGGTGGTGTAATGGTGTGGGGGATGTTTTCTTGGCACACTTTAGGCCCCTTAGTGCCAATTGGGCATCGTTTAAATGCCACGGCCTACCTGAGCATTGTTTCTGACCATGTCCATCCCTTTATGGCCACCATGTACCCATCCTCTGATGGCTACTTCCAGCAGGATAATGCACCATGTCACAAAACTCGAATCATTTCAAATTGGTTTCTTGAACATGACAATGAGTTCACTGTACTAAAATGTCCCCCACAGTCACCAGATCTCAACCCAATAGAGCATCTTTGGGATGTGGTGGAACGGGAGCTTCGTGCCCTGGATGTGCATCCCACAAATCTCCATCAACTGCAAGATGCTATCCTATCAATATGGGCCAACATTTCTAAAGAATGCTTTCAGCACCTTGTTGAATCAATGCCACGTAGAATTAAGGCAGTTCTGAAGGGGAAAGGGGGTCAAACACAGTATTAGTATGGTGTTCCTAATAATCCTTTAGGTGAGTGTATATAAAACTATTGATTTTTAGGTTGTTGATTACAAGTATAGAAACCGTATATTTTAAGTTTATTGTTAATATTCCAATATGTACAAATGTATAAGTAGTTTATGGGTGAGGGGAGACCGACTCGATTGCTTTCACAGTGCATCATGGGAGTGGGCGGTTGCTCCGAGGCATGTTTCATTGGCCACGGTTCTTTGATTGTTGAAACCTTCTCTGCTGGACCATGGGTAATGTAGTTGTTTAACCTGAATGCCGCTATCAAATATGATTTTTAAACAATTAAGCTTAATTAATGCAAATGGATGACTTCAACGGAAGCATATACCATATATGATCAACCTTGGAGCACACAGTAGGTCTACCTTTAAAGATTTATAAATTATAGTTGAAAATCAATTAGTGTATGGGATAAATGAATGAGATTTTTACTTCTGGAACCAGATCATTGCGCACTATAGCACCTAAAATATACACACACCTTTAAACATAAAATCTGTTGTTGAAAAAATAATTTCATAAACATGTTACTTGTCAAGTACACAGTAGCAAAAGTAAAATGCCGTTCTAATAGTAAGGAATACAATGTTATATTTAAAATATTTTATTCGGCGACTTAAAATAGCCTTTCCCTCCCCTCCCCCTATTTAACTTTTTGTGGTAGTGCTCTTTCCCTAACACCGGTGCTCGCATCATGGCTTTCATTGGGGGTCCAGCCACTCAGGGTCCAGGAATGGTGGTAGGAGATGAACTGAAAACACCTATTAGATCCTGGCATGACATTGAGAAAGACAATGCCAAGTTCATGAAGAAAGCCACTAAAGTAAGTCCTCCTGTGCTTTTTGTTTGCATAAATTACTTGTAAGAATTCCTAGTTTTTGCTCTTAACCATCATTTTATTAAAAAGATAGAGTATCTGGATGTAACTTTGGTTTTTAAGAAATTTAAATGGCACAAAGGTGCGTTGGCAAGTTTACAATCAAACTAATGTCTGCTTGTCGAATTTGACATTTCACAGCAGATCACTAATATTTCAGTGCTAATTTTTTAAAAATGAAATACCTTTGTCATATCAATAATGACATACCTTCATGTAATAGAACATTACTGGTGAATGCTGGTCAAAATTTAGTCATCCTAATGCATTTGAGTTGTTGTTATCGTTCATGTGGTTTAAGTAGTTTTTCATTCCTTTGCAGCACTATGAAGCCTTGGCCAACCGAGCTGCAAACAATGGACACATCATTGATATTTATGCGTGCGCCCTGGACCAGACAGGATTACTGGAAATGAAGTGCTGCACCAACTACACAGGGTAAATGACTGAAAAATGAATACATTTGTTAAATTAGTGAGTTTTAGCATGCAAACAATCTTGGATTTGGATTGCATTTTAAGATGACTTTTGGCACAGATAAAAACATGTTGAGAGTCAGTATACACATATTTAGATATATTTCCACCCCTGCATTTCAGTTTGAACCAACCTTTAATCGTAATGTTTGTAAAGAATTGTGAAACTTTCCTCCTCTGTCATTATATTGTTTTATTTTATTTGTATGAATTTTTTTAAATTGATTGAATGTTCAAAATCTTGAATTCTTGAAGACAAGTATTTTCTTAATACGATTGGTTATTAGCAAGACACAACCTCTGATGTTTGTTGATGTTTCTTCTTGATTTTGAGAAGCTTTTGCTTGTATGTGAACAACAGGGGTTATATGGTGATGGCAGACTCCTTCAACACATCCCTGTTCAAGCAAACTTTCCAAAGAGTTTTCACCAAGGATGTGCAAGGTGCCTTTAAGATGGCATTGGCAGGGACTCTGGAGATTAAGGTACTTTGGTTTTCTTTTCTTTTGTTTCTTTTGTCATTCTCAGAAAATAAAATGTTCGGTGATCTTGTTGTGTGTGTTAGTTTAGCTGTGCTATGTATAGATTCACTTTTATTGTGATTTAAACTATTATTTCAGACTTCAAGAGAGATTAAGATATCTGGAGCAATCGGGCCGTGTGTCTCACTGAACGCCAAAGGCCCTTGTGTGTCAGAAAATGTAAGAAGCACATCGATTTTAAATCAAATATATGACAGTTTAACTCACATATATTTAACATTCTGAACACACTGACATCTGTGTGTAGGAAATAGGAACTGGTGGCACAAGTCAGTGGAAGATTTGTGGACTGGACCCAAATACTACTCTTGCATTCTACTTTGAGGTCGTAAATCAGGTACGTAAGTGTAGTATTTCTAAGATTTGCTCAAAATGTACCTTGGCATTAAAACTAGTAATACTGCATTGTTGTTCAGGCTTATATTCGATGCAATATTCAAACATTCGTCACACACACAATTCTACATTTATCGCATGCCTTGCAAGTCCATTTATTATACAGTATATTTTGGCTTTGTTGATTATATTTTCAGGTTCCAATAATAGTGTAACTCTAAACACTGTTTTATATGTTTGACCAAAATATATTTGAAAATGTGTGGTTAGTCTATGATGTGCAGAAATGAAGAACATTTATATACATTTTACAGTAAAACAAGTTTGATTTTGGTGCAATAAAGTTGTCTTATTCATCCTTTTGAAGTGGTACTACTATTCTAGATGGATGATATTCCATTTAGAGCTTAAGTTTTATTTAACCCAGAATATTCCTTAACCTGCAGTCTGAAACTGACTGTATATTTGCAATTTAACAACAGATGACCCACTAGAGGGCAAACTTTCTTCAAACATGGATTACAGTTATTGTAAAATTAATATTCAGTGCTAATCCTTCTACATATTGTGGCTATTGTCATTTCTGGATTGTGCATTTGAATTCACAGTTTTTACAAAGTGTTACTAATTAATCATAAACTAACCATTGGTTTTTCATATCAGCGTTTTCATGCTTAACTGATGTCAATGGTGTTAATTTGGTCAGCAATTGGCCAATAAATATTGGCAGCCAATACATCGGTGCAACCCTAACAGTTTCTTTTTAAGAAACAAAACAAAAATACAACATCCTCTTCTTTGATAGAAGCCTCTGTCTTTTTAATTTTTTAAGAACATGGCACAGTATTCCATGAAGGTCCTTCTGTGAAGTTTGTTAACATATAAGCAGTAAAAATTGCTCCTGGTTAGCTCCGCCAACCCAGTGTCCAATTGTGCTTCTGTAAAATGATGCTGGACAAGTTTCTGAAAGTCTTGATTATTACTATGCTATTTAAACCTCCAAGGCATGATCCAGAGTCCAGTGAGTGTTGAGTTTAAGCCAGTGTGAGGTCCTGTTGGGGTCCATTGTTTGTCTGTAGTGCCAGAAGTGCACTGGGAGCTGATGAAGGGGCCCGGCCCGGCTGTATGGTTGTGCAGTGGGGGAGGGAGTTTTTATGAGGATTCTCAAACATCTGTCGGATTTTATTCAGGCTTCTGCGCAGTGCAACTCTATACCTCCTGAGATACACAAACAAGGTCATGTAAACCTCCCACATACTCGCAAGCTTTAGAATCCAAATAAAAACCACATATCAATAGTGTAGCTCAAGGACACTGCGTGTTCATTTTGTTGATGTGGACCAAATTGGCCATTGAATTTTTCATCAACAGGTTTTTACCTTCACCTTCCTTTTTCAGTCCCGATCTATGATTACCGTCAGGTTTTATTTAACAAATGTTATTGGATGCGACAGGTGTTAATATGGGCTGCCACTTCTAATAGGTAAAAGGCCAGTCCAGAAAAGCCTTAATCAACAATAAAAGGGTAATATATATCCATGATTACACCACCCAAAATAGAAAGCTTGTTTTTTGTTAAATTGTATAGCTACCTGTCTTCTATCATTGCATTTGGTGTTGAGCTGTATGATAAATTCTTAAGTCACAGTGTTCGCAGTTGTATGTTATGGTATCTGTATAGGCTATATTTCAAGACAGCTATTTTAATTTCTTCTGGAAATTCAGTGAAAATGGTTTATAATTTAAATAATCCAGTGAATTCAATCAAATCAAATACTTTAATACTTGTATTTAATGCAGATAGGCCTACCTCATTCTAATTTGATTATTTTCTCCTTTTTTTTTAATTGTTTTTATTTTCTCCCCTTTCCCGCCTAATTCCCAATGCGCTCTAAGCCCTCATGGTGACGTAGTGACTCAATCCGGGTGGCGTAGGATGAATCTCATTTGCCTCCGTGTCTTGCGCATCTTGTCACGTGGCTTGTTGAGTGCGTTACCACAGAGACATAGCACGTGTGGAGGCTTCACGCTATTCTCCGCGGCATCCACGCACAACTCGCCACGTGCCCCACCGAGAGTGAACCACATTATAGCTAGAGGAGGTTACCCCATGTGACTCTACCCTCCCTAGCAACCGGGCCAATATGGTTGCTTAGGAGACCTGGCTGGATATTTTCACATCTTCAAACTTGATTAATGTAAACCAAAAGATATTTTTGTCATACAGAGTACATGAAAAACAGCCTGGTCTCATAGAATAATGTTACCATATGCAATTTTTTTGCTAAATTATTATTACGTCGCAGAAGTTTCCTGGTGAAATTAACTAGCGGTGCTAAAACAACAACTTTTATTCCCTTTTACACAAAAATTGAGTAAAAGAGCGGAGTATCAGTTCATAAACACTTACGTTTCGCCCTGTTCCTCATAATATTATTTTATGACATCAAAACACATTTACTATAGCATATGGCTTGTAAGGCAATACATTTTAATGTTTGCGTTATATAACAAGCTACATTTATATATACCCAGCTTGTTGGAGTACGATCAAATTGCGCAGTAGCTCAACTAATAGAGCGTTGCACTTGCAAAAGGATGGGGGTATGACTCCTGAAGAGGTTGCAAGTTGACACGTGAGCCGAAAGTGACATACAAGCACCACAGAATTACATGATTGCTTCAGCAATTGCATTTTTCATGTCACATTTGCTTTTTATGACATTATAAGTTAGATTTAGGTTGAAGGTTTAGGATAAGGATGTAGTTTGTTTTTATTATTTTATTTAAAACTCTACAGTGCATTAATACAGTAAACTATTTCTATGGGATAGAATTTAACTTGCTTTTAGCAGCACTCGGTGAACATTTCAACTTGGAACTGCGCAATTTGTGCAAGGAGCCATGATGCTTGACGATGGACTTTTTAAATCGCACCCCTTTTTAACAATAAGCTATTCTTCATCTTGATGTTTTAGGACACTTCCCTTATTTGTCTTATTGCTCCCATTTGTAAATAATGTAAACCAGTCCTGCCACTACAATATAAATGGTATATAAAATTCCTACTGGTTAAATTTCTACCAGTGCACAGTATATAACTGTGATACAGCTTATATAATAAGCCGATCCCTATTTGCATTGTAGGGAATGAACTTGCCTTTGTATCCTCATTTCATAATACAGTATATACATAAGAGTTGGTTGCATTCAACATCACTTACGTTTGTGTCATGGTGTTGATCCATGGGTTGAGAGCTGAAGTGAAGAGCACAAGCCATGTGGCAACAGCAGAGGCAGGCTGCAAGCTCTCTTTGCCCGTCAACGTCTCATAGAAACAGATAACGATATATGGCAGCCAGCAAAGAAGCAGGCACACTGTCAAAACACAAATTATGTGACATGGTTCATTATTTTAAACTGGCATATTTTATTCGTTTAAGAGCAGTATTGAGTTGCACTTTCTCAAGCATGTGTTGCATTTGTGATTTTAGTTTGTTTTTATTTATTCCTTTATAATCCATCTAGATCATTGCTATTTCTTTCTCTTTTACCAAACTTTTTTTAAGTGGAAAAATATGTAATATGATCTCTCATGGATGTAAATGGCAGGTTATGACACTCTTCTCAATCATTTGATCATTATTTGATGAATTACTGCTGCCATGATAGATAGAAAATGTACACATATCTTTAATAAAAATTTAGCTACTGCCTACTTTGCTCAGGTGATAGTAGCGTGATGTTTCTTTGCAAGGGGCAAACTGCTCAGTTTTGTGAATGAAGTGCAATCTTTAATGAGCCTAATTCACATGGAAGGGGATGACAATGACGCAGCACTATTTCAGCGCTAATTTTGCCCGCTTGAACTAGGTTGCATGTTGTTAGTGAACAAGTTGCAGGTTTTTGTGCTGAAATACCACATGCAAAAGCAGTGCAACTGTTCAGTGAACATATAAATGTTTCGTCTATAAAGCATCGGTCATAATGCCAAAGAGCATCCATGCATGTTTTGTTGTTTATGACAACAACATACTTAATCACTGCATTAATTCACGTTTGGATTAATTCACATCTAAAATTATATACAGAACAAAAAACACACTAGGTAACGGTGGCTATAACAAAATGGCATATCAAACAGAAATACGTATAAAGGTTGCTAACTGTTGAAATCGCTGCTGTTTTGATTGATTGGTCAAGTGAGAGAAGTCTGAGATTTCATGTTTCCAACTTGTAATTACGAGATCAACAAAGACGTGAATGGTTTTTATTAGTCATAAGCTCATGATTCGTGTATATCCAACATATGTCATGGCAGAATGAATGTGCTAAATAGAATGATGTCAGAAAGATAAGCACTTATTAGCCATCCAAAACAGCGTAGCAAATCAAATATAATAAAGGTGCTTTATCTACCCTGCTTTAATTGTGCTTACCTATGGTTGTCACCATTACTATGGAGCTTTTGAAGTAATTATTGGCTGGTACATAGAAACAATGGTCCTCATTGCAAACAAACGTCCCTCGTCGCACCTGGTTTCTGGCTATATACACTATATATCCATACATGAAGCACATCAGCAGAATGGGAACGATTATTCCCAGTCCCATGAAGAGCATGTTGAAGCCAATGCTGGACGGTTGGAAGTGGGGAACACAGAGGAACTTTGTATTGCTGTATCCGTAACTACCAAAACCAAGCAATGGTAGAGTTGCATTGAGGAGGCTATACATCCACACCACTGCAAGGATGATTTTGGCCCTGTGCGCTGTGAAGATCCCAGTGTAGCTGAGGGCAAAGCAAATCTCTGTGAACTTATCAACGGTGGCCCATGTGAGGGAATGGATCGAGGCGATCTGGAACAACAAGAACAGAAATGCGCTGCCCTGGCAGAGGGCACTATTGCTGGTGTAGCCCTGAACAAGGAAGAGACTGTTATGGATTCCAAAAGGGATGATGGAGATGCCCAATGCCAGATCGCTCAGACAGAAGCTTAATGTGAGAGCCCAGGTGTCCGTCTGTAAATTCCTGTTGAGCAACACCACCAACAGTAATACACAGTTCCCAAACACAGAGCAGACACTGGAACCGAGCATCAGCACACCATAAACTATCGCTGTCCACTGCATCCTGATGAGCCACCTATGTTTACATGGGCATTCAAATGCAGGCATTTACAGTCAAGTGAACACCAAATACTCATTCAATGGTGAAGATCAAACTGGTAGCTGTGTAGAGATGAGGTCACAGTTATCTGTGCTGTGTTTCAAAGCTCCTGGGAAGGTGTTACTGGATGGGAGGAGTGGAACTCATGCTGATCTTCACCAAGCACAACTTGTGATGCGCCCTCCCACCCCCTTTACTATCAGTACCTGCCTCAGCCAGTTATAAAACCGTAAACATGCTGCCTTGAGAGCCAAAACTATGTGAACAGCTACAATCATATGTAGCGGGGTGAATAAAGCATCTAACATTTAGAAAGTACAGTTTCTGTGGACACAGGGTGCACTGGGAGACTGGAACTGTGCTGCTCTGCAAACATAGAACTTGAGATTCAATATCCTCTCTTTTGTGGCTGCTGTCGACTTCATAAGCTTTTTTGTACTCAAATATTTTTTTGGTATAATTGCTAAGAAGCATGACCCTAATGCGGTTTAAGCCTTAATTAATTAGCGCTTCGGTGCCTTTTAATAAGAGCTTAAGTCTTTCCCGCAGTTACATCATGTTACAGGTTTAGTGTCATATGGGCAATCATGTGTCATGACTCATGATGAAACATTTTTGGATTGGATTTTTTTTCTTTCTAAATGGACGTTTTTGTTTTTTGATATTGATAATCAACATTTGCAGGAGATTGAATCTTAATTATATAATTGGCTATAGATAAAAATGGAAATATGTAGACTTCAGTTTCACTTGATTGTAATTGGTCACTGGACAATTGCAATTACTTTACAATTCCTTGTAGAGCGATTATGGGCCATGATTAAATTTGGTCATAATTTGCTTAACCCAATGTCATTCATATGACTTTTGTGCTATATGCCAGTTCTGTAGAGGACATACGATAGCTTTGTGCGAGGAACAGACCGAAATTGAAGTCATTCACTAACAATTTGCCAACACTGTAGCTCTCAATTCTCCTTCACACTTTCACATATTTAGACTTGAGGTCATGATCAGTTTATGAGACGCAAGAACCAATTCCGTTTGGTCTCACTGACATAAAAATTTGTGCAACATGTCTCAATTTGACATGTGTAAACATACGTAGATACACACTTTAAACTTTATTAGTAACACTTTATTAGGCACCTTTATTAGGACCTTATTGGTCCTAATAAAGTGCCCGACGTTGTCTAATGCTTTTGTAGCCCATCCAACCTCTAGATTCAACATGTTGTGCATTCTGAGATGTTATTCTGCTCACTACAATTGTACAGAGTGGTTGTCAGAGTTACTGTAGCCTTTCCGTCAGCTCTACCAGTCTGGCCATTCTCTGTTGACCTCTCTCATCAACAAGGTTTTCCCATCTGCAGAACTGCCACTCACTGGAAGTTTTTTTTGTTTTGTTTTTTGGCACCATTCTGAGTAAAATCTAGAGGCTGATGTGTGAAATCCCAGGAGATCAGCAGTTACAGAAATACTCAAACCAGCCCATCTGGCACCAACAATCATGCCATGGTTGAAATCACTGATCAAATTTTTTGAGACTTATGTCTCTGCAGAACAAAAATAGGCTTTTCCCAATCAGTGGGCATTTTCAAACCGGGATTTTTTTTTTTGGTGTTTTTTTTTAAAGTGTTTTACACTATTTGCCTACTATAGTGAGATTAATTTGATAGTTTAGAAACACCCATCTTGGTTTGGAAACACCCACTGATTACTACATTGAGGTTCCCTACTTTCATTAGATAGTTTAAAGAAAGACTCACCCCGGTTTGCAATTCTTATGATTGATGTGAACATTAGCTGAAGATCCTGACCCATATTTGCATGCTTTAATGCTTTGCATTGCTGCCACATAATTGGCTGATTATATAATGACATGAAGTAGGTTTACAGGTCTTCCAAGTTTACAGGTGCTCAGTGAGTATAATATATACCTATCTATCGTACTGGTTTGAAATAACATAAGAGTACAAATGATGTCTGAATTAATATTATGGTCTTTTAATAAATTTTAAACCATATGTAGCTTTCAATTGAACATTTATGTCACTGAAAAGGGTGTTTACAGTTAAGAAGATGCCTAAACATGCAGCACATTGTTGAACAAAACATTGAATGATCTTCACTTGCTTTACTTTTTCCTTAGCACAACGCTCCCATCCCACAGGGTGGCCGTGGAGCCATACAGTATGTAACACAATATCAACATTCTAGTGGACAAAGACGCGTCCGAGTCACTACGATCGCAAGGAAGTAAGTCTTTCACCTGTATTACACGTTTACTGTATGTCAACCATGGATGCTTGCTATTTAAGGTAATCAGACTTTCAATTTTGCCATATTTCAACCCTGAATGCCATAAGCTATTCTGAATTTGTCAGCTGCTTTGAGACAGGGAGAAGTGATACATTGTTATAGAAGTGTCCACTTTGTTCATTGTAGAAGAATACATTCATCAGTGTAGTCCAGGTTTTGGCAACCTTTTTAATGTAGAGTGCCATTTACCCCTCCGTGTGCCAATGCTAGCACACGTGCCATACATAGGTTGCGGACCCCTGGTGTAGTCTTTTTGGGGTCTATTTGATCTATAGGACATTCAACAGAAGGAATTGGAAATTAATATTTTGACAGTTCAGATTGTTTTTGGGTCGATAGTGACAGTCTTGTTTTGTAGATGTCTCCCACTATCACGGTTTGGACATTATCTCTGCACATCATTGATTTGTTGTCTTCAACAATCATGTCCAGTTTCCATGACAACTCGTGAAGACATAAAACTAATTTCACTTTTAGAATGTGGCATTGTTTTGTGAGAATCAATGTGCTTCCAAAGAGTAAATTCAGTCTTAGACAAAGAATTATGTGTTACTTTAGCTTTCAGGAGTACTAACTGTTTTAAGTGCCTTAAAGAACACTGCACATTGATCCAATTGATGAAGGGTTTTTATGTTGCTTTTTGAATAAACCTCTTAAATACTTTTTTTTCATACCAATAGTGAAGATGAATCCGATTGATGATGCAGATACTTGTGTTAGAAGGTAATAACATGTTCTCCTCATCCTCTTCTTCAGCTGGGCCGATGCTCAAACTCAGATACAGAGCATCGCTGCATCTTTTGACCAGGAGGCTTCTGCCATCCTCATGGCCCGTCTGGCCGTCTATAGGGCTGAAACAGAGGAGGGGCCTGATGTTTTGCGGTGGCTGGACCGTCAGCTCATCCGCTTGGTAAGTCTTTCTGTCTTTTCGGATGTACCAAGTGAAGTGCTACTGCGGACTCTAAATTAACCTAGTATTTATGTGTACTGTTCCGTCATATTGGTAATCAATATTCACAATTATTATTGTGAATTTCAATATTGGTACATCACTAAATGGGCTGGGTATTGATACAGATTTCCCAATTCAATTCATTTGGGTGTATTTCAGTTGAAATGTCCATTTTGGTCACATTTGAGCTTTTTTCAAAAATGACAATCAAAGATTGTGATTAATCGGAAAATCTATACTAATTGGTATTCAAGATACTTGCTGAATTCTATAATGCAATTTTTATCTTGAAATTACATTTGAATATAGCCTGAAATATATAAGGCAAGCTTTCTAATGTATTTTAGAAGGCTGATTATTGCTCCACAATGAAAATAGCTGCACAAAAAAACAGGAGGTATTTTCTCTCATTTGCAGTGCCAGAAATTTGGAGATTACCATAAAGACGATCCCAACTCATTCCGTTTCTCCGAGACATTCTCGTTGTATCCTCAGGTATGCACCTCCTGTCTCACATTCTGTGGTCTCACCTGAACCTATACAATAAAGCAAAAATGAGAAAAGTACCGTTGTCTATTGGCAGTTTATGTTCCATCTGAGAAGATCTTCATTCCTGCAAGTGTTCAACAACAGTCCTGATGAAAGCACCTACTACAGACACCAGTTCATGAGGCAGGACCTGACACAGTCTCTCATAATGATACAGCCCATCCTGTATGCATACTCATTCAGTGGCCCACCAGAGGTAAACCTGCAGTTCATGTGAGCTTTCACTTACTGCACATTGTCATGTTTGCGTGGTGTGACTGACTAATGAGGGACTTCATGGATAGAGGAATGGATGTACTTTTAAACCCTGAGGGAAAAATAATGTGTTAAATTTGAATACACAAAACACATAATCAGACATAATTGGCCCTTATTGCCTGTGTTATTAAAAATTTATATAATTTATATAAATGTATAGAATCTTAATCTTATAAAAGTTTTGGATAAGGTTATATACAGCTCAAATAATACACATTGGCCTGAAAAGTACTTGGAGAATAAAGCCACACTTGAAATGTTTGAATGGGGTTGCACTGAATAACAAAATATTAAGTGGCAATGGTTATTTTTTCTAAATTCATTACACACATTCATTTTGAAGTGCACTGCGGATGCAGATTATGTATTTATTTAATTAAATTGCAGCCTTTTGTCAAAGCCCAGTTTTCCAGAACATTTCCAGGACATTTTATTTGCCCAACGGGTGTAATATTTAAGTAAATCACATGAGAGGTCATGATGTACAGTATATTGTGGTTATTTAATTGTTATTTTTACCAAATTTATTACACACATTCATTTTGAAGTACGCAGCACATGCAGATGATGTATTTATTTAATAAAATCGCAGCCTTTTGCACACTAGGACATATGGCATTATTAATTTGAACACTTTTCTTTCCTTTTTTTTGGTCCAAAATATGTCTAATCCCGAGAGATTCCGCGTTTTATAGCTAATGCTATCTTAATGTCTGGATTCAGTGATTCCGACATTGTAGAAATCATAAGGCCCTACATGTGGTAACCACGGTATACGTGGACTAGGATCGTTCATTTATTATTGAAAATTAATAAACATCCCAAGGTTTAAAGGCTGCATCATCATGCTACCAACTCAGATCTTGAACTCATTTAAAAAAAAAAAAAAAAATCAGCAGTCTGACCATTGGCCATTGTCTAAGGTTTACAACTCAAATGTTTATGTAGTTAACGCAACAGCAATGTAAGATTATTATTATAATTTTTTACTATATCAATACCTAAAATATTTAGTCAGGGCAAAACAGAGATGACAGCAGAGAATGAACGTGACAGGGCTTCGTTCATAATGGTCAACCATTGACATAACTAAACAAATTTGTGTATTTGACACCTATTCTGAGTCCCGATCGATACCATGTTTTTGTACATGTAACAAAATGTTAGGCACAAAAAAAATTTCCAGGATAAAGAATTATTTTCCAGCACATTTAGAAATTTTTCTTATTTTCCATGACTTTTCCATTACTGGAAATCTGCATGGCAAAATTCCAGGTTTTCCAGGACACATGGGGAAAAAAAAAACAAAAAAACCTGACTAAAATTACTTAATTTGACATGACAAAATATTAAATAAGTTTAAAGGACATTTTCGTCAAAATACTAAAACTATGACGTAAAAAAAAATTAGCACTGTTTTTGGGACCACTGTAAATAAAATAAATTGTAATAGTTTGATAAGAATAGACAGCCAAACTAGCTTAATAATTTGAAATATGTCATTTAAATATTAGTATGTAAAATCTTCAGTGTTTCATGTGTTGATTTTTAAAAGCAGTGTCATGATGACTGTGTACTTTAAGTCCCTGGACTCAACAGATTAAACCCTGTTCTGTTTAATTAGTGTGCCTTCAGATTTTTTTCTAATTTTTATTCAAGCCCATATCATTGGTGTCTTTTAAAAATGTTGCAAGACATGAGACCGATCACAAAAATTTACCTCAAAGTCTGTGCTGATCATTGCTGTAAAGAAAAAAAATATTTTAGTGCAAATTTATCTGTTATTTGTTAATGTGGCTAATAATAATAATTCAATAATTAGCCTAGTGTTTTTAGCATGTTTTAAATCACACTCCTACTGTTTATACATTTACAAAGTTGTCAGTTTTCCTATATTTATATAATATTTACATTTAATTTAATTTAATGTATTAATTGTTGGACCTATGCAGTCCATAGTAATATTAATAATGTTTGATTTTGACATTTTTGTTTACTTTTGTGCAATAAACAATTTTTTAATGTGTTGGGTTGCCATTTGATGTCCAATGTAAAATGTGGTTCCTGAAGAAAAAAAAGCAGTGGAGAACCAAATAAAATAAAGAGCACCAAAGTAAATAAAGAGCATCAGGATGGTGGTACATTGAGGAACTCAAACTGACGTGTGTATTCTAATCTACTTTTAATGGAGGGTTTATGTCAGTTACTGTTTTTCTCCTCGTACTCTGACCAGAGGGAGACAGCTCAAGGAAAGATGTTTATTACAGCATCTAATTGACAATGACAGTCCATTAACAAGCTTTGTTTCCTGTTGTTGTAGCCTGTGTTGTTGGACAGCAGCAGTATCTTGCCCGACCGCATCCTCCTCATGGACACCTTCTTCCAGATTCTGATCTACCACGGAGAGGTGAGATCTAGAATCACAAAGTAGTTGCCTTATTGGATTGGCTTAAGATTGGTTTGGGTCTGTGGTTCTTTCACCCCGTGACTTAGTAGACATTGGTTTAACGCCAAGTCTTTTTAATCTGTTTAAAAATTAAGAAAGCAGTCTGCTTTGCTCTGAACTGTTAAATAATCAGTACACATGAAATCCGAGCCAATATTTCACTGAAACAATTTCAAACTTGGCTGCGTATCAGCGGAAAGACATTTTCTGATGAAACACTTGTAGGTGTCTTGCTGAAGTACATGCTAATGAAGTGCAACTAATGGAGAGAGATTTTCCCTTAGAATCACAGCTCAAAAATGCATTTACTGTTACTAGTCTGTAAACAAGACCTGACTGATACGGTTTTAGATTTAATAGATATTGATGACCTATGAGAGATCCAGTACAGTGTGTTTTACCTCTTGCAGACAGTGTCTCAGTGGCGTAAAGCGGGATACCAGGACATGCCCGAGTATGAGAACTTCCGCCATCTGCTGCAGGCTCCAGTAGACGATGCCCAAGAGATTCTACACTCCCGATTCCCCATGCCACGCTATATAGACACAGAGCATGGAGGCAGCCAGGTAAAGCACACTATCATTTTTGAAATTCTGAGATGTTTTCTTGAAATCTTAGATATTTAGGAGTCAGTTAAACTAAAAACTGCATAATAAATATGGTAGCTGATTCTTATATGGAGAATTTAGAGTTCACCTGCACGTGTGAGCCAGGTGTGGGAGAGATATGGGCAAGCTGCAGAGAAAATGATAGTTTTGAGATTTTAAACTTAAGCAAATGAAACTGCAGTATTCAATTTGTTTTATATCTGTGTGTATAGTGTCTTCTAATGCATTGGTAGTAGTAAGTTTATCTTACCAATAAAGATTGATATAAATTGAATCTGCCCATTTGATCCTATTATTAAAAAAGTGCAGTCGAAAACTGCAGAAGACTTTTAATTACAGCTTCTGCACTGATTTTATGGCATGTATATGTATACTTTTATCAAAGATTTATACCTGTCAAAATGTGTCTAATTTAACTCTTATCTGCAATTTTTTTTTAAATTATTAACATGCACATTTAAATCATTAAATCACGACTGACCCATTTCTTGCAATTGTTTTGAGACAAAGTATAAAGTAAATATATTTATGATTATATTTTAATGTTTGTTTTAATATAACATGTAACGATTAATTGCAGAAAACTGTGCGATTCATTATTACATTTTTTTTATTTTTATTGATTCACAGCCCTAGTAAAAATTTAACTAAAAACTAAACTAAAAACTTAACTTAAAAAAATAAATACATATTAAACTAAACTAAATTTTGCCTCAAATTCTGTTTTGTTTTTAGTTTAGAGTTTGGATTAAAAACTAAACTGAATGAAATTAATAATGCAACTGGCCCACCAGTTACACCCAAACTAAACTAAAATTAGATTTAGCCTAAATTTTCTTAAGTGCATCGACAGTTTAGATTTAAAAGTAATATTAAACGTCATGTTCATGCATCACTGTCCATATAATCTTGGTAAAGATTACGCTAAATGTAAAAAACAGAAAAGCAATAAGACACAAGAGAGACCGTTCAATACATGCTCTGTTCCAAATCCTAGTGAGCTGCCTTCAAAGGCAACACCCTATCTGAAATGGAACCTCACAAGTGACTATTTTAGTCTGCTGCAATGCATTTTCCATGAAGGAAATATGCAATGTAGCCTTAGTTTACCCAAAACAAGTTGTCATAAGGCCCATATTTTTGCGTGTAATGGCTTAAAATGCAAATAATTATCAAATATGATAAAAATGGTAAATGGTCTGCACTTGTATAGCGCCTTTTTAACCTTAGAGTTTACCAAAGCACTTTACTGTGCTTTTATTTACTTTAATGTGTCCCATTCACCCATACATTCACACACCAATGATGGCAGAGCTGCCATGCAAGGTGCTAGCCTGCCATCAGGAGCAACTTGAGGTTCAGTGTCTTGCCCAAGGACACTTCGACATGTGGAGTCGTGTGGGCCGGAAATCGAACGCCAACCCTGCGATTAGTGGCTGACCCGCTCTACCACCTGAGCCACAGCCGCCCCTACACCAATGGTCGATAAATATGGAACTATATTTATAATTGTAATGCTTCTTTCAATTAATAATGTTTATTTGCCTAACTGTAGGCTTTTTATGGATTGCTAGCAGTGAAACAGAAGGCAGATTATTATAAAATGTGTGTTTACAGATGTGTGTAATTTGGCTATTATACAGCGGTTTTGAACTTGGCTCATTTGATTTATAAAGCCAGATCTATATGTTTTAAAACAGTTTAAAAGAACCTTGTTGTGACCGCAGATTCAATTGCAAAGGTCAATTTTAACACTAATTTCCCATTTTTATTGATTTTATTTTTTCTCTTCATTTTTCGCCCCAATTTGGAATGCACTCGTGGTGGCATAGTGACTCACCTCAATCCGGGTGGTGGGTGATGAATCACAGTTGCCTCCGCATCTGAGACAGTCAACCCGTGCATCTTATCACATGGCTTGTTGAGCGTGTCACCACTGAGACATAGCACATGTGTGGAGGCTTCACACCATCCACTAACGCACAACTCAACATGCACCCCACCGAGAGCAAACCACATTATAGCGACCACAAGGAGGTTACCCCATGTGACCGTACCCTCCCTTGCAACCAGACCAATTTGGTTGCTTAGGGGACCTGTCTGGAGTCAACTAATTTCCTATTTAGTTGGTGTAAATATTTATAAATTGCTTTCAAAATACAACCTCCATTTTCAAAAGCTTTGATTAATTACAGACCAAATGCAAGGTGCTATTTCTGAGAAAAAAAGTTTTGTTCCGACAGCTCTTCAATCAATTTCTATGCTCGAGAAACTCGCCCTCAGAGGTTTTAAATGTTGCTTGTGATTAAATGAGTATAAGGGGCCATTGAGACTTGGCTGCAGCTCTGCATATTAATTCACCATGTGTGCTGTGTTTAAGGTCTGTAATTTGACCAAGATTACATTTATTTATTTTTTCTCCACACCTTTCTTTCCAGGCCCGTTTCCTGCTTTCCAAAGTGAATCCTTCTCAGACACACAACAACATGTATGCATGGGGTCAGGTGAGTGCTGTGTTGCTCATAAACATGTTTCTTTTGTGAGAAATATTAAGGAGTCCTCTTTAACAGTGGCTGATGTTGTACAACCATATAAACAAGTCTGAGCTTGTTCAAATATTGTACTACCATCACCATGGCTGACTGAATCACCAGAGTTCCAACACATTTTTTAATTGTTTTCCAGGCCTGGAAGAGCCATGGAAATAATTAAAATCTAATTAATGCAAAAGTAAATGGACATTTCAATAGTGAATATGTATTTTTCTAGTTATGCTTTGCTCTTAAAATGTTTTAATGGCTCTTGTTTACAGTAAAACTTGCTTGTTAGCTTAAGTGATATTCGATTTGTGAGCGAATCATTCTTTAGAGTAGGCTCTTTTCAATTAATTGATCAAACCGGTTTACAAATTTGTCTGAAAGGTTCATTAGAGGGTCAGTACGAATCAAAATGGTTTCTAAAAATCATTATGCAGAAACCCTGAATCACACTTCCTATATGTGTTTGTGTAGGAGTCTGGTGCGCCCATTCTGACAGATGATGTGAGTCTTCAGGTCTTCATGGATCATTTGAAAAAGCTGGCGGTGTCCAGCGCTGCCTAAGAGCCCCGAGTCTCCGCTCATCAATCACATTGTCCCTTTTCTAATCCCAGAAGCACAAAGGCAGCGGGGCACATTAGCCCTGTCCTCAGTTTTTCCCCATTTATATTATGCATATATAGATGTCAGGTCCTTAAAAAGAGAGTCTAGTTGATCATGAAATGTAACACTTTCAAAATGTATTATGAAAATAAAAAAAGACCAACGCCACACCCTGATTAACACTACATGTTGAATATGCATCAGGACTGTTTTAATAAAAATGTATTTAGCTATGTAACTGTAGTGGACATATTTAAAGGATTAGGTTACCCCCTCACAAAAGTCCCATCATGTCATTTTAAACTTGTATGCTGTTATTTTTCCAGAATTATTTAAGATTTATTACACACTTGCCATACAACAACAGTTCAGACTGATCTGGGCTTGTCAATCTCCATTTAATGGTGTCAAGCACCATTAAAATACCATAAAAGTAGTCTAGACTACTCATGCTACATTCCAAGTCTTTTGAAGCCATACTTTCGGTTTGGGAGAGGAAAATATTGAAATTTCAGTAATCATTCAGTAATAAAGTATTGCACTCTCCCCTTGCCTGTGTTCACGTCCAGAATAAAAAAAATGCACAACAACCAATGCCGTTTTGACGTCAGTGATGTTGACGTGTCATTTTTGAAGTGGATTATGATGCAGAATTTTGCCTAACGTGAAAATCATCAGTGAATAACGACTTAAATTTCAATCTGTTCCTCACACAAAATTATCGGATGGCTTCAGAAGACGAATATAGCGCACAAGTCATACGGACACAGTTGATTAATTTTTGTCCTCATTGAATGTTGTAGACATTTAAGAATCATTATGCAGCTATCTAGTTTTACAGCCAAAATAACAGCATTTGGGTTTTGAACAACATGAGGGTGAGTAAATAATGACAGAATTAAATTTGGGGGGGGTAAACTATCCCTTTAAATCTGATGTTTACGTTTATAAATCTCTGTGCTGAAACCTCATGTTGAACTGAGGGAGGAAACTAGGTTTTGTTTTAGCACACCTGCAGCAGACACTTTTGTTTGCCTAGTCGAGGAGGGTGAAAGCAGTGCCATTGTAGCCTATTTAGCATAAGAGCATCAATGCTGCCTCTAGCCAACAGCGCAGAACAATTGCTTATTTTTAGACCCCATTCGTGTCGCCGTTGATGGTTACTGTTTCAGTGCAGTGTTGAGAGCCCCATTTCAATCACAGACTTGTGGAATTTTAAAGCTGCCTTTTTCGCTCTGATATTTATGAGCCATTTCTAGCAATATTGTATGTTTTGTTTCTAATAAAACACGGCTTGATCACCCCAGTTGGTCTTCAGAGTTCAGCTTCTAAAGAGTGGAAACAGAATGAGATTATATATATATATATATATATATATATATATATATATATATATATATATATATATATATATATATATATATATATATATATATATATATATATATATATATATATATATATATATAAAACATTTCTTTCTTTGTCACTCTTCCTTTCAAGTCAGAATACTAGTCTCAAAGGACACGGCTTGTCTTTATGTGTCTCCTTTTCCTTTTAAAGGAAGAGTTATGCCACATCATGTCATTCCAAACCTGTATAACTTTCTTTCTTCCATGGAACACACAAGGAGATGTTTTGAAGAATGTCTCCACTGCTTTTGTCCTTACATCATTAGTATACAGCGACCAGGAGCTCCAAAAATGACCAAAACGCACCATAAAAGTCATTTGAAGCTGTATGAAAATAACAACCCTCATCATTGAGTCAACTATTACGAACACCATATGGTTCTCGAACTTTTGTGTTCCACGAAAGAAAGTTATGCAGGTTTGAGAAAATGTTGTACAAATATTCACTAATGGCTAACTATTCCTTTAACAGAGAGCAATAATTGCTTATGTTCCATGAGTGAAGCCGCCTTTTCACTGTTGCCGACATGCGCATACGACTGTCGCATTTTTCCCCCTAGTGGTAGTTGCAGTGAACTTTCAATTTCCTCGCAATAGATTGGATTTCGTTGCAAGAAGTCACTTGCACATATAAAACATTTTATAATTAAAAGGAAGCTTTTAAGAAAGGTCGTGAGGTCTTTGGTTTTCTGAGTTTGTTGACATTCGGCTACTGTGGGATTTTGTTAAGCAGATGGATAAATTCTATTAAATTCATGATTAATCACTCCGTATTTCTTATTGTTGTTAATATTATTACTGTTTTATAGTTATAAATAATTCAAAATGAGGAGTAGGCCTACAAAGTACAAGTTTGTCGGATGTAGTGAAAAGGTGGCTTTATTGCTCACAATTTAGACTACCATTAAATAAGATTTAAGCACTGTCTGTGTTCCACAGAGTCATAAAAAGGATTACATACCCATTTACATCATTTCTGTGCTTATTTGCAATTGCGGCCACATGGGAGCAGCAATTAACTAAGAGAGCAACATCTGAACTCTGAATATTGGAGAAGTCAAAATTTGGAAGCTGTTCTTTCATATGCCACATGTGAATAATTAACCTCTTGCGGTAGTCGATCCAGACTGTTCATATGTAATTTTTATGGAAAGACGATTACCAATTCATTGCTTGAGTGTTCATTATATCAGAACTCGCCATGTTATTTCCATAGATCCCAGTTATAGTTTCTCCCTATCCATAATCTTATGTATCAACCCATCAAACATGCATGATTGAGTTTTCATGCGTATTAAATTGATAGTGTATATAAAAAATAATATTAGTCTACTTACACCCCTGAGTATCTATAGAGATTCTATGAGGCAATCTAAAATAATTTTCCCACTGATTTCACCTCAGTGGCCGTGAAAGTCAATAGCAACCCCAGTGAATTCCTCTACGGAATGATTTATTACACACCAAGTATCTTACCTTACTATCATTTACTCACGCTCATGTTGTTCCAAACCTGAAAGACATTCTTCCGTGAAACAAAAAAGTACATGTTAGGTAGTGTTAGCCTCTGTTTCTATTCATATTCATTGCATCTTTTTCCATAACATGAAAGTCATGTTTGTGCAACGTGAGGGTGAGTAAAATGACAAATTTCATTTTGGGGTTAACTATCCTTTTCAATTATACTTTCATCTAACATTTTCTTACATATAAGAGGCGATGTTTACCTCCTTGTCCACACATTAAGATAGCAAAAAAAAATATTGTGACTGAAGAATAAAATGTGTTGAAACAAACCTGTTGCCTGGGAGACGACATCAAGCCATTTTTTGGCGATGAAAACCCAAATCTGCTTGGCTGGAGTGTGTCTCAATGCATTTTATTACAAGTACTGCACTGCAGAATGTCATCTCATATCTTTCATTCATTGAGAGTAGAAACAAAGCATATTTTCAGAGCTTGAGCATGAAAAGAAATCGTCATTCCCAAAGGAAATCCTCTGATGCTTTCTCAACCCTTTGACTGACACCAGTGACTTAAAAGTACAGCTCACCCAAAAATAAAAATTCTGTCATTCGCTCACCCTCATATTGTTTCGAACACATATGACTTACTTACTTCTGTAGAACACAAAAGATACTTGGCAGAATAACCAAAATTGTTTGGAACAATATGAGGGTGAGTAAAGAATCAACTATTCAGTTGAACTATTCCTTACATCATTCTTAATAATTGAAAGAGATCCCTATAAGGACTGCTGCTTTTCAATGCGAAATATGCATCAGATTTGATAAGAAATAATTCAATGCTAAAGATGCAGCAGGTTTTGGGTCAATGTTTCTTGCTTTTCCAGCTAATTGACTTTGATTAATCCGGCTAATTAAACCACACGGCAATGACCTTACACAGACAGGTGGAAATTCACTCATTATGGGAAACGATATATAGTAGAACTTTGCTGACTGAAATTCTTAAAATACCTTGACTTAGATGGAATAAGCTTGTTGAATTAATGAACCTACCACAGTTCCATTCAGCCGCATTCAAGTGTAGCCTACATGTAATGAGTGTACTACATGTCAGTGTATCCATCGCAGCCTGGGGAAAAATAGAAGCAGCAGGTCGTGGCACCAACAATCATGCCACGGTCCAAATCACTAAGATCACCTTTTTCCCCAATTCTGATGGTTGATGTGAACATTAACTGAAGCTCCTGACCCATATCTGCATGATTTTATGCACCGCACTGCTGCCATACAACTGACTGGTTAGATAATCACATGGATGATTGTTGGTGCCTGGTTTGAGTATTTCTGTAACTGCTGATCTTCTGGGATTTTCACACACAACAGTCTCTAGAATTTACTCAGAATGGTGCCAAAAACAAAAAACATCCAGTGAGCGGCAGTTCTAAGGATGGAAACGCCTTGTTGATGAGGGAGATCAACAGAGAATGGCCAGACTGGTTCGAACTGACAAAGTTTACGTTAACTCAGATAACCACTCTGTACAATTGTGTTGAGAAGAATATAATCTCTGAATGCTATTCTGAGATGTGGGTTGGTTCAGTTTTGGCAGCACGAGGGGAACTTCACAATAACGCATGGGCTTCTGCGGGCTGAATCTCAGGGGCCTACAACTCCCATGGAGCCTACAAAACCCATGAGGCCCATTTTCCCCCTATATCCATGTTCACGGGAGGAGTGTGTTTAAATGTTTTCAGTGGAAGATGCGCTTGTTGACATGGTTACAGTGCACAACCGTTAAAGGTATTTGAGAAGTTCTTGTTCAGTGCACAGCAGTTCCACCAGTGAGACATACAAGTGATAAACATTCACTTTTATTCAGTAATATCGATAAATGAGTCAAAGTTCCCACATTCAATTATATAAAAGCTTGTTTATCAAACGTCTGCTGAAATGGGAATATAAAACATGGTATATTATACTTTCCTTTAATAATTGTACACCTGTAGCACAAATGCTAGTGTTTCGGCATTGTTTATCAGTTGGGTTGCCAGGAGACGTCTCAAACACCTGCTAAGCTACAGGAGTGTTGTAGTTTTGTTTCCTTATACGTCATCTTCCGAATACTGTCAACACACATCATATTCCAAGTACTGTCGGAGATCGGAGACATCCAGTAGGAATATTCCACATGCAACTTGAACGCAGCATAAGAACTAAGAACTTCGCTCCCTGTGATCCGGCAGAGAAAGATCCACCAATCAGAGAATAACAGCTAACAAAGCCCAACCAACACGCCCGGCAGCGACCACCCATTTTCATGATCAAGTCGGTCTCTATCCACTTTCAAACTACTTATATATTTCTATATACCTGAACATTTTGCAATTAACTTAAAAACATTGTTTATTTTACTTTATTCAACAACTTTAAATCATTAGTGTTCTATATTCTTTAATTAAATGGTCATTTGCGATGATTCATTGGATAGCGGTTCATGAAAGGAGTACACAGTCTTGTACATTTGCTTCATGTTTTTTTTCTTCTAATGTTGTGATTCGCCTCAGATCTGATTGGTTTTGTTCATGACTTAGAATTCTGCTATGAAGGATTTTATGCAATCCCTATGGAAAAATACTTATGGAAGCATGGGTTGGGACTGTTACTGTATAGTAGCATTAACATACGTTTATGACCATTGTCCTCCAACACCATAAACAACACTTGAAGCATGAAATAATAAGAACTAAAATTTTATTCATATTCAAAAATACCTTAATTGAAGCATTCCTGGAATGTCAAATGAAAAAATATTTCTCCCCAATTTGGAACGCCCAATTCCCAGTACTTAGCAAGTCCTCGTGGTGGCACGGTTACTCGCCTCAATCCGGGTGGTGGAGGACAAGTCTCAGTTGTCTCCTCTTCTGAGACCGTGGCTCGCTGTGCATGACACCACGGAGACTCGCAGCACGTGGAGGATCATGCTACTCTCCACGATCAACGCACAAATTACCACACGCCCCATTGAGAGCGAGAACCCCTAATCGCGACCACCCCATGTGACTCTAACCTCCCTAGCAAACGGGCCAATTTGGTTGCTTAGGAAGCCTGGCTGGAGTCTCTCAGCACACCCTGGATTCAAACTCACGACTCCAGGGGAGTCGTAATATGCAGAGACAACTGTAACTAATCCTTTTACTGGTTATCGGTACACTTCAGCTTTAATGTGGCTGAATATGGTTCAATATTTTTGATAAGCCACCAGGCACTAATATGTAATATCTGAATCAACACCCACTCACACTATATTAAAAAACATGAAACCTATCTGTAACTGTCCAGTGTGTGCGGTTAATTATTCATGTGTTGCCTCGCGGAATGCTTTAAGCTAACAGTGGATTTTTTAATATCTCTGTTTATTTAATGTTTATCATATCTATACCTGCGGCACTTTAATTGACTGAACACTAATTAATCGAGTGACTTAAAGATGATGCCTGTGGGGGATTGACTGGATGTGCAACAATAAGGAACTATGTCCAATAAGATGCTGCCATCAATTTTTCGAGGTATATCAAAGTACTTCTTTATGAGCCAACAGAAACCCACAATTTGGTAACATTTGAATGTTAACGCTGTTTTTTTGCAAATGTGTAACTTTAACAACGTATTGTCATATGAAACAAAAGTGAAATGATTTATTAATGAAAAAGTTATTTATAAATGGTTTGACAGATATTTTGAATGGATATTTACACTTTTACACTTAATGAGTTATCAGTTATTTTATATTGAGTATTAAATTCAACTATATTGCAACTAAAACTTGCTAAATTAATTCTTTGTATACTTTAGCAGTATTAGTTTTGTATAGCAGGTCATATTCAGAGGTTAGTGATAAACGATTAAAGGAAAATTCAACTCAAGATAAGATAAATCAACAGCATTTGTGGCATTTTCTTTAAAAAAGCAAAAATGGAGGTTACTGTGAGGCACTTACAATGGAAGTGAATGGGGCAATTTTTGGAGGGTTTACACACAGATATGCAACGCTTATAATTTTATAAAAGCACTTACATTAATTCTTCTGTTAAAACTTGTGTATTATTTGAGCTGTAAATTGTTGAAATAATCATTTTTATGGTCATTTTAATGTTTTAGGGTTAACCGTGTTGTCTTCATGGCAACAAAGTTGAAAAATTGGATAAAACTTTACACAGAAAAGTTTAGTAAGCAATTTTATTATAACTAAAATCACATTAACACGCATTTTTTTTTTCCATTTTGTGATTATACTTTCGAAACATTGATTATTTGAACATTTATGGATTGGTCCCATTCACTTCCATTGTATCGATTATTGCTTCATTTAAAGAAAATGAGGGACAGGTCTAAATTAATTTTTGCGGTAATCAACAATATTCCACAAATGCTGTCAATTAAGATTAACTTGTGTTGAACCCAGAATATTCGTTTAACATGTAACTGTGCCTAATAGAAATACAACAAGAATTAAATCTTGGTTATGCATATCGTTATCGGATATATATATATATATATACACACACACATTATTTGTCTTTTGGCAGTCCGATTAAGCCAATCCAATCTCATGAAAATTCATACATATTTTACGAGTTTCGTTTGCATGAATTTGTACAATTTCATGACATGCAAATGCCCAGATGTGTAATGCAGAAGTAATCGGGAGGTGTCAAGGACATGCTTATTAATATTATGCCCTTACCTAAACCCCTTATCTAAACCTAACTGATCAGTAGCGTGTGTAACATGATAGGAATCTGTTGAGTGTGACAGAAGCAAGTCATTGTTGCATATTAGATGGAAACGATGTGCAGCGACGTCATTGGCTGTAGTGAAAGTCATACGAGTGAAGTCATACCATATCATCTGAATTAGCTAAATTTAAAGATTTAAATTTACATTTAAATAAAAACATTCACTGTGTGTTGATCAAGCAGCTAATGAGTCAGGATAGAGATTGTGGTTGATATTGCTTCCGGTTAATACGCTACACTGGAAATACACTCTGGTTGTATAGCTACAGTACATTCTGGCAAATGTAGTAGGTCAACCGATAATTCCATGCATAAATTCAGATATTCAAATATTATATAATGCAGAAAATGTATTCGTAGAATGCTATTCTGAGCATAGCCATGCATACACACAGGGATGTTTCTGGAAGTGCATATCTGTATCTGTAATCTTATCTGTAACCAAAGGAGGTGATTAGTCAGGAATGGCTTTTTCGGTACTGAGAGGTTTTTAAATGCATAGACAGTAATCACACTTTAAAGGTTAGCTGCAGCCTGTATCATTATATTTACTTTAAGAGCATATTTGTCTGTCCAAGTCAAATGAATTGAGAAGTGAGTTTCTCTTTATTAAGATATAGAAATGTAATATTATTGATTGTTGTTTTCTAGATATACTGTATATAATACATAATAATATAAATCTTTGCACAGGAAATGTGAGCGCAGCGTAGTTCTAGAGGGAAGACTAGCAGCTGTACATCATCGCACCATTAGCTGGGTAACTCCTAGCCAATCACATGTAAGCCGTTGCATTATATGTCTGCTCACAATCTATCATATTACTGTTTCATTGTGCTAACTCAGCAACCTCCACCACCCCACCACCACCAGTTGAGTCCCGTCCTGCACGGAGGTAGGCTCCTCACCCTTGCCTCCTATCTCCGGCAGGATATAATGGTTCCGAGTACAACTTCTTCGGACCGCCAGACGTTTCTGTTTTATGTTCAACAAATAAATGTCATTTTAAATTTCACTCAAGTCTGCGAGTCTTCCTGTTAGAATAAATGTTTCAGGTTCAAAACAATTTAGATGCATGTTATTGCCGTGGGTATACATATTTTTCTACATAAACAGTCCCTTTCTGGTTACCTTGTGCTTTATACCAAAGTTATATGTTTATAGAGCAGGGTGGCCAATACAATGATGGCAAATGAGAAAATTGCTGAAATTAAATGAAAATGATTTTACTCAATATTTAGATAAGATTCAATGCAATTTAATAAGATTCAATTACATTGTCCATCACAGTATATACATATCAGATGTAAGTTCATAAATGTAGATGTAAAAATAGTTCACTAGCATGAGGAAATAATAATAATAATAAAAAAACAATAAAAAGAATAAAAATAGTCCCTCTCCACATGTTATTTTGACATTAGATGGAGTTAATGATGTGTGAACTGTCAGTTATTGTGCCCTATGGTCCAGTGGTGCTGCTCTCTCACCATCCTCTAACAGTAGTAGGTCATTTTAATCACAAGATGTGGCGCTCCACTAACATCCTCATATTTCACACCCCACACAGGAATAAGGTTTGACAGCTTTAGTCAGATTCACAGCTTTCCAAAATCATGAGCAGTGCGGAAAAGCTACATGCTATTTGTTTCCTGTCTTAAAGAGATAGTTTGCCAAAAAATAAAAATTTTGCCCTGTTTTTCCAAACCCAGATGACTTTTGTTCTTCCATGGAACCCAAAAGGACTTTCATTATATAGAAAATGTGCAATTTACATGCAATAAAAGTAAATGTACATTTTTTTAGATTAACTGATGCAATAACTAATGTTAACAAATGGAACCTTATTGTAAGTGTTGCCAAAAATGCTATTCTCCAAGTTCATTCAGTGCAAAACTCTCGCTTTGTACCAGGTACTAGGAGCTGAAAATGGAAGTGAACTAAAATGTCTAGAAAACATCAGAACTAGAGAGAGTCATCAAAGTAATTTAGCTTCAGCTGAACCAAACTCACATCCCCGTCATTAGCTAATAGAAATGCATAAAGATATTACATCAAAAGGACCAATAATTTAGAGCTGAGTTTGAGTGCAAACATATACACACATAGTGCAATAACTAATGATAACTAATAAAATTTTTGATTTGAAAAATGTATTACTATATGTTGAAATTAACTTTAAGATGAATAAATGCTTAAGTACTGGTCATAATTAATCCATGTTAACTAATGTTGTTAACTTATGTTAACAAATAGAACTTTATTGCAAAGTGTGATCACATTTTTTATTAAATGTTTTAATAAAATGTATTTGAAATTTTATATTTCAGACATTATACATTTTTACAGTTACATCCATGTCCAGTTACCCAAATGCTTGTTTTTTCACTCTCAGTGGTTTTAGTTTCAAATACCTAGTTCAAAACAGTTTTAAGTGAAAATTATTTTTGTGTATTCTATTCTTTATGCTAAAATTCCAGTTTCATCTTATTTTTGCAATAGATGTTGGATAACTAGGAAAACATTCAAATTTAGTCAACAATACTTTTACACTTTCGTATTGTGAAAAATGTGTGTTGTGTTTTAATGAAAGGGGAATTTTTCATAAATGTCAGGTTAGGGCATGTTGTGTAAGTTGAGCGTTTATGCAAATTACTTACAATTTCTATTAGCCAAAACTATGCATTGCCATTTTTGCTGTTTCATGAATAGTTTTTCTAAATTTGGTTGAAAAGCCATCAAATGCATTTACAGACAGACAGACAGACAGACAGACAGACAGACAGACAGATAGATAGATAGATAGATAGATAGATAGATAGATAGATAGATAGACGGATGGGCAGACAGAACTAGATAGACAGACGGATGGACGGACAGAACTAGACAGACGGACGGACAGAACTAGACAGACGGACGGACAGACAGATGGACAGAACTAGATGGACGAATGGACAGAACTAAATAGACAGACGGACAGATGGACAGAACTAGACGGACGGACAGAACTATATAGATAGACGGACGGAACTAGACAGACGGACAGAACTAGACGGATGGACGGAACTAGACGGACAGAACTAGATGGACGGACAGACAGAACTATATAGACAGACGGAAGGACAGAACTAGACGGATGGACGGAACTAGACGGACGGACGGAACTATATAGACAGACGGACGGACGGACAGAACTAGACAGACGGACGGACAGAACTAGACGGACGGACGGACGGACGGACAGAACTATATAGACAGACGGACAGAACTAAATAGACAGACGGACGGACGGACAGAACTAGACGGAACTAGACGGACGGACAGACAGAACTATATAGACAGACGGACGGACGGACAGAACTATATAGAGAGACGGACAGAACTAGACAGACAGACAGACGGATGGACAGAACTAGACAGACGGACGGACAGAACTAGACGGACGGACGGACGGACAGAACTATATAGACAGACGGACGGACGGACAGAACTAGACAGACGGACGGACAGAACTAGACGGACGGACGGACAGAACTAGACGGACGGACGGACGGACAGAACTATATAGACAGACGGACAGAACTAAATAGACAGACGGACGGACGGACAGAACTAGACGGAACTAGACGGACGGACAGACAGAACTATATAGACAGACAGACGGACGGACAGAACTATATAGAGAGACGGACAGAACTAGACAGACAGACAGACGGATGGACAGAACTAGACAGACGGACAGACAGAACTATATAGACAGATGGAAGGACAGAACTAGACGGACGGACGGAACTAGACGGACAGAACTAGACGGACGGACAGAACTATATAGACAGATGGACGGACGGACAGAACTAGACAGACGGACAGAACTATATAGACAGACGGACGGACGGACAGAACTAAATAGACAGACGGACGGACAGAACTAGATGGACGGACAGAACTAGACGGAACTAGACGGACGGACAGACAGAACTATATAAACAGACGGACGGACGGACAGAACTATATAGAGAGACGGACAGAACTAGATAGACAGACAGACGGATGGACAGAACTAGACGGACAGACAGAACTATATAGACAGACAGAAGGACAGAACTAGACAGACGGACGGACGGAACTAGACGGACAGAAATAGACGGACGGACAGAACTATATAGACAGACGGACGGACAGAACTATATAGACAGACGGACGGACGGACAGAACTAAATAGACAGACGGACGGATGGACAGAACTAGACGGACGGACAGAACTAGACGGACGGATCGAACTAGACAGACAGAACTAGACGGACGGACAGACAGAACTAGATAGACAGACAGACGGACGGACAGAACTAGACGGACGGACGGACAGAACTAGATAGACAGACAGACGGACGGACAGAACTAGACGGACGGACGGACAGAACTAGACGGACGGACGGACAGAACTAGATAGACAGACAGACGGACGGACAGAACTAGACGGACGGACAGACAGAACTAGATAGACAGACAGACGGACGGACAGAACTAGACGGACGGACGGACAGAACTAGATAGACAGACAGACGGACGGACAGAACTAGACGGACGGACGGACAGAACTAGACAGACGGATGGACAGAACTAGACGGACGGACGGACAGAACTAGATAGACAGACAGACGGACGGACAGAACTAGACGGACGGACGGACAGAACTAGACAGACGGATGGACAGAACTAGACGGACGGACGGACAGAACTAGATAGACAGACAGACGGACGGACAGAACTAGACGGACGGACGGACAGAACTATATAGACAGATGGACTGACGGACAGAACTATATAGACAGATGGACTGACGGACAGAACTAGATAGACAGACGGACGGACAGAACTAGACGGACGGACGGAACTGGATGGACGGACGGACAGAACTGGATAGATAGATATTCTTCATAATAAACAGCTGCCTCCCAACTTAAATCAGTGACAACATGCCCTGTTTTTGGTCAATATGTGTTAAATGAACTGCATATTTTTACAGAGCAATAATGATGGAAATATTCAATACCTTTTCCTAGTCAAGACGATCTACACTTAAACCGGCTTTGAAGAATTCACTGGAGTTAAAACTACCCCATTCTCTTCTAGCCTACTTTAAATCTACGAGAACGTCATGTAACACTTTACAAATAACAACACCAGTTAACATAAACTAACAATGAACCATACTTTTACAGCATTTATTAATCTTATAACATAATAGTAATATATTTTTAAAATTAAAATAGTATATAATTAAATATTTTATTTTTATTAACTAACTTTAACAAAGATTAGTAATTGCTTCAAAAAATAAATGGTATATTGTCAATTCATGATAACTAATGCAACTAAAAGAACCTTAATTGTAAAGTGTAACCGTAAGTCTAAATTAACATTGAAAGGTGTGTTTTTTTATTGCCGACTGTGTCAGGGCATACGGGGAGCTATAAAACTCATGCAGCTCTGAAATCTTTCCTCACACATCAAATTAATCAACACTGCATTAATCTGAACTCCCAACGCTCTGCCTGTGTTACCGTTGCTACTTGAAATGAGGTTTTACTCTTTCCTTTTGGCAGGAAGCCAGAGAGAAAAATGTGTCCTTCCTTAAACTGACAGCAATAGTGCAAGCTTAGAACTGTAATGAAAACCCTTTACATAATATGCTAACAAAGGATACAATTTTAGCAGTTTTTTTTTTTTTTTTTTTTTTTGGTATTTTATGTTTCCTCTTGGCAGTATGACAGGATGTGTGTGGACAGTACTGGGTAGTAACAGACTACGTGTAATTGGATTAATGAACCAAATTGCAAAAATCATGTACTTGTAATCAGATTACTTTACATTTAAAAAATACTTGGAATCAGATGGCAGTTACTTTTGAATGGATTATGTGATTACACATTAATCAGGCAATGGCAGTAAATTGTTCAGAATTTATTGTTACCCCTAATTCTTGTTTTTAAAATGTTTTATTCTAAATCAGCCGATTGCTGATTTTTTTCGGAAGAGTGAGGGGGAGGGTTGTGAAATTGCACACACAGACCTGATACTAGCCACTGCAGTTAGGTAAGTGGATAATACTGTACTGAAGATGAAGAGTCTCACTCAGCATTTGACCTCTAGACTTCCAAAAATAATTCCACTTTTAAGGAGACACAGGGCAAAAACATCACTGTGCAATTTAAACTCAGCTTTCCAAAACATAATATCCTATCCACCGCAAAGAAATCGGTGTTAAATTTAAAGAAGGTATGCTTGGATGTTTTTTCAACGTTACACTGCATATATAACCAACTCCTGATGAACACCTTTTAATTATTATTTGAATCATCACTCTGTCTGTCATATAACCTAGTGTCACTATCTTTGAAACGGTTTTCTCCGTCGAAGGCACCAAAATGCCCAAATACACATTTCGGATTTTACAATCTAATCCACACATAAATGCTCAATTGAAAATTGCATTAGTGTGGTAAAGTTAATTTTAGTTTTGCAAGTTGCTTTTGTGCTCGGCTTCAAAAATGTACATGCATGTGCTTTTGTGATAACTCAAGACTTTGATGCACAAATATGACTGGTCTGATCTACCTCACATGGCGCTTGTAATGCTGAAATTGCTGGAGTAAGATCACATTTGTTAAACAAGCCACAGATAACATATGTTCATATTAATAGAAACTCTCCCATAAGACATGCATGTTAATCTGAATTTTTAAAGTACATTGTTATTTCACTCATGAACACACAAAAAGCGAGTAAAAAAACAAAGTATAGTAGTGCACTTTTAATGTTTATTTCCCTATACTAATACATTTCGAACATTAAAAGTTAAATTAAATACATAAAATACATTAAAGGAATGATCCGGGTTCAATAAAGTTAAGGTCAGTCGATAGCATTGGCATAATGTTAATTATCACAAAAATTATTTAGACTTGTCCCTCATTTATTAAAAAAAAAAA
>JAVLUX010000013.1:40107500-40452500 GCA_032164185.1 Moxostoma hubbsi | reverse complement strand
TGTTGAGCTCTTAATAGGACAAGAACAGGAACCGACTATAAAAGTAGTTCATACAAGTTGTGCACTAAATCCCAAGTCTTCTGAAGCAGTCCGATAGCTTTCTGTGAGGAAAAGTCTGAAAAATAAGTCATTATTCACTGAAAATCTTAATCTCTGCTACAGCTCTTCAAACTTATTTTTAAAGGAACAATTTATTGAAATATTATAATCATGATCAGTTAAATAGACTGCAGTTTTCAAGATTTATAGTTAAAAAAGGAGTTACATTTTGTTCTGTTCTTACACCCCCCCCCCCCAAAAAAAAATTAAAGCACTAGAGTCATATGGATTACCTTTATAACCCATGGACTTGCATTGTATGGATATGAAATATCATAACTCCATCTTCAAAAAAATCCTCCTTTGTGTTTCGCGGAAGAAAGTAAGTCAAACGAGATTGAGATGGCAGAAGGGCGAGTAAATTATGAATTATAATTTTTGGGTGAACTGTTCCTTTAATTCCGCACATTCAAATTTGGGCAGTTAGATTACGACACATGCAAAAACCAATGTCATTTACCAGCAATGACATCAAAGCAGGTGTGACATGGCAGCGAGCTATTTTTAAATCTGAACACGGACGCAAATGAGATTTCAGAGCTTCGGAAATGAGGAAGAATATCAGTGAATAATAACTTCGTCATACAAAGCTAAAATTCAGCTTCAGAAAACGTGGAAAATTGAGCAGAAGTCATATGGACTACTTTCATGGAGCTTTTATCGTGGGGTTTTTTCTTGTTTTGTATTTTTGTCTTTTTAGGAGCTTGACTGATGTGGTCCTAATGAACAGTCTTTGTATCAAAAAGAGCTTGAAGATTATTCACATGTGGTCCACAGCATGTGAGTCTGTAATGATGACAGACTTTTCATTTTTCGGTGAACTATTCCTTTTAACCCCACCCTCGGGAAAACTAAGACAAGTAAATTGACACCTAAAAAGAAGCAAAAATCCAACGAGTCTCTCGTTTTTCATTTATTTTGACTAAGAGGATAAAAACATCCCTTTCCAACTCAATTAATCTGAAACTAATAAAACATCAAAGGTGACACCAAAAGTGTCATAGCACATCAATACACAGTTCAAGAAGCCGAGCTGAGGTGCACACAAATAATTGGAGGCCATTCTAGACTGCACAGAAAGTCGTGCAAGTCTTCAATATCTCTCCTGAATGAATACACACAAGACTGAACATGGAGACATAGAATGTGGTGGTGCATTCAGTGTTTTGAAAGAGTGTTTTAGAGTTCTCCCTGAACACATGTGGCTGTCACATCACATTACTGTAGGTCAAGGTAATGCTTGCGAATTCACTCTGAAACAAAGTTTCAAAACTTATTTCATTTCGGAGTCTACGTGTTTGGATTAGAAAGCCCCTGCATATGCAAAAAAAAAAAACAAAAAACAATTTTTTCAAATGTGTGCAATCAGCTCTGGATGTGAGGTACAAGCAAGGCATCTAATTTACAGATACTTCAGCCTGGCTGACCATTGATTACGAAGATGTGACTGTACCTTCAAAAGATCTGATATTTTGCTCTGTTTGCCACTGGCCATTTCAGTTTGCGGCCCGGATCCTGCTGTGAAAAACATAATTATAAGGGGTTCAGGGGTTATTTTGGCTTGTTACATTCTTTTTATGTAGCCATAGGCACAAATAATTATTTCCTGCAGCAATGGCAGACTATTCCTTTAATCATTGAAAATTATAGCAACAATATTACATAATATCAGAGTACTTGGATGATACTTCATGTCATTTGAGAAGATCAAAACTGAGCACACTCATAGTCCATATGCATGGGATGGTATATATTACATATGTCTTCTGTGTCTCCTAGAACTGTTATGCATCAGCTAATTTATTAGCCATTATAATGGTATTTTATCTCTCCTAAAGGACATTTAATGCACAGTGAAAGGCCAAACATCAAGTGAAACCTGAGGAACAGTTATGATACAGGCTTTGATGTGTTAAAACAGTATAAGATGTCCTTTCAAGTGGTTGCCCTTCACTGTTTCTGTATGATCTGTAATGGACAGCCATTACAGCTAAGACAGGAAGAAAATAGGAAGGAAAGATAGGAAGGAAAGACGGACAGGAGGAGGAAATAAGGAAGGAAGGAATCAACGAGGAAGAAAGAAAGAATGGAGGAGGGAAGGAAGGAGGAAATGAGGAAGGAAGCAATAGGGAAAAAGAAAGAAAGAAAAAGAATGGAGGAGGAAGGAAGAAAAGGAAAATAGGAAAAATCTGTGAAAGAAGGGAGGAAAGAAAGAAAGGAGGAAGCAATGAGGAATGAAGATGAAAGAAATAAGGGAGGAGGAAAGAATGAAGGAAGGAAAGAGAGGAAAGAATGAAGAAAGGAAGGAATGAGGGAGGAGTAAATAAGAAAAAAGGAAAGGAAAACAGGAAAGAAAGAAAGGGACTGAGAGAGGAGGAAATAAGGAAAGGAGGAAGCAATGAGGAAGGAGGAAAGAACAAAGATAGGAAGGAAAGAGGAAATATGGATGGAAGGAAGGAAGGAAGGAAGGAAGGAAGAAATGAGGGAGGAGGGAATAAGGAAAAAGGGAAGGAAGGGAAAACAGGAAAGAAAGGAAGGAAAAGTAAGAAAGGAATGAGGAAAGGAGGAAGAAAGAAAGGAAGAAAAGAGGAAATATGGATGTAAAGAAGGAAAGAGGAAGGAGGAAAGAAGGAAAGAGGAAGGAATAAGAAAGTAGAAATAAATAAATAAAATGAAGGAAAGGGAAGGAGATAGGAGGAAATAAATAAGGAAGGAAGAAAGAAATATGCAATTAAAGAAAGAAAGAAAGAAAGAAAGAAAGAAAGAAGGAATAAAAGAGGAAGAAAAAAGTAATGGGGGAAGGAAGTAATAAGGAAGGAGATAAAAATAAAATGAAGGAAAGGGAAGGAGATAGGAGGAAATAAATAAGGAAGGAAGAAAGAAATATGCAATTAAAGAAAGAAAGAAAGAAAGAAAGAAAGAAAGAAAGAAAGAAGGAATAAAAGAGGAAGAAAAAAGTAATGGGGGAAGGAAGTAATAAGGAAGGAGATAAAAATAAAATGAAGGAAAGGGAAGGAGATAGGAGGAAATAAGGAAGGAAGGAAGGAAATGAAGAAAGGAAGGAAAAGCATGAAAGAAGGAAAAAAAAGGAAAGAAATAAGAAAGGATGAGGAAAGAAAGAAAGTGGAAAGAATGAAGGAAGAAATAAGGAAGGAAGGAATAAGGAAGAAATGATAAAGAAAAAGAAAAAGAATATTAAGGAAAGGGAGGAGGAAAAAAGGAAGGAAGGGGGAAATAAAGAAGGGAGGAGGAAAGAAGTATAAAAAGAAGAGGAAATATGGAAGGAAAGAAAGAAAGAGAACGAATGAATATCATTGCATATGACTATGGTAATTATTCAGTACCATGGTACTGCAACCTGCTATGATACCACTGCCATATTGCGTAAGGTTAACTAATATATTTTAAATTACAGTATATAAATTAATACACTTGTTTATTTCTTTTTGTGTAGTTTTAGACTTCAAGACAAAAGTTGCAGAATATTGTGCCATGAAGTTGTATATATTTGTTGTTTTTCCACAGGCAGTGTTTGTCATATGTGCTCCATAACAAATCATTTTGCAAGACTATGTGGGCGGATACCCAGGCAAGTGAAATTTCACACATGCCAAATGTGATTACGATCAAATGTTTGCTGCTAACATTAATGAGTGTACATTCATCTGCACCGCACCTTTCAGCAGTCTGTGAGGTGACGCAGTGTGAACACAGCCAAACATCAATATTCTGTGTGTGTGGGTGTATGTGTGTGTGTGTGTGTGTGTGAAGGACAAGAGGTGAAGAGTTCATCTGATAAACCACAGCGAGTTTTAGAGGAAGAAAGAGCACCTCTACAGTGAATGTTGCTGTGACTGTAGTAAGTAAGAGTATTTTACAACACAATAGTTGGATTTTTTCCAAAAAGTGTCGAGCGAATCTTATTACAGGATTCTGTATTCTTTTAACATTTCACTAGTCTAGCAAAACTCACTGTTGTAGTGATAGTAATGCTGTCACTGATGTGTGAAAATGCCTTCAAATGTGCTGTGACAATTAATTGTGCAACAACAAGATTGCAGCACACCTCAAACCTTGCAATATTCACGTTCTAGGTTTTCCTGTCCTTAAGAGTTCGTTCTGTCATCGAATTGACAGTGAGATAAGTCTGATTACTGTACTAGGTGGAAGAGTTTTTCTTGTGCCTTTTATTATTGCAATACTCCTGAGAGGCTATGCATTACAGTAGTATGTTGCAGTGCACATAACAACACCCCTTAACAGTGGTAAGATCACAGAAACTCATGGCCTTTTGTGGCTTCTTATATTTTATCCTCACAAGTCAGTTTACTTCAGGCAATATGTAGTGCCTATTTGTGTTGGGAATTGTTCTATAATAATAATACAAAATATAATATTCTTAATAATAATAATAATAATAATAAGCTTTTTTCCTATCCTATAGAAATTCATTACAAAGACAGACAATAAAGACAGACTTTCTAATAACTTTCCTCTGGTTCTTTGTAAATCACTCTCGGAGGACAGGTGAGTTATTTGCTACTGCTAGAAATGCAATTAGGGCAGCTGAGCTCAGCTATAACTGTCAATCACTGCTGAACCATATTCCATATATAGTGTCAGGTTAATGGACTAATGACAGCCCAAGCAACAAACATAGACTTCAGTTAATTATCCTTATTAAAAAGAATGACATGATGGCAGAACCATCACTTTACAGCATCAAGGGCCATGAGCATGTCTATAACTATAATATCCTCTGAAAGACAGTGGGTATTAAGCCAGTTAATGGAAATATTACTAGAGATGTTAACTGCTACACTGTACTGTTTGAAGGGGCGCCTTATATTAATTATATTGAAAGAGGCAAGTTTTTTCTATTTTGCTGCTGTCAATCACCCTTTGATGTAAGAACAAAGGTCTGAATGTTTTTTGGGGGGGGGGGGGGGGGGTTTCTCCCCTTTTCTCCCCAATTTGGAATGCCCAATTCCCAATGCGCTCCAAGTCCTCGTGGTGGCGTAGTGACTAACCTCAATCTAGGTGGCGGAGGACGAATCTCAGTTTCCTCCACTTCTGAGACATCTTATAACGTGGCTTGTTGAGCACGTTACTGCAGAGATCTAGCGTGTGTGGAGGCTCACGCTATTCTTCGCGGCATCCGCGCACAACTCACCATGCAAGAACCACTATAGTGCCATTATAGTGACCACGAGGAGGTTAACCCAATGTGACTCTACCCACACTAGCAAAAGGGCCAATTGGTTGCTTAGGAAGCCTGACTGGAGTCACTCAGCACGCCCTGGATTTGAACTTGCGACTCCAGGTGTGGTAGTCAGCATCTTTACTTGCAGAGCTACCCAGACCCCATGAATATTCTTTTTTCTTTTCTTTAGACTCCACATTATTGTTTGAGAGGAATTGAAAAAGCCAACTTATTATTCTATAAATTATCAGTGCTAATGACTGAACACTGTTTGATGAACTAGGTCCGTTCCCAATAGTGAGATGCCTACATAGGCAGCATTTTAAGGCATCATAATGGCACCCTCGGCAGAAAGTCTGCTCCAAATTCTAAGGCAGCATTTTATGTATAATTAGTGGATAATGCAACTACAAAAGCTATTATGCCTTGATCCTGCCACAGACGACGTTAATTTATCTCAAAATTGTGCCTTTATAACTTGCAATATGTTGTTGGATAATACGATATGTGACAATCCAGTGATGACGGACATTGGAACTCCCACCGCCCAAATATACTAAAGTTTATTGGAAAAAAAGGACTGTCTATCCCAGAGATCGCAAGCATAGTTGTCATTTGTTCCAAATTGCATATAGACTGCATATAATACTGTATATCTTATTTTACCATTAGCTACATATCAACAAATGTAATGCGCTTCATTATTTGAGACAAAAGTAGCTTTTGGAGAAACAAAATTTTAGTCTCAGTTTTCAAATTATGTCAATTTAATCACGAAATTCAAACAATAAATTTTTTGATGCGCTTTTCTGCTGTATGTGTCAGATAGTAACTATCCATTCAAATGAAGCAGGCCACAAATGCACTATTTATACCACAAAGAATACATTAAAGAATATCAGAGGCTATTCTGAAAAATACAGTACAACTTACTAAAATCTGTCATTTCTTATGTAATCGCCCTATCTGTAAATGTTGAAATGACAATGGAGAAAGTGAAAGGTGAATATTTTATACTTAAGCTTCTCGGATCGGCATGCACAGATACCAAGTGGCAACTGCATGCAAAGTCTATTCTCTGATTTCTGCTTTGCCATAAATGTCACTTTTTAAAGTATTAAAATCGTTCCATTAACGCAATCCCTTGCGATGTGTATTGCGATATTTACATCACGATGATATGCTGGCGCCTGGCGTTTTCTTTTTGACGCTCTTAATTGCCGTCAAAGCTTTCTCCACACCGCTGTCAATCCCACAATCCACCTCGGCTCCCACAGGAATTAATTGAAAACGCCCGCTCAGGGGTGCGTTTCCTACAAGCATCGTTAGCCAACTATGGCCGCAAGTTCTACCGTTACCAACATAGTTCAAAGATTTGGTGTTTCCCGAAACCATAGGTCCAATCCCCACAGAAAATTCCTCAACTCCCTGCGTAATGTCTTTAACGACAGCTCTATATTGTTGAACCAACGTGGTTCAAATGAGGGATGTGTGACATAGTTAATATGGTTTCCGGAAACAGCAATAACTAGCTAGTTAATTCCTCTAACGAAGCATTAGATTTAGGTTTGTTACTCAGCACACCTTATCATATGCCTTCAGAACAAGACATGAATGGCATACAGCAATTTATTAGACTTCTGAATTATACTTTTGCATTCTTTTTGAAGCTTGAAGAGGTGGCCACCATCCTCTGTATTAAGAAAAAGAAAGAAAGTCATATGGGGTTATAACAACACATGGGTGAGTAAACAATGACTGAATTTATATTTTTGGGTGAACGATCCCTTTCACACTTGCTAGAGAATCACCATGTTAGTTCAGCAATATACTAGTGCCAAACTCCCTTGAAATCAATTGTTGAGTTTCCACAGGGTCGAGTGTACCTCAGAACAATTAAGTCACATTGAATTCTTATATGGCAAGCTATCAATTACACATATTGATGTATAGGTAGATAATTAAGACTATTTCATCACAAGATCAGAGAAGGCACGTGTGCTTCAGATGAGAGTGAAATTAGAATTGTTCAGTCGATGCCAGGGCTCACCAGATAAAAGATTGAATTCATAAATAGCTAATGTTATAGAACTGATTTAGTGTGGTAGATTTATTGAGATCCTAGAGACTCATAATAAGACACACTGCTTACACTGCATTACTTCATTACAAAAGCAATGTAATGTATCAGCGGATAACATATGGATTAAATCAGCATTCCAAATATGGATCACATTTGCATTCTGTGCCCGGTGCAATCAGCAGAGGTGACAGAGAGTGCCTGATCAAAGGACAGCAAGGGCAGGTGGATGTTAATCAGGATTAATGGGAGGGTGGGACAGTCCAGCCTCTTGTCTGTACCTGGCAATGTATGGAGCCTGAAACTATGTAATACATCATCTTGTGTTTTATCTGCCTTTTCCTGCTGTCCAATTTCTCTCCCACTTTGGTTCTGCAAAAGTCACATCCTCACCATTGTATTAATATTCATGGACTGTCACCATTAATAAAACAGACTCCACAGTAAAGTACCTTGTGAAGAACTCTGAAAGCTGGGACAGTTAGGCCTGTTTCACGTCACATGCAGTGCAAGTCAAAGATGTCCATCTAGTACATGTTTACATAGAAAATCCATTTATAAATGTTAAATGCGAACGCCCCAACTACAACCAAGTAGGTATATCAGCAGGCCGGAGACCTCCAAATGGGGGAGAATCTCCAAAGAGGGGCATGGTTTCTCCAAAAGAGGGCGTTACTTCCACTCATGGTTAAGTTTAGGGAAAGGGTACGGTTAGGGGCTCCCTATATCTTCACGCCCCTTTTTTGAGCAATGCCTGCAGCTATACCTCTCACTACAACAGCAGTGTGGGGTTGGGGGGGGGGGGGGGGGGGGGGTGCTGCTGGAGGAAGTTTTCATACCACACCTTTCACAGTTTTAGCACAATGTGAGGACTTTTCAGGTGGTCTCTTACCCAACGTAGGCACAATTTCCAATATGTATTAAGGTTAAATTAACAATCTTGAATGATTTTACTGTGAACCCATTGGACCTGCTTAAATATGCTATTTTACAGGATGGGTGGCAACACTTTTTATTAAGCATAATTGTGTAAGACAGTGCATGTAAACACACTCAGAGTTTCTGCTGCAGAACTGAACTGCAGCTCTATACAGAAAATAAATGGATTTCTGGGTTGCTTGAATATTGCTTTTATTAATGGCCTTAACTTCTAAAATGTTTTTTGGAAGGGGAACTTGAGAATTATTAAGCGGACCACATTTACTTTCAAATGATGAAAGAACAGAACCCAAACCCCAAACTAGCTATAAAATAAAATACTTAAATCATTGGCATTCAAACAGATTTACTAAACAGAAAGTGCTGTTGTGTGCCTGTTAATGCAAATGGAAATTCACAAGCCTGACAGACATCCTTTTCCAAACAATGGATGTGTAGCTCACTCCAGTATTTTTTTGTTGCTTCACAAAAGGCTATATTGCAAAAGATTACGTTGACAGTAAGGTTTATAGTCCATTTTTATGCATTTTCTGCTGAGTGCACTACGTGCAACTAAAAAATAGGATCATTGCCAAAACTCTACTCGCACCTACGCTTATACTACGCAGCACCATGCTGCTTGTGCTTGTTAATATAGATGCAGGAATGAATACATGTTGTTTATATGAAACAGGCCTTGAGGCTACTGGTCTTGTGCCAAAATTTGACTCCCCACCAGATTTTGACTCCCTGCTACCTGATTGGTCATTATCCCTAAAGCCTATCCTTACACCCATCCCTAACCTTAACCATATTAGGGAGTCTTTGGTCCCTATCCCTAAAGCCCACCCCTAAACATAAGGATACTAGGGAATCAAATTTCAGCATGACACCGGCCTAACTCAGAGCAGTAAAGAAAAGGTGAGATATTGTTAATAATGTGTTCTTAAAGCTTGAATGGCTCAGATGTATTGCTACGAATTGACTCTGTATTGATCAGTGGACACGGAGAAAGCTTTAAGCCACTGTCTGCGTGAATGTAGAACTCCAGCTGGTGTCCATACAGATGACCCTTGGGGATCATTTGGAGTTATGGCCTTCATTACTGTGCAGTGACTGGACACAGATACAGGCCCCTAAAGCACATCACCTTGGCAATAGCAGTGTATGTGTGTGTATGGGTGCTTTTTTTTTTTTTTGCAGAGTCAACAACAATGATGCAGCTTTTATGGATTGGAAAGGTGAAGACGTGAACAAATTTGCCAAAGGATTTACTAAACCGCCAAATCGGTCACTTACACGACTCACTATCCATCTAGAACTTCTCAGCTTCCATGTCATTGACTGGTTGTTATAAAAACCTGCATAGAGAAAAATTGTTTGCTCTTTCATAGCACAGGACAGTTCTCAGTTTTGCTTAATTGAAGTACCACCAATTAAGCTGATACTTCATGTTGTTGAGATGATTCTCCAAAAAATTCCTTAGGATAAATTAAACCAAACAAGACATTTTTGTAACTGTACAGTAAGAGTAAAATAATCTGGCCTCAGATGAGAAAATGTACAAGTTCATATTGAAATCTTTTCATTGTAGACTTTGGTATCTTGGAAATCTGAGCACAGTTTACCATATTTGTTGAGATTCTGAAACAATAGAGACACATGTGAGATTATTGGGGTGTTTTTCTCTGAAAATCAGGATGCTTAGGCAAAATGACCTAATCTCATTGGTGTCTTGGAGAAAATTGTTATTTGTGATTTTTCTTTCTAACGATTGGAGGCAGAGTGCATACAGCAGAAGGTTGAGTACAAAACCACTTTACTGTCAAAGAAAAAAAAAAAAAAAACGCCAAAGGAGTGATGTGTGCTGTTGAATCACAACACCAGTCGCACAAGTCATATCTGCTTTGATTTAATAATCACAAGGAAAATAGAATCCCCTATGTGCCCGGCTGGTTGAAACAAACACAGAGAGCGACAGAACACTCGGTAGATAAGTCATATCAACCATGACCTCAGGTATTAGAGCTTGAGTACTCAAAGAACACAGGATGCGAGGCGTAATCCAAAGGGTGTTTGTGATTCATGACACATAGGAAATAAATCTCAAAAGTGAGATCTCTTTAATATCCATTTCTCCTCGACAGCAAGGAGATTAAACTAAGTACAAAGGTTTTTTTGTCCTTTTCTCCTGAGAAAAAGACTAGTAATCATCTAGAAGAGAGTTCAACAATCAGTATGCTTACATGTGCAGCTATAATCAAGCTACAGTAGGGTTTTGCATAGTGGAGATACTTCATCTGTCAATCCTGTCAAGTAGTGTCAGTCGAATATGTGAAGGAAGGATGTAAGCTGAGAAAGTGTTAAATACACGTTGCTTGTCACCTCGGTCTTTCAATGCAAGTGTACAACGTTGAGGCCAGTTGTAGTACGATTACTAAATCATTTATAAATAACTACATTAGTTGTAGTGGATTAAGGTATACATTTTACTTACGATGTGAGAGGAATGGAAGTATACATTAAAAAGTGTGCATTAATTATTTTGCCTCTGGAATAGACATAATGTGCTAACAAATGGATATTAATATTTTTGTCATCCTGTTATGTTATCACATTATGATGGACAGCCTATTGGTTTTAGATGGCATCTCTAGACCTGTGCTGACACAGAATTGTGAGGTGCCTGTTCATAGATGTCCAGTACACTTGTGATTTCAACTGTAGGTGCCTTTCATACATAATTCCAGACAAAGGACAAAAGGTGCCACTGTATAAAATTTACATATTCCACATTGCTAGTCTACAAATGATCCAAGACAAACCTGATTGTAAATTCTTAAAAGGCAATTGCCCCTTTTCTCTCTTTAAATTTTACAGTTGTAGCCACCACTCTACATAGACTCAGAAGAATACAATCACATATTGGTGATCACAATAAAATCTCTCAACCACACAAATATAATGAAAAGCAGTTTCATTATACAAGTGACCATTTTCAAAATAAAACAACCTATGTTTTTCAAGCAAAGTAATAAATGACCAACATGGGTTATTAAATGGCAATGGCTTTATTACAAGAAAACCAAATACATTTCATGCATAATGCAAATTACAGCGGAACACGAGACAGACCTAAACTGCAGTGCAAAACAATCCTTTTCGCTTATCTATTCAATTTAGGTGCGGGTAGCCTGCTAAAAGCTAATGTCTGGAAGCAACGTGCTTTACAGAATGTCAGAGCACGATCACTATCATTGACTAAACTGGCACATATCGTTGACTGCATCTACAACATACAATATGCCTTATAATGCAGTGGCATATGTCAGTTGACCAGACATGCCACAAATTTTAGTGGCACATGCCTCTAACAACCGGAAATGCCACTTCTATCGGGAAGACACGCAGGCTTGAGTGAGGTTTAAGATGCCATTTATTTGATGAATGTAAAACAGAAAAGTAATGTCTCTCTTTGCGTAGGCCCCGTCTGGCGGTCTGAGGGAGTTGTACTCGGAACCGTCATATCCTGCCGGAGATAGGAGGCAGGGGCGAGGAGCCTACCCCCATGCGGGACGGTGCTCATCTGGTGGTGGTGGGGTGGTGGAGGTTGCCGTGTTAGCACACTAAAACAGCAATGTGAAAGATTGTGAGCAGACTTATAAAGCAACGGCTTTGGTGTGATGATGTACAGCTGCTAGTCTTCCTGCTAGAACTACGCTGCGCTCACATTGAATGTGCCGCAAAATCCAGCGGCATGTGCCACAACTTCTAGTGGCACATGCCAATCACAAGCGTATATGCCAACGGATGTGCCACAACTTCCAGCGGCATGTGCAGAGGCACCAAAACTGAATATTCCATTCTACTGAATGTTAATACCCCTTCTCTGGACACGTCTTGTGGACGACATGGGGCATTCTAAAATTCAAAATGGTTATTTTTACTTAAGGTACGCACACACCGCCAATGCTCAGCATCAAAATTCTGCAGTGCCTCGGAGCGCAACTTGCACAGTTTTCTATTACATTCGACCCAAGTCATTATCAAAGGACAAAGATTATTTACTCTACCCATCGCTGGAGGATATACAGTATAATGTCTTTGTACCTTTCATATAAGCTACACATTGTATTTTCATTTACATGCATGTCATTTTCTGGTTTGACAGTTTGAATAAAAGACCAATTATATACAGAGAAATTGCATAATAAACGTAATCATTTCTAACCATTCAGTTTGTTCAGATACACCAGTTTCATACACTAACCTGCAAACTCATCAAGGTCACTTGGTTCATTCTTGAAGAAGTACAAAAACCTTTGAAAATTTGGACTACCATGTGCTGCGCTGCATCAGTTAGTTCTGTGTGTTATACCAGGCTGTGTCTTGTCCTACTAAACTGATCTATGCTGTACATTTATTTCTCTATACTCTTACTGTATGTCAATAATTGTCTAATTTTAGTTTTTAGTTTAGTTATTTCTCCTTATGATTTTTGTAGGAACATCTAAGACAAAGTAGATGCTTGTAATAAAACACGAAACAGCATTTGCAAGCCATTGTTGGGAATTAGCAGCTGTATCACTCTGCAGCACTTGCCTTGTTGTCCTCTAAAGATAAGCAGGGTTGAGCCTGGCCAGTGCCTGGATGGGAGACTTACTGGGGAAAACTAAGTTTGCTGGTATTACGGAGGCCGGTAGAGTTTTTATGGGTCCTGATGATCCAGTATAGTGATGGGGACACTACACTGTAAAAAGGCACCGTCCTTCAGATGAGACGGTGGTCCTGACTCTTTGTGGTCATTAAAAATCCCATTAAAATTTCTCGTAGTGAGTAGGGGTGTACCCCGGTGTCCTGGCCAAATTCCCCTCATTGGCCCTTATCTATCATGGCCTCCTAATAATACTCATTCCTGAATTGGCTACATCACCCTACTCTCCCCTCGATCAATAGCTAGTGTGTGGTGAGCGTTCTGGCGCACTATGGCTGCCGCTGCATCATCCATGTGGATGCAGCACGCTGGTGGTGGTTGAGGAGAGTCCCCCTATACTATGTAAAGTGGTTTGAGTGCCTAGAAAATTGCTATATAAATGTAAGGAATTATTATTATTGTACTTTAAGGTATTTTTGTGTGAAACAGGATATTCAATGAGAAAAGGTAGGGCAGGATTTTATCCATCTGGGAATTGATTGATTGGTGATCTTTACTTGACAGGTTGTTGGAGGGGAGGGGTTAAATAATGAGGTGTGTGGTGATGTCAGAAGGAAAGTCATTTTAGAGGCACAGCAAGATATTGCTTTTTGATGGAATATTATGAAGAATTTTTCTCTCTCTCTCTCTCTCTTTGGAATAGCATGCACAGATGAATAATTCATAATAAGTTCATAATAATAACAACAATAAGCAAATAGGATAATTTTGGTTTCATGTTGACAAATAAAACATGAAAACCAAGAACTTAATTAAGTTTCCTAAACTGTGAAAAAGCAAAAAGCAGGGACCTGATAATCATCCTAACGTTTCTCTATAGACCAGCTTCAAAAGGTTTTCAGATTTAGTTTGTTGTTAAAAATGAACAAAATTTGTTTGATAACATACAATAGCCAAGAGAAAATCCAATTAAATTAATTAATCCAACAGCAATGTTTGCATAAAAAAAATGCAGTCTATTTCTTTTTACTTAAACTTACAAAAGAATAAAAGCTTAGGTGTTTGGGAGGGGTCTTTCTCATTCAGAGATGGAGCACGGTGGATCAGGGTGCCATTAAGCAGACTTAAAAAGGCAGAAAATCCATTAGAATCACTTGGAGAAAAGGACTAATCAATACTAAGAGATAAGGAAACAACGAAAGATGGTAATTGTTTGTTTGGTAGGTGCAAGATCTTTTACTTAGGATACTACATCTACGTGTTTATGAAGCTTTTAATGTGGATTCCACACTGAGCACTAAACAGATCTAGTCAGAGGAACAAGAGCACAATATGGAGGCAGTTATTTGCTGCATCACTGTTCATGCATTTTATTATTTTGATGGGATCCCTGCATGTATGATGAATGCATTTCTCGCCAAGAAAACACAATAAACATATACAATGGGCTCCATTTACAATGGGAGACCGCCACATTGAAAATCTGGAATTTTGAAAAAATTTAACACAAGGACTCAACCATGTGACGTGGTTCATTAATGTATTGCAGAAATGAAATGTGAGAGTTAAATGTTTACTAAGCAGATGAGATTTCAAAGATTAAAGGGATAGTTAATCCAGAAATAAAAATATTCTCATCATTTACTCACCCATAAACCATCCCAGATGTGTATAACTTTCTTTCTTCAGCAGAAAACAATGAAGCTCCAAAAATTACATTAAGGCAGCATAAAAGTAATCCATGAGACACCAGTGGTTAAATGTGTTTTTCCAGAAGCGATATAATAAGTGTGGGTGAGAAACAGATCAATATTTAAGTCAAAGTGGAGATTTATAGCAAAAAAGGATTAAAATATTGATCATTTTGTCATCCAAAGTGATTGCAAAGCTTCAGAAGACATATCTTAAGTCATATGGATTACTTTTATGCTGCCTTTATGTGATTTATGGAGCTTCATAGGTCTGGCCACTTCACTTGCATTGAAAGGACCAACAGAGCTGCGACATTCTTCTATAAATCTCCCTTGTGTTCAGCAGAAGAAAGAAAGTCATACACATCTGGGATGGCATGAGGGTGAGTAAATGATGAGAGAATTTACATATTTGGATGAACTATTCCTTTAATGCTCTATAGTTTTATAAATCAACTTAACCGACCTCCCAACCCTAAACTTTGAACCTAACTGATAGTTTCAGATGAAACAAACATGAGATGAAAAATGCAACTGCTGAAGAAATAAAAGTAAATAAAAGTAATTGTTGTTGTAGCGCCTCTAGTGATTGATTTCGAACTATGTTAAAATAATTTTACAATAATGTAGGTATAGTAACATGATTCTGTGAGACCAGGTTGACAATATTTCTAGGTCACTATTTATATGTAAGTAAACGTGTGACATTGAGCATGTTTAATCTTTTGCACAAAAGATCAAAATGCCTTGGATTGATTGCATCACACAAGATACTCTTCATTTCAGATTATGCTGGATAAATGCAAAATACAAGCATATTCACAAGAGGTCTCAGACTTTTGAATCCCACTGTACCTTTATAAGGATTTTGTCCAGTGTAAAACACAGAACAGAAATGTTCAGTATGGTGGAGGAAAAACACATTATATTTTCGTTTATACAGTATTTGGCTTTACACAAGGCTCTTGTTTCCTTCCTTCCTCAGTAACAACACAACCCCTTCTCCCCTATAGCCACACAAAATACACACACACACACACACACAATTAAAAAAATATCTTCTGCGATTGTCACAACAATGTTTTCCCTGCTGTTCCTATTGGTTACCAGTAAATTCAGTTGAAGCATCAATTGCTTTAAGCATTAAATTACTGCATTCCTGTGTAAATAAGTTTTTTTTATAAGCTGCCTATGAGAGACAAAATGAATCAAGATTGAAAGCACCTGAGGGCGTAGGGATAGTGGATTATTCTGCACCATTATCAAGTTTGAGACTTGCACCAGTAGTTCATTTACAAATGCAATCATTTTTGATTATACAGAACAAGGCTTTAATAGATATAAAACGATTACGGGAGTTCAGTCCTTTAAAATACTTTAGGTCAATTAAACATCTGTACACTATAAAAGAACACTGCACTTCATTAACTTTTCTATTCCTGTGGCTCCACACAGAGTTGTCTGTCATAAGGACAATTCACATGCCGTGGAACAAAGGAGGTATTTGCCCTTAGACTTTAAAGTGCACCTCTTGCATTTTATTTCAAAGCATGACAGTTAAAACAATTCATGCAATTACCTAATCGGCCAATCATGTGGCAGTAGTGCAATGCATACAATCATGCAGATACAGGTCAGGAGCTTCAGTTAATGTTCACATCAACCATCAGAATTGGGAAAAATATGATCTTAGTGACTGACCATGCCAGATGGGCTAGTTTGAGTATTTCTGTAACTGTTGATCTCCTGGGATTTTCACGCAATACAGTCCCTAGAGTTGTTTCAAAATGGTGCCAAATCAAAAAAACATCCAGTGAGCGGCAGTTCTGCAGACAGAAATGCCTTGTTGATGAGAGAGATCAATGGAGAATGGCCAGATTGGTTTGAGCTGACAGAAAGGCTGCAGTAACTCATATAACCACTCTGTGCAATTGTAGTGAGCAGAATAGCATCTCAGAATGCACAACATGTCAAACTTTGAGGTGGATGGGCTACAACAGCAGAAGACCACGTCGGGCACTTTATTAGGACCATAGTGTTCCTAATAAACTGCCCAGTGTGTGCTTCATAATCTAGCCAATTAAATAGATATTGAACATTTCCACTATTATTACCCATGAAAAAAAGTTACAGCTCATTTAACAAATGCTGATTATTGTCACAATGTATAGTTGCCACAAATGGAAACTACTGACACTAATTTAAGAAGAACAGCCTTTGTTTTAAATGTGGAAAAAAATATTTTGGCTATTTAAGGGCTTTTCTGCTAAAATAAAACAGTAAAACAATAACACATGTGACAACCTCTTCCTCAATCTTATATACTCACCCTTCTGTATACCCATGTGTTACTGATAAACAGGGAATTGACAACTTCCATGTTTGACAGTTAGCCTCCCCCTCCCCTATCTATTTGTATATAAATTCAAATTAATTAATGTTTACAACATATCACAACAAAACTTTAGGAAGGGCTTTGTTGTGTTTGCAATAGTCCGTCATTTAAAATTAATTCCTGAATAAATTATTTTAATGTAAGTAAAATATGATTTGTTTGACATCCCATTTATGTCTAGGAAAATGAACTCATGTACAAACATACAAATACGTCCAAAAGGGTTAAACGTGTCTATGTCTATATAAAAGATATTAAAAGGATAGTTCCTACAAAAATGTAAATGTTCTGATCATTTATTCCATCACAGTGTATGACTTCCTTTCTTCTGCCAACCACAAAATAAGATTTTTAGAAGAATATTTCAGCTGTGTAGGTCCATACAATGCAAGTGAATGGTTGCCAGAACATTCAAGCTCCAACAATTGCATAAAAGGTACATAACATTAATCCAGTGGTTAAATCGATGTCTTCAGAAGTGTCCATTAAGTCAATTTTCACAATAAATCACCACAAACACTTTTTTAAGTGAACTATACCTTTAAATATACATGCCTTATTTGCTCTATTTACAATTTTCTTCTTTGAACATATATATTGTAATATTTTCCTATTCTCATGTTACTCTTCCAATTTCCATATACTTAATGCGTATAATTACAAAGACTCATAAAATGTACTTAGATCAAAAATAACTTTATAATGAAAGATTTCTATCAGTCACTTTTAAACAAATCTTTTAAACCATCCACCTCCTTTCATGAATACAAATATATTTATTTCTAGAAACATGCTTTTCTAATTACATATGATTGGCATATTAAACAAAGATTAAGAGGTTTTTGACTGTAATACTGAGCTATTCTAACGACATAGAAATAAATGAATGGCATTTTAAGAATGAGCAGTTAATTATGTCAGTTGTGTTCATGATCATGTATTTCACTGCTGGACTTTTAGAAAACAAATAAATAATTGCACAAAAACATTGATGATTTTTAAATCGTATCTGAATTTCACTCATTGCTGAGTTCCTAGGATGAATGTTCATTGTGTGAAGTATACTGTAGGCCTAATATTTCCAGGCAAAAAAGCCATTTTCTTTTTTATCAGCTCTGAAAAGTTATTTTCAAGGTCACTTTATGCAGTCAGCATATTCAAGACCCTGATTCTTCTCAAAAGTTCAAAATATTCAAACTGATATGAACCCTGAATCATTCTCAATAAATGGATCTCTTTCTTGGATATTTGTGGATTGACATTGATTCTCGAGTTGAAATACCCCAAGTTCAGAGTTCTGACAGCATGATTATCAAAACACCTTTCAAAAGAGAGCTAGCGGAAAACATCAATCTCATCTCAATATTCTCATTATCGCAGTTTTTGACATTCATTTCCTGGCATCCTACGATAAAATCAGGAGATATTTTGTGGCAAGAAATTGCACCATGCTGAGATTTCTGAAGGGGAATGTTAATCAAAGCAAATATCAAGATTTTGCACCCTGATAATGGTTTATAGCACTACTTTATCACCTCCCTGGTCCTTTGTTCATCTAGCAAACAGTAACTCTGATAAAATCTCTCAAACACTGAGAGAGGCAGAAACTGTAATTAAATATCCAGGCTTAATCCTTGAGGAATTGAGATGCTATAAATAGTGCTTATTTAGAAACTGTGGAAGACTTTGCCGTTTGCTGTATTTGGTTCAGAGGAAGCCAACAACATGGCAGGGATGTTCTCGCTGCAATAAATGGAAATCCCCTGGGCTTGAGTGCTTTTCCTGTGGTCACAGAACATGCAAGCATCAGGGTTTATTGAAACTCAGATTTGTTTTCTCTTTCGCTGCAATTACAGTTGCATTTAGAGACAGGAGATGTGGTTTGTGTGGCTAAACGGAACAATACACACCCTGGCTGGGGTTACAAAATTCCCTGCTGTCCTCAAATATCATTACAATCAGCACAACCTGAGAGCAAACCTTACAATTATGGAATGGATCGCTGTAAGCTTCTTCAAACTGTATACTTTTGATGCAGAAACCAATTACCTTTCAGCATTCTGAGAGAAAACGTATACTTCTAAGAAAGGCAACAAATTACAGCTACAACAATTTTTTAACTGGCCTTTGGATTTTTCCCAGACATGGCCGTTTGGTATTAAAGTCATAACCACAGGAGTAATAGGCATATATCCTGCAATCCATTTAAAGTAAGCCACTTGATGGTCTATGCATGAGAAACTCTCCACTTAAATATTTCCTTTGAAGCAGAAGTGTATAATTTCTAGACCACTAGCTTCACCGATCCAATAGCAAAATATCTGTATGACTGTATGCATGGGCGTAACTTTGATTTCAAAAGTGGTGGGGACAGTTTTTTTTTTTGGTTGAATATTAATTCCGTAATGCACAGATCATTTCAAATAATCTTTTACTGTTTTGATAAATAGTCATGCTTGATGGTCAATTCATGTGCTCCAATAAATATTTCACATAATTGATATGAAAACTTTATCACTATACATGCAAAGGTTGGTCGTGGGATTATGTTAGTCTGTGGATAAATACATGGATCAACAATTGCTGACATACTGTGATTGATTGATCTGGTTCTTATCCTGGTTGTAATCTGCTCTAGTATAACTTTTTATTTTAATGAACCAAGATCTGTACATCTGTGGATGTGGTGTATACACTCACTGAGCACTTTATTAAGAACACCTGTACTCTTAATTATTCATGCGATTATCTAATCATCCAATTGTGTGGCAGCAGTGCAAAGTATAAAATCATGCAGATATGGGTCAGGAGCTTCAGTTAATGTTCACATCCACAATCAGAATGGGGAAAAAATTTGAACTCCGCGATTTTGACTGTAGCATGATTATTGCTGCCAGTTGGGCTGGTTTGAGTATTTCTGTAACTGCTGATCTCCTGGGATTTTCACGCACAACTGTCTCTAGAGTTAACACAGAATGGTGCCAAAAACATCCAGTGAGCGGCAGTTCTGCCAATGGAAACACCTTGCCAACGGAGAATGGCCAGACTTGTTGTGGTTAAGGCTCTGGGTTACTGACCGAAAGGTCCCAGCACCGTCAAGATGAGCAAGGCCCTTGACCCTATCTGCTCCAGAGGCGCTGTTTCATTGCTGACCCTGCGCTCTGACCCCAGCTTAGTTGGGATATGTGAAAACTGCATTTCATTGGCTCTGTACCTGTACTCTGCACAATGACAATAAAGTTGAATCTTAATCTTAACATCATGCACAACATGTCGAGCAGATAGGCTTCAACAGTAGAAGACCATACTGTTCCTAATAAAGTGATCATTGAGTGTATTATGAATAGGGACACATTTTTTCCCCAGATTTAACTGGACAAGAGCGCGAGCTGCGGAACAGGAGAGCGAGTAGAGCACACGTCTGTGTGCACGAGAGAACATTGCCGCTGTCACCAGTCACTGAACGTCACTTATAACCAGCGCTCATCATAATATTCAAAATAACACATTCCAGTTCTGGATCAACACTTATAACACACACACAAATGAAATAGTATCTCCTGCTCAAGAACTGGTAATGTTTCTTCTGCATTAGACACTTACTTGACGAAAGCTATTTCAAAATATGGAAATGATGCAATAAAAGTGAATGGAGATTGAGACTAACATAATGGAGATTGAGACAAATAAACACATTTATTTTGTGTTCCACTGAAGATATAAAAGTCATACGGAACAACGTGAGGGTGAGCAAATGAAGAGAATTAAAATTTTTGTATGAACTTAAAATCGTCATTTTTATTTGTATAGCGCTTTTTACAATACACATCATTTCAAAGCAGCTTTATTTACTTTTAACCAGAGTTTTGTCTCACTCTCCAACTAAACAATACCCCTAATTTTCTACCATTTTGCATTAGATGAAAGATATTGGCATCCCTAACATTAGTGATTGACAGTAAGGAATAATTTATGAAGTACACCCCTCGTGTCACACATAACAATTAAATCACAGACATTTAGTTGTCATCTGCGCATATGCCTCAACTAGATTCACCCTCAAAATTCGAGAAAATTTAAGTGAGACACTTCTGTTATAGAATGTGGTTACAAAGAATCTCTTTCAAAATCAAGCTACCATTAGTCAATAAAATAATATTAATAATAATAATAATTATTAATTATTGTGTGTCCGGGGACTGGCGTGTGAGTTTTTCCTCTCTCTCTCTCCTCTTTCTCTCTTGCTCGGTCTCTCCTCCTCACTCTTTCACTCTCCTCTCTCCCTTCCCTCGTCTCTCCCAGCGCTCCAGAGAGGCGAAGAAGACCTGCCACCAGAAGGACGGCCGGAAGGGCCCCTTCAGGAAAGGAGGGGAGTACATCATGCCGGAGGTTTCCCCGGCCAGAATCAGGCAGTGGAGGAGTGTGATGAGGAGGAGGACTTGGCCGGGCTGTGAGGATGCACACCCGGTGGTGAACTATCTTAATCAGCCGGGAGGTAGTTACAAACATTAAAAACACTAAACGGAAGGGGTCATGTGATTCAAGATGACGTAGTAGTCGTTTTTCTGCCGAGCTACGGTGGAGCCCCTTGATTTTTACTTTTTCAGACTGAGCATTCTTCCTTAGACGGTGAAATTTTGTGCGTGGTGGATGCAAGGTATGCCAGAGAAATGACTGAACTTAAATTACATGCTTAGGAGAATAAAAACCTTACAAGTTACCGGCCTCAGTGTTGTGCATACGAACACCACCTAAAATGGCGAATGTATCATTGGCAGCTGGCGAGATAAGCCAATGATAAGCGCATAACCTCGGAAGTCCTAGCAGGAATGGACAAAGCACTTGAAAATAAAACTGATCTGATGCTGGAAAAGTTATCGATTGTGGCGGCACATATCGCAGAGGTGGAAAACCACATTGTCGGAGCTGAGATGCGTATATCCACAATGGATGTCACAGTCACGATAGACAATGCAGTGCTGAGCAAGATGAAGGTGACGCTGAGGCATCTCTTGTCAAAAAAGACGACTTGGGAAACAGAAGCAGGAGGAGCAATATTCGAATGATGTGCTTGCCCGAGGGCGAGGAAGGTACTAACTCTGTTTTGTTTCTCCAATCCTGGCTACCTACACTGCTGAATATTGACTAAGCATGACTGGATCAAAATAGAATGTGCACACTGCATTTCAACACGTCAATCCATCCCAGATGAGAGACTCCACGCTATGATTCTGAAACTTAAGACAAAAAACTATTAAAGTCTGCATCCTACAAGCTGTGCGAGCTGCTGGAAAGCTGTCCTATAAACAGCATACCATCTCTATTTATGAGGACTTTTCTGCAGTGATCACTAGGAAAAGGCATTTGGGGCAGTGAAATAAATGTCTCAGCGAGAAAGGAATTGGTTTCACCATGATATACACGGCAGTCTTAAGAGTGCAGAATGGAGGCACTAAGTTCTATAAACAAATGAAAGAGGTGTAGGCTTTTCTGGCTAACCTGCCCACCTCCACTCCCCCCCCCCCCCCCCCCACGGCTAATTTCAATCCATCTCGATGAGGCTGAATGACATTATATTACAATCAGGTCAATTTCATGGAAATGAGGTATGAACACTTGTAGACTTCACACTAGAGCTGTCCACACCTGTGACTGTTCGATGGACATGAATCTTATTTCACCTTATTTCATTTTATCATTTCAGAGGAAACCTGGTACTGCACCACCTTTGTTCTGTAGGCTTTGTGTACTGGGTCCAAGTGGAAGGGGAGGGCAAAGAAGGGAAGAAAGAAAGAATGAAGGCTAGTTCACCTTATTTTGTCTCAAGTATGAGGAAGTATGTTTTGAAAACCACAAAGCGATAACTAAGATGGGGCTCACCGCTGTTGCTGGCTTGTTTAACATCCATTGCTACACAATTCGAATTCGCTATATTTGTATACTTGACAGCATTTGCATTGTCTATCTGTTGTATATCCCGGTCATGTGAGGTTTCCATTGAGCGCAGAGTTTTTATCCTGTTGCTCTCACAAACAAAACTGACAGGTGTCAGGCACCACCTTTTTTTTCATACAACTGTTTCTGTTCTGAAGAGTAAATAGTTCTATTTTCTTGTGTGTTTACTTATGTATTTATATTTTCTTCCCAATACACTTCTCTTTAGCCCTTATGGATCAGGATATGTCATGGACATTCATCGCAAAGTTCATCACATGGCACTTTACACACAGGAAAGTATATGGGCATTTAACACTTTAGACGGTTGCTATGCCAAAAAATAACCTGAAACTGAAACTCTGTAGCTGGAATGTAAGGGGTGTTCAAAATCCTATAAGAGCAAGTTCATATCAAATCAAACCAAATCACTTTGTCACACGACCATATGCACAAGTGCAACAGTAGGTGAAAGTCTTGTGTGCAGTTCCGAGCAACATAGCAGTCATGACAGTGACGAGACATATACCAATTTACAATAAACAACATATTTACACAACACAATTTACATATTGCATTTTTGCAAGAGACACACTTGGTGGCCAATGAACATGACAAGCTGAAGCATGACTGGGTCGGGCAAGTGTTTTGTTTGTCATTCACTAGCAAGAGTAGAGGAGTGGCCATTTTCATTAATAAACATGTACTCTCTCAAATGTAAGTTTTCAGTCTTACAGATCTGGACAGTTAGTGCTACTTAAAGGGGAGTTGAGCTGAGAACTTATTACTTTATTGTGTATACATCCCATTAAATCTAATGATTTTATCACACATATTTTTTTACAAATTTGCTGAAATGGCAGTATTAGTAATTGTAGTGTAATTGCTGGTGACTTCAACTGTATACTCTCACCTGAACTAGATAAATCCGTCTCATGCGATCTAGCAGGGCCTGCACCCTGATTGAGATGTGTGAGGAATTAGGTTTGTAGACACTTGGTGGGTTATGCAACCTGGAGAGAATCTACTTTTTTCTGGAGTACATAAAACCAGCAGTAGAATAGATTAAATCTTTTCACCTAAAGCTTCTCTTCGTACCAATTTAGACTGCAAGATTGGCAAAATTATCATATCTGATCATGGGGCTGCATTCCTAAATTTAAGCTTCTCTAATGTCAAGCAACATCCGGGTGCTTGGAGATTCCCTACTTGGTTTACTCATAACCCAAACTTCAAATCCTACCTTAAGGAGCAAATTGAATTGTTTTTTACAGACAATAAAACTCCAGGGATCTCTCCTAATATGATATGGGACACTGCAAAAGCATATATTAGGGGTTTAATTATTTCCTTTGTATCGAACCAGAAAAAGCCTTGCAGATCAAAGGAGGCTCAAAGTGAAGCTTCATGATCTCCAACTGAGATACAACGCCCTCCCATCTGATGAATTATTTGCGGAAATTAAAACTGTAAAAGCCTCTCAAGGCTATTCACACAAATAGAGCAGAGAAATCTGTATTTTTTGCAAAGCAACGGATGTATGAATTTGCAAATAAACAAAATAAATATCTTGCCAACCTCTTACACTGTCCTTTCCATGCTCAAATCATCTCCAGTATTAAAGATAAAGATGGAACTTTATATCATGATAAAGAAGCAATTAATAGAGTTTTCAGGACATTCTATAAGAAACATTACATGTCCCAATTGGAGAAGAATTCGAGAGAAATACTAGATAAGATTTTTGCCAATTTATCCATCCCAACAATATCTGAAGAACAGAAACAGGCCCTTAACAGGCCAATCGAAATTTGTGAAATTCTTAACTGTATTAGAGACTTTGCCAACAGGAAAGCACCGGGACCGGATGGCTTCATGGCTGAATTTTAAAAAAAAAATGTTAAAGACTCTCTGGTCACCTCTGTGCATAATATGATGTAGTGCTCTTACAATTCTGGTATTCTACCCAGTTCTACAGTATGTTAGAAGCCAATATATGTGTTCTCCTATAAAAGGGCAAACCCTCTGAGGAATGCGGATCCTACCACCCTATATCTTTACTTAATTTGTATTTTAAAATACTAGCGAAATTCTAGCCACTTGACTCGAGGCTTCCCACTATTATAAATATTGATCAGATGGGCTTTGTTAAAGGGAGATCTTCTGCTCATAACATTGGATTATTTTTTTAAATATCATTCACCATTCAGATTTCTGCACAAAAGAGTAGTAGTTAAGAGTAAGAGTAGTAATCTTGCTGGATGCTGAGAAAGCATTCGATAGGTTTGAGTGGTTGTATCCAATTCAGTGCTAGCCAAATTTAATTTGGGGAATACTTTTGCTAATTGGGTCGAGATTTTATATACACTATATTTGTAAATATAATATAATTACAAATGGTGTTAGATCTTCTAAATTAACTTTGTCTTGGGGTACTAGATAAGGATGCCCACTGTCACCATCATTTTTTGCATTGTCTATTGAGCCATTGGCGATCGCTATCAGAGGACCACGATATTAAGAGAATCTGTCAAGGGAAAAAGATCTACAAAATCTCACTATATGCAAACAATGGTTTTAATCTACCTAGATTCACCGCAGAGTTCGGTCACCAAATTAATAGACCAGATATCCGATTTCAGTGCCTTCTCTGGTTATAAGATGAATTCTCTAAATCAGAGGCGATGCCCATTGGTGATGTTCACTCCTCAGAACTGGCGGACTCATTCTGGCTTTACATATTTGAGAATAAAGATCTCACCTAAACTGGACTGCCTATACAAATTAAACTTCACTCCGATTATCAGATCTATTACTTCCGACCTAGATAGATGGTGCTGTCTACTGTTATCTCTGCTAGGGTGTATCCACCTTGTCAAGATGAACATACTACCATATCTACAATACATTTTTCAGATGCTCCCTGTTTTTCTTCCCAGCTGAACCCTAAGGCAACTGCATGGTTCAATTATATATTTTATTTGGCGGAAAAAGGCCCAGATTTAGATAGAGTTATATCTCACTCCCTAGCAAACTTGGAGGGTTGGCAGCTCCTTCCTTTGAATTATATCAACTATCTGCTCAACTTCAGTTTATACTAGAATGGCATCTAGATCACCCTAACTCGACCTGGGTCAGTGCGGATGTAGCATGTCTTGGCTCTATCCCTTTATGAAAATTACTTTCCATGTCACCCATGAAACAGTCAGTTTTAATTAAAGGTAACCTGATTCTTAATAATATGGTTAAAATGTGGAGGCTAGTCTGCAAAACAAAGGGTTATTCTACACAAATTTCATTAACACCTATACACAACAACCCAGATTAACAACAATCCTGGGATAAACGAGGGGTTTGCACTTTGGAAAAACCAAGGGATTTGTGTCAAAGGAGATGTAATAAAAAATGGAAAGTTGATGACCTTTCCAACAAGTTGCTACAAAATATAATATTAATAAGAATCACTTTCTTACATACCACCAAAAACATAGCTTTGTGACCAAGAATATTAAGATACATCTGGACGGTTTTGGTCTGTCGACTTAAAGGAACAGCTAAACAAAATTTAATCTCTGTCTACACTTTTACAATATACTCATAAATTCTATCAAGGATAACTCCGATAAATGTAGGCGACTATGTGGGAGTGATCTTGGTGACGAAATCCACATAGCAGACTGGAAAGCAAAATGTGTGACGCCCTCCGATTTAGCATAAAACTTGGCCTGGGAAATACAGTTTAAGATATTGCACCGACTACAGATCACTCCGGCATATAAACATAAAATTAACCCTAATTAATCCAGCCACTGCAATAAATGTAAAAACTCTGAGGGAACCCTTATATACTGTTTTGGGGGGGTGATTTAGGGTCCAACAGTTTTGGTCAGGTGTTTGCCAAGAATTAATTAGAATAATATAAAAAAAATATTATCTTGCTCATTACAACTAGGGCTTAAGGTCTGCTTGATGGGACTTACACAGGAACTCCCTCAGAATGTTAAAGGTGTCCATCTCTTGCAAATATGGATACACTGTGCTCTATTGCTGCAATGGATAACAGATATAACCCTGTCAATAGCTCAATGGATCAACATTGTTAAAGGGCTTTTTCCTCATGAAGCTCATTCCACAGCTCTAAGGGACAAACACTTTAAATTTTATAGGACATTGAACCCCTTTCTTAAATACTTGGATGTGGATGCGATACACACGTTATCCTTGGGAATCCAAAATCTAGCCTGGAGGGGATACATGGGTAAGGGTAGTAAAACTGAGCATACGCAAAAGCCTGCAAGTTCAAACTTAACACTGTATGTTCACGCAGTTTAAAATTTGACAAAACATTAGATAGTCTAATCGTCTTTTAAAATAGAGTTTGTCAGACAAAATGGCAATTAGATTGTATACAGTGTATGTGAACGCAGATGCCTCTAGCTACATTAGCTTGATTTTTTACGTTGATGCGTTCCAAAATGTATGTTTTGCCCAGTTTGACTAAAAACACATTCTAATGCAAGGCCGCTCAACTGAACATGCATTAAACATTGGAAAAGGTTTCAGTAGTTGTGTAGTGAGAGTACAAGGATTTGCTATGACTCATCAACATCTATTAAGTGTTTCAACAGTGAAGGATCAAGGTGTATCGTGATACACAACATTAGTGGGCTTCTTTTTCATTTAAAGCTTCAGAAGTACTGTCAGCAAGCCACATATTGATCTTGGTCTGCTCTGCATGTACCTACTTGTTTTATGGGTCCTTGTGTAGTAGACTGTAACAGGTTACGTTCCTATAGTGAGCATCTTAATCCTTTAAGGATGTTTTGTTTAGTTATATCCAAACGCATTGTTTGGACTTAGTATAGAGTAGAATGTAATTGATTGCAGTTGAATGGAATATAAGAGCCGTGTTTAAGTGACAGCTCTAAATTTCTCAATGATTAGTGCTTACACTTTAGCTGTTTGTAAAAGCATTTGACGTTAGAAGGCAAAGTGGGTTGAATGAAGTTTAAACAAAAAAATGTCAGTCTATTAGGAATGCTGCTATTGTTTAATTGTTAAAATTGCTATTATGAAACAGTTTCACATTAGTACCCCTCCATTCACTGATACAGAAGGCCAAATGTATGCGTTGGTTGGAAGTCTTGGCGTGATACTGAGGTTCATGGAAGAGTCTGTGTCCATTTGCAATGACTAAATAGGCCAAACTGTGTCAGTCACGCATTGGTCTGAAGTCTCTGCCTGATCCTGAGGTTCAAGGAACAGTCTGTGTCCATTTGCAATGACTAAATAGGCCAAACTGTGTCAGTCACGCATTGGTCTGAAGTCTCTGCCTGATCCTGAGGTTCAAGGAACAGTCTGTGTCCATTTGCAATGACTAAATAGGCTCTGGTTTCCCTCCCACAACTCTCAACATGTGTCACACTGACATATTTCAAAATATTACTGTGACCCAGTTTTGTGGTTGATTTAGTTCTGTGGAGAGATGAGGGTAAAACTACTCACCAGTCCACCCAGTTTGGCCAGGTTGTTGTAACCAAAAATTACGTGAAGATTTCAGCAACAAGCATGGAATACAACATTTCTGCATAACGCAGCACAATCACACCCAATCCTTTACTGTACATGGTCATTTTTTACTGGAATAATGGCATTCTGGCTGTGGTAGTCTCACCCATTTACCTTTGCGTGTGTGTGTGTGTGTGTGTTTGCAATGCATGCTTCATTGTGGGTGTGTTATGGTCTTACAGTCTCATTATTGTGTGTGTTCCGCATTTTGGCTGCTTTATTGAATTTAGTCTTTCTCAATCATTTCCTATGGTCTGTCAATTTTGACCGCAAACAGTAAATGTGCCGCTTTTTTTTTTTTTTTTTTTTTTTTTTTAAAAGACCACTTAGACTTATCGAATTAAGTTTTTGTGTATGTGTGTGTTTAGATGTTCAGTAGAGGAAAAGTCACCAAGTTTTTTTTACCACTCAGTTAAATAAGACCAATTTATTACATAAAAAAAAAAAGTGATTTCAGTACAAAATTACAGAACAGCATCGAAAGGTTATTGTGCAATTATGAGGAACAGGATTTTGTACCAATGAAAGTTTACACGTACCAGGCGCAACACTGCAGAAACAGAAAGCAAGCACAACAAAATGTCATGTCACTTCTTGCTTATCGCAATCGCAGATGGTATGGACAACAACTGATAAACATGGATGAGATACCATTTATTACTTGTTGCTTTATTGTGTCACGTCTGGTTAGTGTTTCACAAAGCAATTTCTTACATCTTCAATGATTTTTTTATTGTATTTTCAATGTAATCATACACTAGACAAATGTATTTGACTGTTGTTATGTGCTTTGTTGTTTTAGTAAGCATCTCAAGCCATGAAAACCAAGTATATTAGAAGCTGTGTCAAGTTAAAAAAATGTGTTAAGACACTGTGTCTAGCTGTTTTGAAATGCAAGAACTTATCCTGTGTGAACAGCCCCGGCAGTAGGGGATTTTTCTCAGCTGAAAAGCTCAAAGCTGGTCACCAAATGTTGTGTTTTGGATGCTGCACTGCAAAAAAATATTTTTGTCTTGTTTTCCAGTAAAAATATCTAAACATCCTTAAAACAAGACACATTTACATGAGAAGCAAATTGACAGTTCATTTTAAGTTTTGTTTTCAGAGAAATGAAAACACTGAATTTTTTATGGCATTTGCCAATAGGAGATAGATATATATTTATTTATTTTTTTTTTTTAAGTTACTGACACACAGACACAGACACTCACACACTCTGAAAATAAGAACCATGTACTAGCTGTGAAAAGTCCGCTTAAGTCAACTTTTCTTACACTCATATATGCTATATGTAAGTTTTACCCCATCTATGCATTTTCACTTTTTTATATTCATGTTTGATCATTGTTGTCGCCAGTGATTGTAGCTCCGTGACATATATACATATTTCCAAGAGCACTTAAAAAAAAAAAAAAAAAAAAAATTAACAATTGTTTTTGCACTTAAATCTGTTTTGTGTACTATTCTGATAGTGAAACTTTGTATGACACTTTTTGTAACACTATCTCCATATATATATATGTGTGTGCATATATGTGTGCATGCATGCATACATACACACATGAAAAACAAGTATATTTTTCTTACCACACTGGCAAATAGTTTGTTTCTTGTTCTAAGCATAACCCTCATAGAAATACTGTTAGATTTCTCTGTATTTTGCTTAAATAAATTTCTTGTTTTAGGGATGTTTAGATATTTTTTACTGGAAAACAAGACAAAAAATTACTGAGAAAGAAGGGCGTCCCCATCCGCTTTAACATAAAGTCCACGCTGGTTGACCAGCATCACCAGCTGGTGTACAACATGGCAAATCTGGTCCACCAACTAGACCAGCACTAATCAGCAAGGAAATTCATGCTGTTCTAAGCTGTTATTTTCAGTGGGGTTTTCAAAGAACAACATGACTGCTCTGTGATGTAAGCTGTCTGGAGCTGATAAAGTTCACACAAATGTTTAAGTTAACAGTTTAACAGTTCTTGGCACTGAATAATACAGTGGGCTCTATATCTTTCAAACCCACTTTTAATTACATCATGATTCACCCGCTGACTTCCTTGAAGATGCTGCTGTAGGAGCAATTCAGTCCAAGAGCATGTGAAATTTATTTTTGATAAACAAACATGTACACACCACCCACTAAAGAACACTGCTGTATTGTGTAACATGTTTTCTGTGAGAACGCTGATCTAATTTTCACACAGAGCTGAAACTGGAACTATAAGAATGATAAGTGAGCCTTCAGCTGCTTTTTAAAGCTTTTATGCATTGAGAGAAATTCAGTGTTATGTTCACAAAGCTACAATCACTGGTGACAACAATGATCAAACATGAATATAAAAAAGTGAAAATGCATAGATGGGGTAAAACTTACAAATAGCATATATGAGTGTAAGAAAAGTTGACCTCTCAGTTGATATATATTTAAGCTGACTTTTCATAGCTAGTACATGGTTCCTATTTTCAGAGTGTGTGTGAGTTTGTGTGTGTCAGTAACGGAAATAATATTTTCCTGATTTTCTTCTCTGAATGTCTCGAGTTAAAGGTTAAATATCACTCCTCTGTTCTAGAATATTTTTTCCATTTACATAAATAATGCAGAATCTTAATGTATGTCTTTCCAAATATGGTAATGATTGATCTCATTGGATAATGTAGTTAATGTACTGCTTTTCCTGTTCTTGCAAATATATATAATGCTGTGTTGAACAATAAAGTACAAGAAATCTCTGATGCATACTTAATTGTTTGTGTCATTCATTTCTCCCTTCATGAGGATCCGGATCGAGACAGTGACTGCAGACCTGACTTGATACTTGGGGGCTACTCCTGAAAATTCCTAACAACGAGCTTCAGTATGTATCAAGGATTCAAAACGTAAATCTGAAAAATCGCTGGCACAATGCTGGGTGTGGCTATGGTGTTGTTAAAGGAATATTCTAGGTTCAATACAAGTTAAGCTCAATCAACAGCATTTGTGGCATAATGTTGATAACCACAAAACATTATTTCTTAATTATTACTTTTCTTAAAAAAAAAGAAACAAAAATGTAGGTTACAGTGAGGCACTTACAATGGAATTGAATGGGGACAATTTTTGGAGGGTTTAACTGCAGAAAACGGTTAGTAAGTGATTTTATCACACAAAAATCAAGTTAACAAGCATATTGTTTATGTCTTGTGGCTATACATTTTTGAAACTGAGTATTTTAACGTTTACCAATTGGCCCCCATTCACTTCCATTGTAAGTGTCTCACTACAACCCAGGTTTTTGCTTTTTTAATTAAAAGAAAGGGCAAGTCCAAAATCATTTTGTGGCAATCAATATTATGCCACAAATGCTGTCGATTGAGCTTAACTTGTATTGAACCCGGAATATTGCTTTAAGGATTTCTCAGGGGTTTTTAGTGAATTGCTTTGCAGTTGCTAGGGAGTTGTGGGTGGTTGCTTACTGACCCAACTCAAAATAGCCCACCCCCAAGTGTCAATTACATTTTGGTCTCTAGTTATGGCTTGGGTCCCCCATTCAATGTAAGTGAATAGGAATTTTTCACCCATTTAATAGTCAGACAGGCAAAAAAACCAAAGAACAATTCATTGGAAAAGTAATAACACAAGTAGCATTCATGCCAATAACACAAACAGTAATGAATTACACACCAAAGTTTAATTCTTACAACAGTGCATGCCCAATTTTTCAGCAATCTTTGTTGCGGAGGTATATTTTTTCCCCTTTCATTTTTTTCATAGGGATTTCATAAAATACTTCATAAAAGAGTTGTACATAATTAACCAAACCAATCAGCTCTGAGGTCAATCAGAACATTCCAGACTTTGATTTGAAGCAAAAAAGTATTTAAAAAAATCAGACAAAAAGACAAAGGTACAAGACCACATGCTTATGCCATCTTTCATAAAGGAACAAATTACAATCCAATGAAGCACTGCGAATGATATAATCAAATAAAAAATTATGGAAAAAAATTAAAACTATTGATTTGAATTTGTTTACCATTAAGTATAGAAACAATATATTTACGTTTTTGTGCAAAATATTCTGATATATACAGATTTACAAGTAGTTTGAGAGTGAAGGGAGATTAACTCAAGTCCATCATTCCCAGTGCATCCAACATACATCCAACACTCGGGAATTCAGCACGTTTTTTCTAGAAAGTTCATCAGCTATAGCATGTTTACCTTCCCTTGTGTTGTGACAGAAGTGTGTTGTGTCAGCAGAGTGAGAGACCCTGACTTGGATCCTGCATTGAAAGCAGGAAGTAATCACGTTTGCATAATCAGCAACAAGCACTATTCGGAGGTTGCATTTTCCCCTTTAAGAGTACACTTTTACTCCACTGATGGTAAGGTTTAGGTTTGGGTTCGGGGTTACAGTTTATAAAATATGCATTCCTTTTCACTGTATTACAGCCTGTGCAGCTGAAAAAAACTCCCTTTTTTGTGCCCCTCTGTGTACATTTCACCTGGAAAATGGAGCTCACATGTGACCATAAGCCCAACAACACTTAGAGCTTTGGCCATTGGAGGCAGTGTCTCGAATTTTGGTAAGCACAGATCGATTTTAGCTATAGAAAAGTCAACCTTCTGTTTACGATTTCACTGTGAGATCAGTCTGGTGCGTCATGCAAGTGGGCAGTTGCTACAGAGCTCTTGCACAGCTCTGAATTGTCTGATGAATAATTTCTCTTCAGTATCATGGGTAGTATAGTTCTTCACCAGAAATTCCACTATTTAATATGATTTATAAAAAAAATTAAGTTGAAATAATGCAGACTGATGGCTTCCACCGAAGCATATACAATGAGAAAATGTAAATGTAAATGTATATAAAATGCTTTAACCATTGTAATTGTTGATTGTTGGGTTGCAAAAAGCAGAACTCTCTCAAAACACCTTTTTTACCTTAATTTCTACTTCTCGTGCTTTGTTCGTTCTTTGTATGCCAGTGACTCCTTTTCTTGTTACCCACAACTCCATTTCCTGTCCTTAATCCCCACCCCCTGACGATCTAGACTATAGAACAGAAAATCAAGTGCAACCCCACTTCCTGCTATTCTATGGCATTTCCTCCAGGAAGCATCTGCTGGTTTCACATAAAGCAGCCCATCAAACAAAACAATAATACTACCTTAGTCATGGGACATTCAAAACTGCATCATTCCCATGTGAGCCCTTGTAAACACGCTCAGGTCAATCAACGCACATTTGAATCTGACAGTGTTGAGTGCGACATGTAAACAAAGCTATAGTCCTACTGTAAAGAGAATTCTCTAATGCAATGAACAATGCTTCCTCCAATTTTTCCTCAGCTTTGTTTGTTCAATGGATTCTGATATGGACACATTGTACCAGCAAAACAAATGGTGAAACGTCCTTGTCCAGTGTTACAGAATCATACATTTTGTCCTTATCTTTCTGAAGCAGAAAGAGGCTCTTTGAAAAATAAGTTATGATGTTTCCCCTGGTACTGAAACTTGAAACCCTCAATGAAGCAAAGGGTGTGGATGGTTAAATGGTTTATCACAACTGTGCCAAGGAACATTTTCCCCATGTCTTTACCTCGGTTTGAGCTCATCTATCACTCTCCTGTGGGAGTTTGGCAGTGAGATTGTGTATTATGGAAGCTTTAGTTTCACCAACAAAAGATTTGTTTCATAGTTGTAATTGTTTTGCTTCAGCCACACCACCACCCAAGAGGAAATGTATGGCTGTATCAAAGTCGAACAGACTTCCTGTGCTTGTTATCTTGGGAGGACCTCACAGGGCTAGCCAAGAAAGCATGCAAAAAAAGCAGACATTGTCCTTTAGTTCCAGTCTGCAGAGCCAGCGAGCATTCTGGCTGAGAGGGAACAGCATCAGACGTCAAAGAACAGGAGATCTAGACATGGGATTCTGGATGGGATTATGCATTGTGAGCTTTCTGAACATGGTTTGCAGCTTGCCGGAGGCATTTTACACCATTCACCTGGACAAATTATCATTCAATGATGCTCAAAATTACTGCAAACCTGGTAGTTTCCTGACCGACATACCAAATGTAAATGAAACTGACAAGATACTGAGAGAAATCTGGGACAAAAATGACAAAACTGTCACTTCGTTCTGGATTGGATTGAAGAAGAATAAAGGTGAGTGTGTTAATCAAAATTTGCCTCTTAAAGGATTCTACTGGACGGTGGACAATAGCACTCAATCTACAGGTATTTGGTGGAAAAACAACCCCTCAGGTACTTGCACAGATGTACGCTGCGTACTGCTTTCAGTGGAATATGATGGCTTCAGTGCAAAAAACACTGGTGTTGTGGATGCTGCCTGTAAACAGAAATATTCTTTCATTTGCAAACAAAATGTTATGTTGGTGTGCCCCCAACCATCTATCTTAGGCACACATGATATCACTGAGATCCCAAATGAACCATACACACGACAGATTATCTGCAGTTCTGGTGACAAATTCAGTTTGAAATGCTCAAATGATTTAGTTTGGAATGTGGTTGGCAAAAAAAACATGGATGTTTCACAACTTTGCTTGCAGTGCAAGAAAGGCTTCGAGAGGGATCCATCTGGAAATTGTGTGGATATCAACGAATGCGAGCTCAATAATCCATGTAAGCACAGTTGTTTGAATACAGAAGGTTCCTACAAGTGTGCAACGACGACGCCCACCACATATCTCACAAATTCAAACACTGACAGAGGCAAATATGTGAATCAGCCAACAATTGTGCCTTATGATGCAAGTACAATCGAGACAGACGTGCACATTGAACAAAGCACTGGAGACATTTCAAATATCATAGTACCTGTGATTATAGCACTGCTGATTTTCGTGGTGCTGTTGGTGATCATAGCTGCCATCGTAAAAGGCTGTCTGAGGAGGCGCTCGAGAAAAATGAATCAGAGGAAGGTGGAGGCCGTAGCCCTGAATGGATCAAGCTCCATGGAGAAGGGGAATGAAAAAGAGCAAACCTAAGTGAGAGAGACTGTGCAAATGTAAACGATAATTCAGTTTGACACATGCTGACCACAAATGGTGCCTAATTGGAGAATCTCCTCTCTAAGAACATTTCGGTGTGCAGTCTTGACTCACAAGAGCACTGTGTAATTACTTTTGCCTTTAACTGTTTTTCTCATACAGTTGAAATCAGGGTCTTTATTCCAATGTGGATATGAAATTCCATTGAAGTCATCATTGGTAATTAACGTTTAGAGTATTTTTTTGCATAAGAAGTGTACATTGTTTTTTTTTTTTACTTATTCATAGTCAATATTTAAATGTATGTGGATTTGTACATGAACTATAGTAGATTTTTTTGGTAATACTTAACATTGAATCTTTGTCTTGGTGTTTTTTTTTTTTGGTGAGTTCTTATTATATATTTCTGTTATGCTTCACAACATGAATATATCACATGCATCTTTATAATTGGAGTTTTATATAAATAAAAACTGATGTTACAGCTGCTGTAATTACAATACAATGAAAATATGTAACTACTACTACATACATACATCACTGCAACAGGTGTCCAGAAAGAACATCCCTATTGCTTTGTAAATAGCAACAACAACAACAACATAATCTGACTGCGGAAGACATGTTAGCCTGTCAGAAAACTTCGAGGTGGCTCTCTACCAATAGCGTGTGTCTGAGGCTGGACTACCATTTGAACAAATAATACAATACAGTGAAATGTTTGGGAAACCTGTTTGGAGATTATTATTTTGCAATAATATCCATTTTGTACCACTAGAGGCAAAGAAATCAGCAGCTTTAACAGAAAACTATGATGCTTATCACCTTTCTGCCTCAAAAATATGATCATGTCAGCCTATTTAAGTTTGTTTTTGTGAATATATTTCAAAATAAATAAATACGTGAATGAAAAGTATACCAAATAAACTAATAATTTAGGGGGCCTGGACATCTCAGCAAGTAAAGACGCTGAGTACCAAACTTGGAATCAGAAGTTGGAATCCAGGGCGTGCTGAGTGACTCCAGTCAGGCTTCCTAAACAACCAATTGGCCCAGTTGTTTGGGTGGGTAGGATCACGTTGGGTTAACCTTCTCATGGTCGCTCTCGCGCTTTGATGTCTGATGTTACACGGTTATGCTGCGTCCCATTCAAGCTGGATGTGGGATATTCCTACTTGATATCTCCGACCATAAATGCATTCCATTCCCTGATATTCGGAAGATGACGTTTAAGGAAGCAAAACTGCAATGCTCCTGTTAGCTTAGGAGGGGTTTGACTCTCATTAGCGATGTCTCCTAGCAACCCAACTGATAAACAATGCTGCAGCGTTAGCATTTGTGCTTCAGGTGTACGATTATCAAAAGAGATTATAATGTTTTGTACACCTGTTTCTGCGGGCGTTTGTTAAATAAGCTTTAATATCTTTTAATGTGGAAACTAACTCATTTATCGATATTACGTAATAAAGTGAACGTTTATAACTTACTTTGTTTATTTGAGTGCCGGCATGTTTGTGTGACATCATGCCCCAACATCTCAGCGAAATCAGAGTTGAGAATTTCAGCACGAGCCTACAAGTTGTATTTCTGACAGATGCATGCCATTGCACTTTTCCTAGCAGGAAGTTGTAAAATCCGACTTTCCGAGTTGAGCACTACTTTTAAACTTGATTAGACACTGAATGCTCCAGCAGCCTAATTTACACTTAGAAAACTCCTGATGTTGCTATAACAATGCAAAAAGCACTTACCAATTTACTTAAATTGAGTGAAAATCAGTCCTCCTTTCCTGTTTAATAATTAAAGCAATCACACGGTCATGCAAAACATCTCCTGTTTTTAAATCCATAAGGATCTCTTTCTTAATGGTGATGCGGCAGTGATGACAGACGGATCATCAGACAGCTTGATCTTACGTTTTTCGATCTTGAATAAGTTACATCAATTAAAGCGAGATTGCGTCACTCAAGGCCAGCTAGAAGGCCTCGACCGGGACATATCCTAAAGATCACACCCACCAAGAACATGTAAATTAATCTGATTGGTTGATGAATCTGACCATCTGACTTTAGTTGCCCATTCATTTGCACTGTTGAGAGATTCTGTCGAAATTCTGAAGGCCTGGGGGGGTGGAGCTCAAACTCACGTGCTGCTTCGGGCATGTGATTTGTGAAACAGTTGTCATGCTTTGCTTCTCTATTTGTTTGTTGATTAATTAAGAGTAGAAAGCAAATTAAAAATACATAGGCAAAAAGGTGATTGAGAATGAAAGGATGAAAATGTTTTAATTATTTGGCATGTTAGGCCAGAAGAGAAGGCTTTGCTGGCCCTCAGATAACGCCAATGCCAAAGTCAATAAATGGACATTAATTAATAACGATAACATTACATTCATGTGAGAAGAAAGAAAACCACAGAGTCTTCTGAAACAGCTGAATTCAGCCTCTGTTTTGGCTCAGAGTTCTTTATGTTTATTTTGTGAAATTGATGTCTGACTGCTCATTATCCCACTTATTACAGTACTACTTGCCAAATAAATATGACATATTGACTTTAGTTTAAATTATTTAATAACTTACTTCCATAGGCCATTGCAGAGTGATAGAAGTAGGAAAGATGATTCGCAATACCCAGATGACCACTGAAAAATCTCTACTTCCCAGATGAAAGGATTGAGTTGGATAACGCGATTGACCAATCAGAATCGAGTGTTCCAGAGAGCCGTGCAATAATTTGCATACAGAATTGTGGTCTGGCAAAGCGGCTCTGTATGCCACAATTCTGTATGCAAATTTATTGTGCGGCTCTCTGGAATACTCGATTCTGATTGGTCAATCGCGCTATCCAACTCAATCCTTCCTTTTTTTACAAGTCTAAAACCGAAACATAAAACTTTAATGCTTGCAAGCGCTTGTATTTCCTTTAGGAAATGCTAAACTATTTGTATCACATAATAATATACAGAGGGTGAAGTTAAATTAATATTATTTTACTGCAGCCTTTCTTTAAAGCAATTAAATAGTAGGTCTACCCATTTTTTTAATTGGAAAAAAAAAACAAAACAAAAAACAAACAGTTGCTGACGCTCACAACAGTATCAAAACAACAATAAAAATTGCATATTGAATCTCACAGCTTGCAGAAGTCACGAAAAATTCACCCCCATATATGCGTAAAAAGATTTTCCCATTGACTGCCATTGTTTGCCAAAGTCACACAAAATTCACCCCCAAAACAACATATGCTAATAAAAATATTTTTTTTAGATATATATAATCAGTGTCTTCCTCAAAACACTTTCAAGGAGAAAAAAAAAATCATAAACGTCAAAGCTTTGGTCTCTGAATACATTAAAAAGTTAATGCACATTCAAATATGAATATATGCTAGGCCAATGTAAAAGTATGTGTATCGACAATGGCATTGTACCTAAGTGTTTGAATGTACATTAACTACTGATCAAGTGTTATGTAATCGAACATATTACCCAATTATATTAACGAATTAATTACCCAAACATATTAACGACAAACAATAAAATAGCATATACTTCAATGACAACATATAACAAATCAAGTCTTTTTTATGGTGTTATACTGTCCTACAATGTTGTAGTTCTAGATGTACATGTGCCATTTCTGTAAGTGCTGTCCGATTCCAGATTATCCTGCTGAAATTCGTCCACACTATATCCTCGACTCTTCAGAGCCGTGGCATAGTAATCTATGGGCTCCTCCGTGGCGTTTTCCCACCATCGGAGGCATAAAATCCTCTGGAAAGAACGTCTGAAGTTGTCCGATAGGAATCCGTACAGGATGGGGTTGGCACAGCTGTTGGCATATCCTAAAATCACAGCCAGCTGACTGAGAGTGGCATTATGTTGCTGAACAAATACACTAACCAGCTGCATGATGTGAAAGGGCATCCAACAGATCACAAACACAGTGACCACCATCATCACCATCAACGTAATTTTCCTCTCCGACTTTTTGCGCTGCTGCCAACCCGCTTTCAACGCAACCACCCGCATTTTCACTATAATGAGGATGTAGCACATGCATATGGCAATGACAGGAAATAGAAAGCCCATTAGAAAAGCATAAATCACAAATACAGCCATCCATTGCCTTTCAGGTTCGGGCATCTGCATGTTGCAAGCCACCGACCCATCAGAGTTGGGTGCAGTAGTGGAGAAGATAATGATGGGTAAGATGACCAGGATGGAGAACATCCAGACCCCCAAGTTGACTATTTTGGCGATGGTGGGTCTCCGGTAACGGGCGGCTTTGATGGGGTGCACGACAGAGATGTATCTATCAATACTCAACACAGTGAGACAATATATGCTGGTGAACATGTTTATAGCATCAACGCTCAAAACCAAACGGCACAGCAGAGATCCAAATGGCCAGTGGTGAAGTAAAGAAGAGGTCACCAAGAAGGGTACGCTCAACATGAGCAACTCATCCGCGATCGCCAAGTTTAAAATGTAAATGTTAGTCGCAGTTTTCATCTTTGCATACCTGAAAATGACATAAATCACCATCGAGTTCCCACAGAGTCCCACCAGACACACCACGGAATAGATAAAGGATATGAAGATCGCGCTGCTGCCATGAGAATCCCCGCTATGCGTCTCGTTGGAGGAGTTTAATAGATATAAACCATCCTCCAGGTTTCTAAAGGTGTCGTTGGGCAGCATTCCGACACTGTTTTGGTCTCCTTCGGTTAAAAAGTATTTATATGTGCTTAAAAGATGCGGTAAGACTCCATAAAGCGCATCGCGTTGCTGCTATACGCTGCGCGGTGGTTTCAGCACCTTGGACAGATACTCCACAGACACATGCATCACATTCACAGACGTCAGACGCGCAAAATGACGCTGCTCGAGTCCTAATATTTACTGCTAATAGTTTCTTGACGACAACTAGACCTTCTTTTCTATGTCACTATAATTAGAGATGCAAAACAGGTATCTTTTGGAATAAAAAAAGATGTGAAAGGCTATTCAGACATCTTTATTTTTGCTTTGACCTTTAAAAGCACTCAAATTGAAACTGGAAGGTTTATATTTATGATTGTAATTAAGAGTGTGTTTGTGAGGAACCTTTTGTTTTTAATTGGATTTTAAAAATTAACATCTTCAAATGTGGGGGCAATAAAAGTAAATGAGTTGGAAATTACATTTTAGAGCAGTTAATTAAAACTAACCTATAGGTCACAGAAGTCGATTTCATGGGGGTCAATTGCATATGACCCTCAATTGTATTTCTCCAAAAAAGAACAAAATAAATACAAATGTGTGGTGACAGTGATGCACTTACAATAGAAGTGAAAGGGGGCCAATTTTAGAGGGTTTAAATGCAGAAATGTGAATCTTATAATTTTATTAAAGCACTTACATTAATTCTTCAGTTAAAACTCATGTATTATTTGAGCTGTAAAGTTGTTTAAACCATTTTTCACGGTTGATTAACAGTTTACGGCATTACATTGTCATGGCAACAAAGTTGAACAATTGGATAACTTTAAACAGAATATATTAGGAAGCAATCCTACAAAAATCCTGTTAACACTCATATTGTTTACGTCTTGTGGTTGTACTTTGGAAACAGTGAGAAGTTTACAGATTGACCTAGTCAATTACATTGCAAGTGCCTCACTGTAACAAAGATTTTTGCTTTTTTAAAAGAACCACAAATGCAGGTGATTGAGCTTAATTTGTATTGAAGTCCTTACATTAAAATATTTTGCCAGAATTGGTCCCCACTAATATTCAAACACAACCCATGCCCTTGCAATTGGTTACAGTGGAGCATTTAGACTGCTGCTCCATTTGCTCAGTTAATGCTGTCAGGTAGGGTTAGATTTCATACACAGTTATATACAATTCTCGTGCATTCATGCGTTTTCTCTAATAAAACATGTTTCATATTCTGTGATAAAGCTAGATACATTTCCAATGGATTACACTGGAGGATCACTGAACACATGTGCAGCTCAGTATTTACAGTCTGGAGCTATTCAAGTGAACCCTTATGTGGGCATCTTATAGCTATACTCTATTATGCCTTATAATAACAGAAAAGCACCCTTGGGATTAAAAGGGGAAGCTTATCTGTGCTTATTTCTGGCACCACCTAGTGATGGATCCACAGCTAAAGAAAATAATCCTGCATTTCCTGACTAAGGGACTGTAGTTTTGGAAAAATGTGCAACTTTCAGATCCATATGGCTTTCAGAGGTAAAGTAAAGCGATAGTTGCAGTAATCTCTTAATGTGTTTTGTAGATTAACCTTTTCATAATTTTGCTACTGTATCCAAAAACTTGTTCCAGGTCATGAGAAAGCCTTGCTAAAAGTGCTCTAATTTTCAAATAATTAATTTAATATGAATAAAGGTGACCATATTCAACAAACTTTGTTAACCTGTCACTGTCATATCATATCAAGTGTTGGAGTACAGATCTAAAGAAAAAAACGATTAAAAATTACATTTTCTAGAGCCTGTTGCATTTAGTGCAATGTTAACTAACTTGAACAATTTTAAATCATTCATTTTAATTCTTGCAAGCCATAAAGGAACACTTAAATGTAACAAGAGACATTTCATATAAAAAGAAATGCTTTAATGTAACTTTAATGTCTTGAAAATTAGATAAGAATCATTTAAATGTTGGCTTGACTGAAAGTTATGTATTTTGCTAGAGAGGTTGGTAGGTAGGTAAGATGGATGGTTGGACGGGTGGATGATGACACATGGTCAATTTCAAAATGCTCACACTTTTTAATGAAAAGGGCAAAACCCTGAAACTCTTGTCAGTATATATGATATACTTTTTTTTATGTAGAATTGTGTTTGCCTTGGAGTGTAATGAGCCCAGTCACAGCACAAGGTGTGAGGAGCAGATGGCTGCATTCACACACTTCTGTCTGAGATTATCTCTCTCTCTCTCTCTCTCTCTCTCTCTCTCTCTCTCTCTCTCTCTCTCTCTCTCTCTCTTTAAGACCTTTGACTGGTCAGTGTCATTTGAAGGGATCAGAATTCTTCAAGGCAAATGTAAATTAAACATCAGGTAGTTACAGCTGTTCATGTTGAGAGGTCAGGTTAGTTTATTAATAGACATTCATTGTTGTATCTAAAATGATTAAACAATGTTTCACAGCTAGGACTGTCGCTAAACATGGAAATATTTTTCACCAAGTGATAAAATAGTCAGCTATAACAGATAAAATGCATGGAATTGATATTCCTGAAACATTCTTGTTTTCCCTCTATAAAATGTATGCAATTCTTTCAGCTTGAGCTTTGTTGTGTGCAAAATTTCAGTCTAAGATGTGGTAAGTTATTTCATTTTTTTTTTTTTAATTAAACCTCACTATTATGACTCGAAGACATTACTATACTACAGCTTTTTCAGTTAAAGCTCAATTTTTTGTGATTTGTTGTGAAAAGCGCCATACAAATAAAAATGACGACTTGACTTTGTAAATTTCATAGTTATATTTTTATTACATTTCAAACTGGAATTTAAGACTAATGTTTAAAAATCTCCTTTTGAATTACATTTATTGAATGTTTGCCATTCAATATCTAACTGATATCAATTTATGAATATTTGCATTCTGAATTCCAATTAGATTGCTACCTTGTTTCTTATCTATTTGCATACTTAATTGGGATTGGTCTTTTCTTTCTTGCAGCGACTTGACCAGATTGTCTCCTTTTTAATGCAAAGACTATGTCACATCGTGCATTAAGTGTCGTGATAACGGGCAAAGCGGCTCTGATGCAGCATTTCATGAATGCAGAACTAAAGCCTCCAACCTCAGCTAACTTACTTTTTTTTCTGTCTTTCAAGCAGTGGTATTTCCTTCAGGAACTGCTAATCTAGTTGAAAATGAAACCAGTAAATGTGACACCTTTTCATTGTAGTTCTTCTGTTGTTATACCTTTAATAAGTTATGACTTAATGATAAAAAAAAACAACTCTTATTTTGAGCACTCTATATGTCTAGAGTCCTTTAGATTCTTGAAGCTCAACAGCAGTCCTGTAGTCCTGCAACGCTTGTTCTGTCCATCCTAGATGACTGCGAACATCAGCCCCAAGTTTAAAGAGCAGAGCATCTCCAGGCTGCAGCCTCAGGGCTTCAAGAAACACACAGAGAGAGGTGTTAGTGTAAAAAAGTAATTACTTTCTTCTGGCTTAATACCAGTCTCACCTTATTCCGCATTCATCAGTTTGTCTCTTTTTTACTCTATAAGGGTGTACCATTATTTGTATTGTCTTCACAATAGCGGCTTTGTTCACAGTTAGTTTTTAAGGGTTTATTCTTCTCGAACAGAGGCTAAAATTAATATAAAAACACATCAAACTAAGCTTATTCTTGACTAAACCATCTCTAACAGTCTGCCAGAGCAATTAGGAAGACATCTACATTTTACTTCACACAAGAGGGACAATTCACGAGAAATTTACTAAGTGCATTTGCATAAATTACCATAGCTCGGATGGTACCTTAATAGGCTGTGTTTTGATTTAGAGTGCTCACATAAAGGCCTTGATTCGAGTGAGCTAATGTAGAAAAACAAACTGTGGAGGTGAGGGCGTGGTCGAGTGCCCATCTGGAGAGAGAGAAAGCCATAAGGAGTTCCACCTGAGACAAATTGCTACTGATGTTTGCAGTGAGCGACAGGGGAGATAAAAGAAGACCCAGTGCACAGAGAGACGGAGAGAGAGTTGCACGCCAGAGATGGTGTTTTCCATATTATAGAGTGTTGTGCTGCAAAGCAAACTTTTGTTTTTTGAGTTTAAAGCTGAAAAGTGATTACCATAATATAATAACTATAATAATAATTTGTATTATTATGTATTATCAGCTCCCGCTTCCTTCTTATCCCTCACACAACGAACCTTGTCACACTGGTGCCAAAACCTGGGAGGAGGAAGATACGCCGCTATGGAGTCGTCTTCGCCACTCGAGGAAGTCTTCCGAACCCTCGATGGCATCCACCAGGCTCAACACCAGGCCCTCATGGATCTGCAGACGGAACAGCCAAGAGGACCGACGGGCGTTGCGGAGCTTGGTACCCCAGAAGGGGGCGCACAAATCGACCCCGGCAGCAGTGAACCCTCATGTGATACTTGCAAAGATGGGGCGCATGATGATCTGGAGGCATTTCTGGAGCTTTTCGAGTGCACGGCCCAAACTCTGGAATGGCCGAAGGTGCAATGGATAGTCCACCTCTTACCACTGCTGAATGGGGTGTCCCAACACGTGGCCCAACAACTCCTGGTTGACAACCTCCTGAGGTGCCACGAGCTGCAGGTCAGCTGCAGTCCAGAGAAGCACTGCCTGTGGTTCCGATCCTTGATGCTGAGAAAAGTCGGCCGCCCGTTTGCCTTTGCTCAACAGCTCTGTGACGCTTGCCATCTGTAGGTGCTGGCTGAGGAGCCCCGTGATGTCGGGATGTCATCAAACTTGTGGTGCAAGAATAATTAATCTCCTGACTACCGAATGGATTGTGGAGTGTGTCAAGTGCCACCGACTGGCATCGCTGAATGAAGCAGTACAGTTGGCAGAAGATCACTTAACAGCATATCTGGGGGATGGCTTGCACCTCTCTCTCTCTCTCTCTCTCTCTCTCTCTCTCTCTCTCTCTCTCTCTCACTCTCTCTCTCTCTCTATGGTCCCTCCCCTTCCCCTTCCCCCACCCTCCCCTCCTTCCTTCCGACCTATCCCATTCCCCTAGATACGGTGAAACATTCCCCTGAAACCGGTTCCGCTCTGCCCATTCTTCCTCTCAGGTGGGGGAAGCTGCTGTCATGGGTGAGGGCGTGAGGTTTGTGCCGGACTGTTGGATTTGCGGGGAGCCGGGACAGGTGCGTGAACAGTGCCTGGTGATGGAGGTGGAGATGTTGATCTGAGTCCCCGACACTCCACAGGCCACCACGATCGAGCCGGGTTGTACCAAATATCCATGAGTATTGGGGGATACATACCAAACCTTGGTCGATTCAGGTTGTAACCAAACCTCCATTCATCAATGCTTGGCTCAAATTGTTATATGGGCGTAAGCCCCATGGCGTATTATATATCATGAAGGAAAATTGGGCGGATGGACATTCACAAAGCAAAAATGAAATTCAATACGTTCTTGACCTGAGAGCAAAAGTCCACACTGGGGCGTCTCTCAGAGAAGAATTGGCTACAGTTGCAAGAACATCAATCCCAGCTGTATAACAGGGGAGCATGGCTACAGGAGTTTGCACTAGGAGATAAAGTACTTGTATTGCTGCCCACATCAAGCTCAGAATTACTCGCGTAGTGGCAAGGGCTTCTGGGGTCGCTGTGACAAGCGGGACTCACAGCAAACCTGAAGAAGTGCGGAATTGGCGGGTGGAGGTATGGTGTCTGAAGTTCCACTTGTGTCACAGGCAGGTGCGACCTCAAATTGTTAAAACGGCAGCGATCGCGACTTGCCCATGACCTAAGACCAAAAAGGAGGTTTCTGGGAATGGCCAGCTACTATCGTAGATTTGTGCCTAATTTTTCCGATGTCACCAGCCGATCTCATCAGGAAGAAGGGAGCCCCAGACCCGGCCCAGTGGACGGAGTCATGCCAACAAGCTTTCACACAGGTAAAAGCTGCACTTTATGGCGGGCATGCACTCCACTGATTTCTCTCTTCCTTTTATTTTTACAGACGGATGCATTGGACGTGGGGCTGGGTGCTGTTCTGTCCCAAGTGGTGGAGACAGAGGAGCACCCGGTGCTGTACATTAGTCAAAAGTTCTCTATGAGAGAGACGAAGTACAGCACCATAGAGGAGTGTTTGTTGGGAAGAGCATCCACCCTCTGTTCAGACTACGCCCCTCTCCAATGGCTGCACCACATGAAGGATGCCAACGCCCGGATGACCTGTTAGTATCTGGCACTCAAGCCATTTAAGTTTGAGGTGGTCCACAAACCGGGGGCACATATGGCTGTTGCAGACTTCCTCTCCAAAAAGGGGGGGTAGTGGGCAGTCCGGACAGTTAACCTGGCCTGAGTCGGGCGGTGGGGGTATATGGAGGTGAGGGTGTGGCCAAGCACCCATCTGGAGAGAAAGCGGAAAGGAGTTCCACCTGAGACAAATTACTACTAATTACCATTTCTGTGTTCGCAATGAGACACAGGGGAGATGAAAGATGACCCAGTCCACAGAGAGAAGGAGAGAGAGTTGCACACAAGAGACTGTGTTTTCCATATTGTAGAGTGTTTTGCTGAAAAAAATGACTTTTATGCTGCAAAGCGATTACCATTATTTTGTTAAATAAAACATGATGAACATGGACTATGGAAACCGGCTCCTGCATCCTCCTTATATCACAATGAATCTTGTCACACTAATTTTTAAGGTGCACGGGATAAGCATTCAATGAGTCTATTTACGGTTCCCAAAAATAGAAAGAGTACTTGAAAATGCACACTGGAATGGCAAGTGATAATCCATTCACGGAGAACAGATTCATTAGTAACCGAGGGCCATCTGTTCCACAATATCCCACCTGTTTCAGCCGCAGGCAGAGGGAATTAGTGGTGGGTTTAAAAAAAAAACTATGATTCTTCCTATCAGGAATGCTTCTACATTCTTGCGTTGCGACTTTATATATATATATATATATATATATATATATATATATATATATATATATATACAGCCTGGTGAGGGAAAATCTATAATTGTTTTACACTGTAAACATAGTAACCACCTGCCTCTTTTTTACAGCAGTAACCAAGTGACATGGTTACTGCATTAGTTTTCATTCTGTATGTTTAATTTCCAAAGTACCAGCCATGTGGCCAAACCCATCATGCTTTGGTCCACTCGTATGGGCAACTGTGCATTGAAACCATCCATGTGCCACACACACACACACACACACATACACACACTCAAACTGAGTAATGATTGCACACATATACTGAATGTTAACGTTCAGAATTAAGAGGCCTTTTATACCTAAATCATTCTAGCACCAAAATATTTTTTAAATGCATCACTGTAAATCCTAATGCTCAAAATAATTCATTGTTTTGAAAAGGGAAAAATTAAATCATACAAATTTGTTCAAATAAATTAACATTGATGAATATTTAGAACTTTCCTTCGAATTCACAAAATTGACACCTTTTATGTTACCAGAATTGTTTTATTGTTTTGAGTTCTATAAACTTACAGGAACTTAACTTTAAAGGAAATTCTTCATTCAATAGAAGTTTTTTTGTGTCATAATGTTGATTACCACAAAAATGTATTCTGACTCATCAGTCCTTTCTTTAAAAAAGCAAAAATGGAGGTTACAGAGAGGCACTTACAATGGAAGTGAATGGGGCCAATTGTTGGAGGGTTTTAAAGGCAGAAATTTAACATTTATAATTTAAAAAAAAGCACTTACATTAATTCTTATGTTAAAACATGTGTATTATTTGATTTAAAAGTTGTTTAAATCATAATTTTTTTACAGTCATTTTGGGTTTGTTGGCATTAAAGTTGTAAAATTGGCTATAACTTCACAAAGAAAAAGTTAGTATACTATCACACTAAAATCAGGTTAACATGCATATTGTTTATGTGTTGTGGCTATAATTTATAAATAACGAGTATTTTAACGTTTACGGATTCACTTCAATTGTAAGTGCCTCACTGTAACCCAGATTTTTGCTTTTTTATTTTTATTTTTTTTTTAAAGAAAAGGAAAGGCAAGTCAAAATATATTTTGTGGTTATCAATATTATGCCACAAATGCAGTTAATTGAGTTAATTTTCCTTTAACTGAAACTAGGAAGGGGATTTCTATTTTCCTGCATGTTTTGCATGGCACTCGATGGAGAGTATATGTTAAAATTAAGTGTTATTTAATGTCTTTGTGCAAGACGAATGTAAATGGGGAGACTTGTTTGTGTTTAATGTTTTGTTATTTATAAGAGTTTCTTTTATGTTGGAGTTTTGTGGAGTTATGTGGGGGTTACCATTATGATGAATAGTACTCTACTAACTTATTAGGGTTTACAGTGCAGTGTGATGAATTGAACAGAACGTTTTAAAAAGTTCTTTAAACTGGCCAAAAGGGCCGCGATAAGCTAAAATGAGCCGCCGTGTTATGCAGAACTGACATCAAAAGAATTCAATTCAAGAATTGAGAATTGATGCTAAGAATGGCCGTAAACCATTTACATGCCCACAGCAAGCGATGTCCTTCATAAAGTCAAGGGAGTACGTAATTTTGTGGTACTCACGTTGCAGCCGAGTGGACTGGGTCACTGAACATTCGCTTGACTGTTTGAAGAATCTGCGCGCTCTTTTTGTGCTGGTTCATTTTTAATTTTAGAGAGTTTATTTTGTAGAGTAAACACCTTCAGGACAGTATTATGGATGAATTTACATGCTCTTTGTGCTTGGTCCACCCATCGGCAGGAGTTTATTTTATTAGAGCAGCACAACTTCAGGACAGATTTATGGATGAATCTCCATACTTTTTTATGCTTATTCCGCCTATTGGCTGGAGTTCGTTTTGTGGACCATTTCTTGCAAAGTCATTGGAGTGAGTAAGCCGTTTGCTTGCATTCATGTTGAACTTACTGAACATTCGCTTGACTGTTTGAGAAATCATTGATGTTAATAATGATTTTAAAGAACTATCTTCTATCTTGATCTCTATAGTTCCACGTCTTCATCTTCTGATGAGGATATTAGAAACATTGAACTTCTAATATCAGAACTTCCTAAATTGACGATTTAGCAAAAACATTCTCTTGATTCTGAGATAACCTTGGAGGAGCTTGGTGAGGTAATTAAGGCAAGGCTCCAGGGCCAGATGACTTTGTAGCTGAATTTTTAAAATCTTATGCTACAGAACTGGCTCCAAATTTGGTACAAGTTTAGACGGAATCATTAAAGAATTGAAAGCTTCCGCCAACCATGACACAAGCCCGGATCTGTCTGATTCTAGGACAAAGATCCAATCGAGTGAAAGAGTTACCGTCCAATTTCCCTGATTCAGCTGGATGTTAAAATATTGCCAAAATTTTTGGCTAACCGATTAATTAAAGTTAGGACACCTCTTATACATATAGATCAGGTGGGGTTTATTCGGGGCCGTAACTCTTCTGATAACATTAGGCGTATCATTAATGTCATGTGGGCAGTGGTGAATGATCAGTCTCTGGTCACTGCCTCTCACTAGACACCGAAAAGGTGTCAAGTCTATGCCTTGCCTCCACAGAATTATTCATTCATTTTCTAAGTTCTCAGGATACAGAGAAAATTGGTATAAATCCAAAATTTGGCTCTGACAGCGTACTGCCTGGTATTGTCTTTTCAGCCGGGTGCCTTCCAGTGGCCCAAACAGGGCATTAAGTATTTGGGTATTTTATTCTCAGAAAATTTGGGTGATTTAGTTAGAGTTAATTTCGTCCCTTTAATAAAATGTGGGTAGATGGGCTTCATTACATTTATCTATGACTGAGAAGTTTAATGTTATTAAAATGAATTGTATTCCAAAATTCAACTACCTGCTACAATCTCTCCCTACAGATGTCCCCTCTCTTTTTTCAAGCAATTTGATAGCATAGCGAAGTGCTTCATTTGGAGGACTCCAGTAAGCTACATAGGCGATTGACAAAGGTGGGCTAGGCCTACCCAAGATTTTGTTTTATTATTATGCATTAGATCTCAGACATTTGGCTCATTAGTCGCTTCCACCTGAGAGCCCTTCCCTGGTTTTGTATCGAACAGGAAGTTCTTGCCCCTATTTCGCCAAACTAACCAGAGAAGTTAAGTTACACCGATATCTCGCATTTGCACTTGGTATCCACTCTGTTTACACCTGGTCGCTTAAATTTGTCTCCTGTGACCTCTTGTGTTCCGATTTGGAGGGGAGGGTCTCTGATTTATGATGAGATATATATATATATATATATATATATATATATATATATATATATATATATATATATATATATATATATATATACACACACACACATCAATCACTATGTCAGTGTGTTACTGCATGATAATAAAGTGCAACAAAGTCAGAAAAGACAAAAAGCACAAAATAAAAAAACTGGTGCACTGTTTCTCCCAGATGCGGTTGAAATTTAATCTAACCACAAATGCAACATGTCAAGCAGAATTATACTATTTTAAATTATTTTAACGGATTACCCATATTAAGGGAACTTCAGGTGTTCATGCTTATCATCTGTTTTGATATCAGTCCCAGTCTGCTTTTTAACATTTTCAGATTGGATGGTTATTTCCTTTCAAAGCCGCTCGTAACTGGTAAACTTTAGACTCTTATATTAGCGCAGCATTTGATTGACAAGTGAGGTGAGGTGCGCTTTACTTCTGCTGGGACGCATACAGGATGGATTACTGTTTATACCTTAAATGCGATGTGGTTACATGTGTTTTTGATCACATTCGTACAGTATGTGGTTTTTGTGATCAGTTCACAAAACATTTTAAACCCCGTTTAGAGCTGTAATCGGATTACCCGAAACGCATCTTAATACCAGGTGGAAATGGGGTCTAAGTGTCAGAGGGAGAGAAATAGTCATGTAAAAGTAAATACAGCTGTTTGTGGTACAAGAAACCTTGACTAACCTTTTATGCAAACCTAAAATAAAAAATGAAATAAAATGCTTCATAAGCAGTGGTGTAACTTGGATCTTGTGGGCCCCAGAGCAAAAAAACTTGATGGGCCCCATCCACTCATAGCCTATAAGAATTAACTTAAAATGTGATTTTTGTTTTTCACAATATTGTCACTAAATGTCTCAATAGATTTGATCCCAGTGGCGTAACTTCCGGCAATACAGGCGGGGCAGCCGTACTGGAGTCCAAGGTCTAATGTATGTTCACATACAATGGTAATCATACATGTACAGAGACCGGACGAAAAAAGACATCGCTTGGAGGAAATTGAGCGAGGATGTTGGACTACCTGGTAAGTTCTGAAAATATGCACGTCTTCTTTATTCCAGCTATTGGTTGAATTTTACTATGAACTAAGTCATAGAGGCCCCTCCTCCTGTCCTTTTCCGGAAGAGAAGTGGGAATACTCGTGGGCTCGCTTTACTTGCACGAACGCGAGTTTAAACACAAATTTATATCGCAAATCGTGGCGTCAATTTTCTTCGCATTGTATGTGAGGGCAGTGGTGGCTCAGCGGTTAAGGCTCTGGATTACTGAGCAGAAGGCTGGGGGTTCAAGCCCCAACACTGCCAAGACACCACTGTTGGGCCCTTGAGCAAGGCCCTTGACCCTATCTGCTCCAGGGGTGCTGTATCATGACTGACCCAGCTTAGCTGGAATATGTAAAAATAATTAATTTCACTGTATATATGCAGAAATGTGTGTAAATTTTTTTTTTAATGCACCATAAAAGGGTCGGTGATGACCAGGTCCTACCTTAAAATATTAACCTGTCTGCACAGTTTAACTGACTATACCTTTGTCAGCATTTAACACATGCACTTACCAGAGACATTTACATGGAACTGCTTTGTAATTACGGCTGGACTATACACTATGCATGTCATCCATTTTTTTATTTATTTATTATAATCTAAAAAAAATTCTAAATTACTGCTTAATATTAACATAACATCTTACTATAACACTAATTAGAATATTTTACTAGAATTTACTAATTTGAAGCTATACATCAAATGATTCCCTGCATTTTGTGTTCAACATCCTAAGGATTCTTAGGAAGTCTTACTGAGTCAGTGTGGTGATTCTGACGTCATTACTAAGTGCTTTCAAGGCTATCGTTGCATTACTTTCCCTGCAGTCCCAAAGTAGTAATCTTAATCCTGCATTATGTGAGTAAAGAGCTGCAGAGTATCGATGATGCAGTGTCACAGTCAAAGACGTAATATATTTAATGATATTACAAAGCAGAGAGATTTGTGCTGTGAAAGAGCATGAAGCAGCAGTGATACTATTATTGGGCATCTCCAGCATGAAAGTTCAGCTGATCAAGCAAACTATGATGTCTGTGATGTCAGGTAAACTTGAAGTGTCCTGTCGTTTTGTTCTGGAAAAAGCTGATAATAGTGTAATAAAGAAACAGTAAATTAATCTAGTCCCAAAAAAATGCTGGATTACCGGTATAATTATTTTAATTTTAAATGTAGCTTTTATTTTAAGTAAAGTGAACCCTTTCAGAATAAATAGCTAATTTTTAATAATTTAAGATAGACATTTAAATATAAATAAGATATTTATCATAATTTCTGAAAAGGTGCCTTGAGAGGATACATTTTAAGGTAGGGCCCTTCATCAAGGACCCCCTTTGACCACAGGCCCCAGTGCGGCTGCCCTACCTGCACTGCCGGTAGTTAAGCAACTGTTCAAAAGTGTAGAATTTGCATCTCGGCTGATTGGTACTCTCCGAGAGTGCAGTGCAGGTTGGCTCTATTAAAGTAGGCATGTGCTGTGAGTGGATTGAGGCTGAGAGCCACAATGAAATCCTGCAGGGCTTCTGGAAGCTTCCGTAGTACAGTGTGTGTGATAGCTCGGTTCAGGATCCCAGACTCATCTGAGGGCTCTAGCTCAAGCTTTTCTTCGCAGAAAGAAAGAGACTCATGATATACGTCGGTGGCTCTCTTCCCAAGTATCTCAAGAGAATAGTGTGCCAGCAGTGAATTGTCTCAGGTTTTACCTGCTCAAACTGTCCATTATAAAAGAAGAACTTGGGAGCATTGAAGTAAGCCAGGGCATATGTGGGGTTGAGACCGATCACTTTCTGATAGTCCTTCGTGGAACTACATCTATCCCCCATGAACTGCTGTATTAGACCTCGGTTTGTGAAAGCTGCTCTGAGAGAGCATTGCACTAAGAACTCATAAAGAAGAAGAGGTATTAAAGAAATGTTCCAGGTTGAAAATAAATCGAAATCAATTGAAAGCATCTGTTGCTTAATGAGATTAGGCAAATCTTTTAAAGTAACTCACAATGGATATAAATAGGTTTAAAGCTGTAAAGTTACTTGCTTGAGTACTTATTAGGCTATAATAATTCCTGTGCGTGGAGATTTCTCTATGCAAACAGTCATTTTGTGGTATCCTTGCACATACAAAAGTTTCCAGCTTTACGTGAACATTACACACAGAAGTTGACAGATTCATTTACACTGACAAAGTCATTGCCAACAAGTTGCCGTACATTGCCATACAATGTGTACTCCCATTGTATGTGCCTTAGTGTAACTGTGTTTTTTGCTTCTTCTTTTTTATTTTTTAACTGAAGGATGTCAAAATTCGTATAATGTTCTTATATCGACATTGTCACAATGCTTTTGATAGAGCTTATTAAAGGAATATTCTGGGTTCAATGGAAGTGAATGGGGCCAATCCATAAACATTAAAATACTTACTATTTCAAAAGTATAGTCTCTAGACATACAATATGCATTTTACAATTATTTTAATGTTATAAAATTGCTTACTAACCTTTTCTGTGTAAAGTATAGCCAATATTACATCTTCGTTGCCATGAGGGTGTAAAGACAACAAACCCTAAAAATGTCAAATGACTGTACAATAATGATTTAAACACCTTTAGAGTTCAAACAATATATACGTTTAACAGAAGAATTGACGTAAGTGCTTTTATAAAATTATAAGTGTAAAGTAGGGTTCGTTAGCTTTGCGTGACACACACTCCAAAGGATTAAATAAAAACACCGGAGAGAAACAGCTCGTGAACAGTTGTCTCTTTTTTTACTCACTCACTCCGCGCTCAGAAAAACAACACCAACTTGCAATACAGCCAATCAGAAAACAGGAAGATGAATAGTGAAGTAAATCAAGATTTTTAACCAGAACACAGATTCCAGACTTTAACCCACTGTCTCCCATTTATATATAACATATATATATTTAACCTTACATAAGCTTCGAATTTCTGCCTTTAAACATTCTATAAATTTGCCCCATTGACTTCCAAGAAAATATTATTTTAGAAATAAGTGGTCCCACTTTATATTAGGTGTCTTTAGGTACTATCTACTAACTTTAAAATACATACAATAAAATGTACCTATTGTTTAACTACATGTAGTTCTGCAAAATTCTCACTAGTTTCACATTTGTTGCTACTGAAGTTGAGGTAGAGGTAGGTTTAGAGGTAGGGGTTAGGGTTAGGGTTGGGTTAGGGGTAAGGTTAACAGTGTAACTACAAATGTAATCAATTCAGGTACTTTAAGTACATTGCAACAACACATACTGTATGTACATAATAAGTACATTGTAGCAAATGCTTAAGTACATAGCAGTTAAAGACACCTAATATAAAGCGGTTCCAATTATTGTAACCCAATTAATGCACTTAAAGTTAATTACCAGCAACTGTAATCTGATTGCAACAGGAATTGAAAATTGAATGCGTAATATTACTTTTTGACATAAAAATTAATTTGATAACAGTAATTAACTATTTTGTAATCAGATTACACAACACTGCATATGACTGATGAGTGACAAAGATGATGCATATACTCTAAGAAACCATTTACACATCCAAAGCTCCAAAAGAACATTTAAAGCAATATTTATGTCCTGCGAGGCTGCAAATGTGTTGCCCTTCTGTAAATTGACGCCTTCATAATCAGCCTAGCATTTAGGGTTCAACTTCACAGCCACTGTGAACTGATTCCAGGCTCTCTGTAAGAATCCGAAAACCTGCCATAGAGGACAGATTATTGACAGGGCTTAGTGCAAATCAAAATACGGTTCAGAGGCAACAGGCTGTCTGCCAGATATTGTGAGGGAAGAGGCGAAGATAATGAGGGCAAGAATGAACTTTAGGAACTTTAGGATTTGTCGACATTACATCATCATGGCAACAAACTTGTACAAATGGCTATAATTTTACACAGAAAAGGTTAGTAATGTATACATGAATATTGTTTACTTCTTGTGGCTATACATTTGAAATTGTGAGTATTTTAGCGTTTACAGATTGGCCACTTTGACTTCCATTGTAAGTGCCTCACAGGAACCCAGATTTTTGCTTTTTTTTTTCTATGAAAAATTAATTTTTGTGGTAATCAATATTGACACGGCATGGGAATATTCCAGGATGACAATGCCAAGATTGATCAGGCTCAAATTGTGAAAGAGTGGTTCAGAGAGCAAGTCTGTGGGATGTGCTAGAGAAGACTTCACGGAGTGGTTTGATACTCCCGTCATCAATACAAGATCTCAGCCAAAAATGAATGCAACTCTGGAGAGTAATAAATGTTGTGACATTGCATAAGGTTGTCGAATCAATGCCACGACAAATGTGTGCCATAATCAGAGACAGGGGTGGGGGGGGGGGGGGGGTGTGGGGTGTCAAGGGCCCCCTAGTAGTCAAGGGTCCCTCGGCATGGCCCCTGGCCATAATCAAAGCTAAATTTGGTCCAACGAAATATTAGAGAATGCAAATTTTTTTTGCCAGTGTTTTTATAATGCATATAATAAACACTAAAAAAAAACATTTTATAACAAAATTCAAAATTGAATTGCATAATTTTTAACAAAATTTAAATTTAATAATTAGTTTTTTTTATTTAGTTAAAGATTACTCAAATAAATGTTATGGCATGTTGTTATGATTTTGAAATTCGTAAATCTTAATATATTTTTTATATCATATTTATTAAGTGCAAAATTCATTATTGTTACAAGAACAATAATGAGGATATTGCCGACATGATTGCCATTTAAGCTTTTGAGAAGGTTTTACAGAATTTTAAACAATAATCCTCCTTCAGCTCAAATGCTTGCACAGAATATGACATTAGTTGTAGAACTGGTGAATTATACAATAAATTATGTAGTAGTCAAGCAGTGTATTTGGGCATTTATATTCATACCTGCTTCCATGATTCCATAACATACATATTTTGGGCATGGTTGTCCACTGGGATTATTACAGTAAACGTATTACAAGCTCACATTTTATATTAGAGTGATATACGAATGAAATAAAATCACAGTTGACAATAGACAAGATTTCAGTTTCAGAAATATGAGACAACATGACCTGAACAAGCCATCAAGGAAATAAACTGTTTATTAACGGATATTGCAGCATCTGAAAAGATACAAATATTGATGCCTGATCAATTCATATACGTACAGTAAATACATCTTTACAATATAATGCATTAGCAGTACCATGCATGTTTAGAGTTTCAGAGTTTATAGTGTGTAAACAATATCAAAAACTGTCTATTAGATTTGCTAAAATATCAAAGTTTCCATTATAAGATTCATACATTTCTTTCCATGATGAAATAAGCTAAGCTATGCAATCCACGTTCATTTGAAAACTCTATACTCTTACTGTATGTCAACAATTGTCTCATGTGTCTACTTCTATTTCACAAAAGGAATTGTAGTAGAAACATATGAGACAATACAGATACTTAAATTAAACCACTCAATTTAAAATCTCCTCTGGGTTGTTAAAAACAAGAAAATTCTTTATGTACTACCTGTAAGTAGTGTGCCAGGCCAATGCGGGCTCTAGAACAGAGTGGATTGAGATGCAGGGCAGAGAGGAAATTCTGTGCCTGCTTCCTGGCCTGATCGTGCCCGTAATCCATAAAGACATTACCTCTACCCACATATGAGTCCTGCAATAAGGGATTGAGTCTCAATGCTTCACTGTAAGAGTCCAAATTCCTCTAATTGGCCAAGTCTTGAAAACAAAGTAAATCATAATACTTAAAGGGTTAGTTCACACAAAATTAAAATCCGCTCATGATTTAATTTCCTTTAAGCCACCCCAGATGTGTATGACTTTCCTTCTTCATCAGAACCGAAGTGAAGATTTTTCACTGTTTATCCATACAATGCAAGTAAATGGGTGCCACGGTCTGCTGTCTGTCTGATGGTTCAAAAGGCCTATTTAGGCAGCATAAAAGTAATCGACACGACTCCATTCGATCAAATAAGGTCTCCTGAATCAAACCGAGAGATTTGTGTAAAAAATAAATGAACAATACATGAACAATTTCATCTGCTCTATGTGTCGGTGTCCTAGGTTGCCAACCCCTATTGTAGGCCATATGAAAAGATGACATCATACTGTATATTAGGCACCAAGTCTGTTTGAATCAGTGCTGGGTCGATTACTTCTGAATTGTAATCCGGTACTGACTACAAATTACATGACTAAAATAGTAGTCAGTAACGTAATCTATTGGATTACATTTTAAGTAATACAATCTGATTCCTTTTAGATTACTTTTGTATTACTTCTGACCTAATTCTTGTTTATTTGATGTCACTTGCATTGGGTTGGATACAATGGTATCATATTGACATAATGTTGCTTAAATGCATTAAAGAAAACTTAATGGATCAAAATATGATATTTAAAATGTTTTTACTCCAGCGATTTTGCCTATACAAATGCAATCCATGTGTGGTAACAGAACAGAAGAGTTACATTTGTGGCAAAAATGGCAAAAATTGTAACAAAAGCACATTTTTATACATATCTGAAGCTGAGTTCAAAAGCAATTCAAGAAACTAAAACTAACTTTACTACACTAATGCAATCGGTTTGGGATTTATGTGTCGATTACCACCACTCCATCTACAGTGTAATTATAGCCACCTTGCTGATGGCATTTCCACAATTGAATGCATATGAACCCAAGCACCTTTAAAACACTAATACAAAAACAGCATGGACTATATAAGGAATGCTCTAACAGCAACATTTCAAATGCAGATCACATTCACATCTGCACGATAAGCTGCAGAGTTCACAATTCATTAATGTCATACAAGCTTTCAGGACATCATTAATAATGCAGTCATTAGAGTGTGCAGTTTTTTTCAATCAAATCATGCTTCAGGACCATGCAAAGAAAATTATTTTCCTTACATATTTCTTATAGTCATATTTTTTTTCCTGAGATCCACCTAGAATTTAAGTCAAGCATTCTTGCAACAAAACAGTTTACATTTAGTTTTACGCATCCATTTCCACCCTCCCTCTGACTCTTAAATTTAAATAGGCCGTTATTGCTGGACCTTTAAGACTTCTATGCACCCAGCCCCTTTACGTGTAAAATGAGCAAGGGGCCATTCACATCGAACTTGTGTTTGTGTCCGACTGTTTAGTTTTTTTAATCTAAACATGAGTAAACATATTTGACCATTGTACATCTCTCTTTTTTCTACACTGTCACGTGCAGGAACCATGTTAAAAAGTTAAAAGAACATCAACAAAAACGTGTCTCTGTTCTGTTCTATTCGTTGCACTGCTTCTAACTTTAGCACAAGGATGCATTATGTGTAAACGGACACTTATAGTTTTATATACAATAACAATCAAATAACAACCTCCTTATAACTTCGCTGAATAATGAAAAGACATTGACTCTAGTTCAGAATTCAAAAATTCATCTGTTTTGAAATAAACTGTTTTTGCTGCATAGTTTCAACAGATGGTTTGTCTTGGAGAGGGGAGTAAGTTTTGAGTACTGAAACTATATTTATATAGTATTTGGAGCTCTTTAATTTCAAAATACTTTTTTTATCCCTTTAAAGGATAGTTCACCAAAAAATTACAATTCTCTAATAATTTACTCACCATCATGCCATCACAGATGATTATGACTTTCTCTCTTCTGCTGAACACAAACAAAGATTTTGATGAGAATATCTCAGCTCTGTAGGTCCATACAATGCAAGTGAATAGTGACCAGACCTTTGAAGCTCCAAATATCACATAAAGGCCACATAAAAGTAATTCATAAGAGTCCAATGGTGAAATACATATCTTCAGAAGTGATAGGTGTGGGTGAGAAAAAGATACATATTTAAGTCCTTTTTTACCATAAATCTCCAATTTCACTTTCAAAATGTGAACGAATGTGAAATTGAAAGTGGTCATCAAAGGTCTGGTCACCATTCACTTTCGTTGTATAGACCCATAGAGCTGAGATATTCTTCTAAAAATCTTTATTTGTGCTCTGAAGAAGAAAAAAGTCATAAACATCTGGGATGGCACGAGGGTGAGTAAACGATGACAGAATATTCATTTTTGGGTGAACTATCCCTTTAAGAAAAATATTATACAAATCCCCGTATTTATGTGGTACGTTTAAGCTGTCATTTCAAACAACAGAATAAAAAGGATGTGATCTGTGGAGGGGCACTTTTAAGTTTAGGGGGAAAACGTTAATCATCCGAAGTTTCTGGGGACACTCGAGGCTAATCTAGGCCTGGCAATAGGTATAACATGCTGTGGCGTTATTAATAAAATTGAAAATACACACTCACCTGTGGTGTATTACTCCCAGTGCGTGGTGAATTTCTGCATTCTCTTGTCATTTCTGTACTGCAGCGTTACAATCCTAAAGCAAATGACAACATTGTGCATTACATTTATTTTAACATATAAAATAATTACATTAGGAATAGATAAACACAGCAAAAGAAGTACTTGGAGTACTACTAATGCTTCTGTGATGCTTTTAAAGTCAATATGAAATCAAAATTAATTGTATTTACTTTCTTAATTCACATTCCTGGTCTTACTGTGCATGATTCATCAGTGCTTGTCATTTCTAAGAATTCACATTTTTGTCTTTATAATCTTTAATCAAAATATAATACTTGCTCCGCCTTTTCAACGACTTCCCTTTTTGGCTGATGTAATTTCAACCCCTTCATTCAACAACCTGACTATATTCTAACATATAACGATTTGTGATGATCCAGTCAACTCCCAATGGATAAAATCATTTTCCGTCCTAGTTTTTCACTTAGATACTTCACATTATGGGCTGCTGATCCAATTTCATGTTGACTTTAATACCAGAATGCAGCAATATGAAAAAACTCACATTTTCAAATCAGACAGCATGTTTACTGTACTTTCACAATCCTTGAGACAAACAGATTACAGTCATTCCCCTTTGACAGGTCCCGTCCAATCAACGCTTTTTCCTTTGTGCCTACCTGAAGGGCACAGCTGTAGTCATTAAGCTCCACATACAGAAGGCCACGGTTTATCAACACTTTCAGATCAAGCTCCGTCTGACTGCCCAAGAGCAGCACAATGCCATAGTCTCGGATTGCCTAGGAAATCAAAGGCAAATAATGCAGAAGGAAGAGCAAACATGCATTAAAATGCATACACTGTATGCAGAAGTGCAATGCTGCTGAAAAGCCATACAGCATGTATTTGTATATGTTCTTGTATACAGTATATGATCTCACATACATTACTATTTGAGAATCCACCAGTTATTTGCCGGCTAATAAAAAAATGCAGTTGCTGGAAACACACACTGTAGTATGCAAATGAACAGAAGCTGTCGATTTTGATTGCCATGGTCAAATGATCCATTGCACACTTGTATACTTAAAAAAAAAATCGCATCATATCACTGCAAAACAAATTTAATAATAATAATAATGATAATAATGACTTGTGGCACTGGAAGAATTTTTTTTTTTTGGTATGTTTAAAACAAATTTAAAAATTCCCCCATGCTGCTCTAATATTCAGGATACTTTCTCTGAAAAAGAGCCTTAAAGGGATAGTCACCCCAAAATGATCATTTACCCACCCTAATGTGACAGACAGAAAGTAGGTCAAGAAGGTTTGAAACATTCATGAGGGTGAGTAAATGACAACAGAAACTTGCCTTTAATATCTTATAAAATGTTGCTTATCAAGCTTGCTTTAATGATGTTTAGATGTTTTTACTGGAAAACAAGATGTGGAAAAAAAATATTATTTGCAGTGGAGAACATTTCAAAGAGAGGCTCCACTAATAATTTTAAAGTATCAGCTTCAAGTGAGAGGTAATTATGTTGAAATTTGTCCTATTTGTACTAACATTGAAATAGAATTTAAGAGCTCCTTTATACAAGTAGACTCTGACACTATTGGGCTGGATCCTGAGAGCTTCATTACAGTCGAGTACTGCTTTTGCATATCGTCCTTCGGCTCCATAAAGGGCAGCTCGGCTTAGGTGCACCTTTAAAAGAAGGAACATGTTTTAAATATGAACTATTGGCATACGATCGTATACAGAATAATATCAGTATAGTCAGACAAGAGCACTTAACTTGAATGTCATCTATAGGCTATAATATATGCGTAGTGCTTCCATCAGGGCTTTTTGTTCACTGACCCAGAAGACTGGGCCAAATTAAATAGTAAAAAAAATGTTTTTACATAATATAATTATTTATTTATTAAAATACCATTTATTAACATTTTTAACATTGCTTTAGTACACATAGCACAGTAAATGGTTCTTCTCATTTCGAGTTGGTCATTATAACCTGCAGGCCAGTGAGCGAGTGAGTCATCTGAGCTGATGTTGTGTATATATATTCTGGAATTTAATCAAGGATGGACTTCAAAGACACTGGTCACTAATCTTGCAGTTCAAACACAATCACAGTCTAAATACTGACCCTTAGCACTTAATAAGTTTAATAATTTTTTAAATCATGTTTTTTAACTATAAATAATTCTTATTTACATTATTCATGATGTTAGCCAGAGGGGAACTGGCCCCCACAGTGAGTCTGGTTTCTCCCAAGGTTATTTTTCTCCATTAACCATCATCTTTTGGAGTTTTGTGTTCCTTGCCACAGTCGCCTTCGGCTTGCTCACTGGGGTTATTAATACAATTATTATTTGATTATTTTTAAACACGATAAAGAATCATATCTTATCTAATTCCACAACAGGGCTCCAAACAAAAAAAAAAATCAATTAAGGAGCGATTGGCTCCTATAGGGGGAAAAAACAGGCGCCAAATTTTTTATTTTTTTATTTTTTATTTTTTTCATTTTTAACTCCTTCCATTCCTTTTTGTCCCGCAGCTCGCTAACAGTGTAGTCTGTGGAGCATTAATCGCAATTTTGTGATCACGTGCATTTTTTATGCTTGTTACTGTCACCGTGTTTTCTAACAGTCTCTTTTTTGAAATGGTTAGTTCCTGCAATGAACTCCGTTTTCCCCGCTATTTCTTTGACATAAACTTTTGTAATGTATCTCGGGAAATGTAATGCAAATTTTAAAATCAAAGGGAGTAAACTTTTACTGTCGCCAATGGCGACCTTGACAGAAATTACACTCACAAATAAATTTATTTGGTCACAAATGCGACCATTTTTAGTCGCAGTTTGGAGCCCTGCACAAGGATGATGATTTATCGACTTTATAGACATTACATTTTTATCGTCTGTTAATGCTGAACTTCTGTAAAGCTGCTTTGAAACGATGTGTGTTGTGAAAGGCGCTATACAAATAAAATTGACTTGACTTGACTTGACACACACACACACACACACACACACACACACACACACACACACAAATCTGTATGTATTGTTATAAATCCTTAATATATTGTTTCAATTCTAAATATATAGTTATAAATCATAATATATATAGTTATAAATCCTGAATATATAGTTATAAATTCTGAATATATAGTTATAAATCCTGATATTTGTAAATCTGAATATCTAGTTACAAATATGAATATATAATATATAATATGCAAATTCTAAATATGTAGATGTAACTCTGAATGCATAGATTACATTTAATGCTCTGGCTTGTTGAACGAAAGATGCATATTTTCCATATTTCAGGAAGGCATTTTTCTTTTGATGAATCGTCATATTTTTACATTTATATTCAGAATTTTAACAATTTATTCAGATTTACATCTATATATTTATAATTATAATGATATATTCAGGATTTATAACCATATATTAAGTCTTACAATAATATATATTCTGATTTACAATTATATAAATTGATTTATAAATACATATTCAGATTTACAACTATATATTCAGAATTACAACAATATATTCAGATTTACAACTAACCATTCCGATTTACAACTGCTGTACATAAATTAATACTAAATTCATGATTTAAACTATATATATATATATATATATACTGTATATTTGGATTTCTAACAATAAATTCAGATTTAAAAATATAAATTCAGATTTACAATTCTGAATTGTACCCCCCACGCCCATGGCACTGCAAAATCAGCAGAAACATTGATTGTGTCTTACCTGATAGAGGTTTGGAGTCTAATGGAGTCTTATAGGTGCATGTGACAAACACCTCTCTGATGATACGCTTGTTTGATGCTCAGCACTGGTGAGAGCTAAAGAAAGAGCTCTAAAAGCCTGGGGGAGGAGAGAAGCTTCACACTCCTGAATTAGTAAAAGGTGACGAGCGTATAGTGACAGGCGTGGATGTTTCTCCATCTCTTTGATATTAAATTATAAACAAATAACTTGCCTGACAAAATGCTATGTTTTTATTATTGTGCAGCTGTAGCCATGAAATAGACAATCCTCCCTGCTGAAAAACATATGGTCAGCAGCTTATGTTGCATTTTGAAAACTGCAGTAAGACCCAGCATGGGATGCAGGTACGTAAGAGTCCCCACCAGGCTTCTTAACTAATGGAACTTTTCTGGTCAACTAAATAAAGTGAAGCTTTCAGAGTATAGAGTTAGCATAACAAAACGTACCATCCTCCATCATGGCTGAGTCCAGGGCGCTCTCCCTCCCATTGTTTGCCGGTTTAGATAGCATCCATTTGGTCGAACCACTTCCACTTTTCCTTTTTTTTTTTTACTTTTCCCTACACCGTTGGTAGGTCCTGTGGTGCCGTGTGCGGCCAACAGCTGAGACATTTCCTGAGAGACTTTTTTGTTTCGATTATCACTAACAAGTGGACTGTTTGCACTTCGTTTATTGACCACGGCGTGGTTTTACACCATTTATTTTTTTCACAATTCGAAAGTCACGTGAACAAATGATACTGTTATGGCTGTTGCAAACTTTAAAACTAGCGGGTTGATGTCACATGTTGGAAATCCAGTGAAGCCGGTAGTGACGATTCTCCCTGACCAATCAGTGATCTGCAGGATTTTGACATCACATTTAGTATCGGCTCGTCTCGCTTGGAACCTCGACCGAGGTGGTACTAAAAAAAGTACCGTGAAGTGAAAAATCCCCTTAATAAAAAATGGTCTCTTGGTCAATCAGCTTCACTTCAACCATGTTAGTTGATCAGTCCAAAAACAACATTAACTAGGTTTTCATAAAGACTATTAAAGGTAATACATGACAGGAATTATGGAGTTCAATTTACCTGTAACAAAAGCACCTGTGTCATGTAGCATACACCGATAAGAAGACCTCTGCAGCTTCTTGTATGGTTAAGAGTTTAGTTTTATTGGTACACATAACTGGTAGAGCCTTTCTGAAACTCTCCACTGCTTCCTACAGGTGAAACTCGAAAAATTAGAATATCGTGCAAAAGTTCATTAATTTCAGTAATTCAACTTAAAAGGTGAAACTAATATATTATATAGACTCATTACAAGCAAAGTAAGATATTTCAAGCCTTTATTTGATATAATTTTTATGATTATGGCTTACAGCTTATGAAAACCCCAAATTCAGAATCTCAGAAAATTAGAATATTGTGAAAAGGTTCAGTATTGTAGGCTCAAAGTGTCACACTCTAAACAGCTAATTAATCCAAAACACCTGCAAAGGGTTCCTGAGCCTTTAAATGGTCTCTCAGTCTGGTTCAGTTGAATTCACAATCATGGGGAAGACTGCTGACCTGACAGTTGTGCAGAAAACCATCATTGACACCCTCCACAAGGAAGGAAAGCCTCAAAAGGTAATTGCAAAAGAAGTTGGATGTTCTCAAAGTGCTGTATCAAAGCACATTAATAGAAAGTTAAGTGGAAGGGAAAAGTGTGGAAGAAAAAGGTGCACCAGCAGCAGGGATGACCGTAGCCTGGAGAGGATTGTCAGGAAAAGGCCATTCAAATGTGTGGGGGAGTTTCACAAGGAGTGGACTGAGGCTGGAGTTACTGCATCAAGAGCCACCACACACAGACGGGTCCTGGACATGGGCTTCAAATGTCGTATTCCTCTTGTCAAGCCGCTCCTGAACAACAAACAACGTCAGAAGCGTCTCAAGTGCTCTCAAATTCCAAATTTGAGAGCAAATTTTGCATCTCATTTGGAAACCAAGGTCCCAGAATCTGGAGGAAGAATGGAGAGGCACACAATCCAAGATGCTTGAAGTCCAGTGTGAAGTTTCCACAGTCTGTGTTGGTTTGGGGAGCCATGTCATCGGCTGGTGTTGGTCCACTGTGCTTTATTAAGTCCAGAGTCAACGCAGCCGTCTACCGGGACATTTTAGAGCACTTCATGCTTCCTTCAGCAGACAAGCTTTATGGAGATGCTGACTTCATTTTCCAGCAGGACTTGGCACCTGCCCACACTGCCAAAAGTACCAAAACCTGGTTCAATGACCATGGTATTACTGTGCTTGATTGGCCAGCAAACTCGCCTGACCTGAACCCCATAGAGAATCTATGGGGCATTGCCAAGAGAAAGATGAGAGACATGAGACCAAACAATGCAGAAGAGCTGAAGGCCGCTATTGAAGCATCTTGGTCTTCCATAACACCTCAGCAGTGCCACAGGCTGATAGCATCCATGCCACGCCGCATTGAGGCAGTAATTAATGCAAAAGGTGCCCAAACCAAGTACTGAGTACATATGCATGATTATACTTTTCAGAGGGCCGACATTTCTGTATTTAAAATCCTTTTTTTTTATTGATTTCATGTAATATTCTAATTTTCTGAGATTCTGAATTTGGGGTTTTCATAAGCTGTAAGCCATAATCATAAAAATTATATCAAATAAAGGCTTGAAATATCTTACTTTGCTTGTAATGAGTCTATATAATATATTAGTTTCACCTTTTAAGTTGAATTACTGAAATTAATGAACTTTTGCACGATATTCTAATTTTTCGAGTTTCACCTGTATGTATGATAAATCTTATAACGTCACTGTAATCAGAGAACCTAGGAAGTTAAGTAATCTTGAAAGCACATTATATAGAAATATGTGTAACTAACAGAAAGCATCTTGGCGACCTTTGCTAGTGGCACAGAAATTACATTACACACTTAAAACAAAGTAATGCTAATAAGTATTTGGACTCTTGATGTTTTTGGAGAAGTTTGGGTTGATGTTTTGCTGGTTTAGTTCTGTTGTATCTAAGCCAGGCAAAATGTAACTGAAATCTACACCACACGGGTCTAAGACGCACCGTGGACCTGTGTGCCTTCATCAGTGTATTTCCGGAAAAGAAGAGCAAGAATCGACCATTTCCTCCATGCATGCGACGGCACTGGCATCATTCCCCAGAAACGAGTGGATGACTGCTTGCTGGACTGGTGGTGAACCAAGATCTGTCACTAAAAAAAGAGGAGATGTTTACAGCTTGGTCCTGTTGTTGTTATGGCAACATAAACCACGTTGCCTTTCAAGGTTTACTTCACCTTCCTTTGTGCCAGATGGCCTACCTAGATTCAGTGATGTTCATTTACAGATTGGCAGAGATAAGGGCTACTCTTTTAGTTCTAGTCAGGAAATAAAGTATGAGTGTGATTCTTTGTAGTCTGATATAAACACATTTGTTCATTACCTTTTCTCATTTCAGCTGCATACTGTATACAGAGGGTAGCCAGGTCAAACTTTTCCATTTCGAAGTACTCTCCTCTAAAAAAAAGAAACAAAAATGTTCTTTGCATGAGATATAAGCACCAATTAAACCCGAAAGGGTTTTGCAGCCTGTTGCCATAAGTCTTAGGCAGAGATGATACAATATTTATTTTTATGGCAATGTAAGGCTGTGAGGTTCAAATATTCAGCATGTTCAGTATGTTTTTCCAGATTTATGGTCCACTGACAATGTTTTAGAAATACACATTTTCAATGTAGATTTGGTTGGATGATCAATATAAATGTACCAAAAGATCAATTAAACAGACAGTACTTCTATCCCTTTCAGTCTTGTTTTTATTTCCATCAAACTTAATATGGTGTCGACCCTGACTGAGGTCCATAGATTAACCTTTTTTGGACCCACTTTATATCAGGGGTCTTTAACTACTATGTACTTAAGCATTTGATTCCAGTACTTACTATGCATATTTCTGTTGTTGCACTGTACTTTGATTTAAACTACTTGCATTTAATCATCCTGTGGTCTTTGGTCATATTTTACTGAAATCAATATTTCCTTTATCTGAGCAATTCAAGACTTCCTCCACATGTTAACTGAACATAGGAAACAAAAATGTGGGCATGATTCTTTAAGTCAAAGTGGTTGATAGAAAAAATTGAAAATGAATATAAAGACAGAGTGATTTTTTTATGTCGAATACAATCAATAAATCAGCCACAATCCAGAAAACACATACACAGAAATTAAAGGGTGAGACTATAAAACATCCAGAGTGCAAAACACACACACAAAAATGAACTGGTGAAAAAAACACCAAAAAAAAAACCACACATACACTTAGAAATTAGGGGGTGAGACAATAACACAACCACAATGCAGAACATGCGCGCACACACACGTACGCACACGCACGCACGCACGCACGCACGCACATGCATATACACACACACAAATAAATGTGTGCAGAATTAACTTATTTGCATATGCAAATTAATTGTAAAATGTATACATTTACATCAAATTAGCATAAAATCCCAAAAGAAGCGCATCATTTTATTGTTATTACTTCAGGGAAGAAGAAATGGTATCATTGTCATAATCATCATCAAAATTTACACCTGTGCTTCTTCTGCTCAAAAATACGGGATAACCTGGAGGACCAAAAGTAGGGCTCATTTATAAGACCATAGGAGGGTAAATTACATCTGTAATTACACTGTTAAACTTACCACTAGCCCTAAACACTAACCCTGCCCCAAATCCTAAAGCTACCCATTCCTCTACCTCACAGCCATTTTCAGGTCTCTCCAGATATATTCGATTGGGTTCATGTCAGGGCTCTGGCTGGGCCTCACAAAGACATTCAGTTGTCCCTAAGCCACTCTTGTGTTGTCTTGGCTGTGTGCTTAGGCTCATTGTCCTGTTGGAAGTTGAACCTTCAGCCCAGTCAGAGGTCCTGAGCGCTCTGGACCAGATTTTTATTAAGGATATCTCTGTATTTTGCGGAGTTCATCTTTGCTTCAACCCTGACCAGTCCCCCAGTCCTTGTCCCTGAAAACACCTCCATAGCATGATGCTACCACCACCATGCTTCTCCGTTGGGATGGTATTGTGAAGATGATGAGCGGTGCCTGGTTTCCTCCAGACATGAAGCTTGGAATTGAGGCCAGACTGTTGCCAAACAGTCTGAGAGTCTTTAGGGTTTTTTTTTTTAATGTGTCTTGCACTAAGGAGAGTATTCCGTCTGACCACTCTGCCATAAAGCCCAGATCTGTAGAGTGTTGCAGTGATGGTTGTCCTTCTGCAAGTGTCTCCCATCTCCACACATGATCTCTGGAGCTCAACCAGAGTGACCATCGGGTTCTTGGACACCTCTCTTACCAAGGCCCTTCTCCCCCGGTTGCTCAGTTTGGCAGGGCGGCCTGGTTGAGATCTGGTTTTTCCAAACTTCTTCCATTTAAGAATTATGGAGGCCACTGTGTTCTGGGGAACCTTCAATGCAGCATCAATTTTAAATTTCAGTATCCCTAAAACCTATTTGGAAACTTAGTACAAACAAAATGTACAACGAAATATCAAACCATGTGGCATGCAATGTAAAGAACGATAGCACAAACACACTTTCAAGAAAAACATTTCACAAAAAGATATTTGTCAAACATTTGTGGAACATGTCCTTAGTCAATGTGACTTTGACTTCACACATACGCTAAAAATCACCTTAGGACCAGTAAAAAAATAACAAAAATCATTGCAAATTGGCTAAGAAATGTGAAAATATTTAGTATCATTTGTATGCAGATGTCACTTGGTTTATTTTCCACTTTAATATTTTTTTATCTAATGCAATGATATTCAAACATATAATGAATACATTTATAATTAGTTACTTTTTTTTTTTTAAATGGCACTCTTAGTCTTCCATATAACACATCCTCTTACATTGTCGTAAGCTGTGGCCCTGCATACGTAGGCTCTTACGTATGTTGGGTCTGCTTTCAATGCATTACTGAACTGTTTGATGGCTTCATAATTTCGATCCATTTTTAGCATATTCATCAGCCCCAAACTGACGTGCGCAACAGCCGCATATCTGTTTTTGTTTTAAAGAGGTGCACATAAAGTCCACATCGAGAGATGATGACTCAGAGATGAATGTATTGATTCTTGCTTAGTAACAGCTGCTCGGGGACTTCATATCACTTTCAACCATGATGAAATCTTTTAAAAAAAGAATTTCAAGCTTCATTTTTTTCACTTTGGTGTGCTTGTGCTACAAAAGAAAATTACAGGCATCACCTGTCAAGTTTGTTCACAGCTACAAAGACAACCATAGCCTGTGGCCAACACCGGAGCTCAGTGTAGATCAGACTGCGGTGCAGGAAAACACTCATTTTTTTTACCACACTGGAAAAAATGTTTTTTTTTTTTTTAGCTTTTGTAGATTCATGCTTAAAATAAGAAAGCACAATTTAGCATTTACATTTACCACACATAAGACAAAAACAATTTTGCTAGAGCAGTAGGGTATGAAAAATCAACTTAAAGGCATAAGTTCACCCATAAATAAAAATGTTGTTCTAAATTCATATGACTTATGTTCTTCCATGGAACACAAATGGAGATGTTAGACAGATTGTCAAGGACAGACAGCCTTACTCATCTTTCAGTTTAGTTTATAGGAAAAAGATGCAATCAAGTCAATGGTGACTGAGGTTAAGTAAATGATGGTAAAGTTTAAAATTTTGGGGAAGCTTTGCCTTAAATTAAATTCCCTGAAAGCAAGTCTCTATCTACTATATTACTCTAACAAGTACTTTCGTATGCACTTTTGCTTCTCGTGTAAATTAATCTTGTTTTAAAGATGTTTGTGGATGTTTCTTCAACTTCAGGAACTTAGTTGATCTTTTAGTTTTTTAGTTTTAGTTGAAGATTTTTTTCTTTTTGTAAGACGAGGGTCTCTTTAAAACTGAATTGGGAACTTTTTACCAAAACTTTTCAAATAACTTTCTTTTTTTTTTTTATTTTACAGATTTGACAGTTTTAGCCTTGTCCAGACCCAGACTTTCAATATTAAACTATGAAAATCAGTTCTAAAAATACAAATTGTTGCATGGTTAAAACTATAGTAATCTAAACAAATTAAAATAAAACATAAGTGAAATAAATATAAACAATTAAAAAAAAAAAAAAACATTAGAGCTGTCCCACAAATGTGGTGTAATTTCCACCATGGCAACAAACAATTTTGCCGCTCAAATTAAAAGTCGACAAAACTGTCAGTGACGATCATGCTTGAGATGAAATATGATGTTTGAAGAACAGAAAGAAAATTCAAGGTAAATATTACTTGTGCACGGAATATTTTTATTTGGTGTAATTTCCAATCAAGCTGAAATTTTGCCAAATTATGCAAAAAGTATAAAAATATAATTTGATTGTGGGTATTTAGGACACATAAAATGTTAGTTATGAAATTAGTCTTAGCAAGACAAAAGAGGTGGCCATATGTTTTTTAAAAAAAGTTAAAAATGTATTTTCCATCACCATTATTATCACCACATAATTATTTTAAACACAACATAGAATTTGAGATGTGTTGTGGTGGGAATTTTTTATGACTCACAAATATATATAAAAATATATAAATCTTCTGCACCTACAGTACATACACTGTTGGATATTATTAGTTAAAGTAAAAAAATACTGAGTGTGAAATATGTTTTAATGAGACTTTACATTCAAGAAATCAACAATGTTAAAAGTACCCAAAGTTGAAGAAACACCATTCGATATCTGTACTGGAAAACAAGTAAAAATACTCATTAAACATTGTTTAAACATTTTTGCAATGTGATGAGCTGTCTTCAAGAGCAAATGATTTTACAACTCCACTTTGGCAAATTTCCAAAGGCATTTGGTCTTTTGGGATCTCCAGTGTTCACTTTCATTATCTCCAAAGCACCTGCCAATAAACTGTAGTGTATTTATTGTTATATAACAGCTCGGTGTGTTTTCAAGGCAAGTGTTCCTCTCCATTTACTGACAAAATTTCCTCGCAAGCTTCAGAGATCAAAGCACCAGACATAGTCCTTCAAATCATATAAGATAAGAACATGAAGATCCTTGTATGACCTGATCCAACAGATCTAGCTGTTAGCCTTAACTGGTGATAAATGATCATGATAGTGGCTCTAATGATGGGGGTCCTTAATTCTGTGCTGGATCCTGAAATGGATTCAGTTAGATCTAGAAGATTTAGATCAAAGACATGGAAAAAATACCATGAAAAAAAAAAGGTTTTCCTTTATAATGTTATGCTTCCCCCTCAGTCTGTCTTATTTATGGCAACTGTGATGCACAACTGTATGATTCAGAAATCGTCATTGTTATGATGCCACAATCACGAGTAAATGAACACGATCGCCCACATTTATATATAAACACCTATTGAATATTCAGCAACTCAGCCTGCCCTGATGTGCGATCATTTGCACAATGCTGCCACGCTAAGCTTAGCCATTGTTAATAGGTAAATTACAAATAGTAATCTTAAAGGTACATATTTCGACTGCAGACTTTGGAATCTCTGGCAATCCGAGCACAGATTGAGACATTGTTGAGACCTCTTCTGCTGCTCTAAAGGAAACACGTGTGAAACTGGTGCAGAATATTCAACAAAGTCTTCATTTAATCTCATGATCTCATATTAAAGAGATCTCACTTGTGATTTTTCTTTCCTACAAGGCTTCCTGAGAAAAAACCTCATGTGTAAATGTTTTAATGAATTATTCAGCAAGCAGAACTAACCCATCTGTCTCCATGGATTCTAAGATGTTGCTTCTCATCCTGCTTTCTCAACAGGACATCCCTCTTCCTCAAGTATACCAAAATATTGTCAAGGTATCTTGATCAAAGCAGAGCAATAGCCTTTGTAAAAACTGTGCATCCTTGTGTGCTGTATCAAGTACAGGTGTGTTACCAGATGTGCTGAGGTCTTTTAAGGCCATTTCAGGCATTAAAAACAGTCCACAGCCAGGAAAAAGTCCTCAATAGCCTTCTCAAACTGACCCAGCTCTGTATGTCCAGCAGCAATATTCAATATTGAAATGAACCATCAAGGAGTATGAAATCAAACACTAAAAAGTAACTCCAGTTCTCTCTTGTCTTCATATTAACATTGACCTGTCTATGGCTTTCCCAGGTTGTTGCTTCAGTAGTAAGGAGAAGTCTTCCAGGGCCACCATCCATTTGCAGCTGTTGAAATGCTGTTTTCCATGGATTATTATTATTATTATTATTATTATTATTTAGTCCTTGTAGAGACAATGGTGAAAATCTGGTGATGAAAAAAGATGCTAATTAAATTATATTAGATCTCATGTTTAACTTTAGATTGTTTATCTTTAGTGACGTGCCTGACAACAATGTTGTGCTTAGACAAGCTCTGAAAACCACTGAGTAATGTTCCAGTATCTTCATTGTTGTCTTATTAACCTTGTTAGTCCTTGTGTATTTAAATGGATAGTTCACCTAAAAATGAAAATTCTCTCATAATTTTCTCCCCCTCATGCAATCCCAGACTTTCTTTCTTCAGCAGAACACAAACGAAGATTTTTAGAAGAATATCTCAGCCTTGTAGGTCCGTATAATGCAAGTGAATAGTGATCAGACCATTGTAGCTCCACAAATAACATTAAGGAAACATAATCCATATGACTCCAGTGGTTAAATCCATGTCTTCAGAAGTGATATGATAGGTGTTGGTGAGAAACAAATTCCTTTTTTTACTCTAAATCTCCACTTTCACATTCACATCGGAAAGTCAAATGTGGTGCCTGTTTAGTTTCGACCTGTTTCACCCACACCTATTATATTGATTCTGAAGATATGGATTTAACCACTGGATTACTTTTACGTTTCACGTATGTGCGGAAGTCTGTGGCTCAGGTGGTAGATTGGGTTGGCCACTAATCGCAGGGTTGGCGATTCGATTCCTGGCCCACATGACTCCAAATGCCTGAAGTGTCCTTGGGCAAGACACTGAACCCCAAGTTGCCCCCAATGGCAGGCTAGCACCTTGCATGGCAGCTCTGCCATCATTGGTGTGTGTGTGTGTGTGTGTGTGTGTGTGTGTGTGAATGAGTCACAGTGTAAAGATCTTTGAAAACTGCTAAGGTTAAAAAAGCACTGTATAAGTGTAGACCATTTACCATGTGATTTTTTTGGGAGCTACAATGGTCTGATCACCATTCACGTTCCTTGTATGGACCTACAGAGTTGAAATGTTCTTCTAAAATTCTTTGTTTGTGTTCAGCAGAAGAAAGTAAGTCATACACATCAGGGATTGAGTATGAGGTTGAGTAAATGATGTAAGAATTTTCATTTTTGGGTAAACTATCCCTTTAAAACCTCATGTTTGCCTTTGTCCCGGGTCAGTATTGCTCTTGAAATGTTGTAGTGTAGTCAAGTCAGTCTTTTGTATCGTCTAGTTTGGTCTAAACTAGTCCAGTCCAATCTTTTGTTTAGTTCTTGCCTTTGATTTGTTTAGGTTATCTTTGTAAATAAAACCATTCTTGGGTTCACAGTTCAAGGCTTTTTTCCAAAGTGACTTACAGTACAGTGCAGTTATTGTCACTGTAATATTTCCATTGTGATGTGTGATTGGTCTTTATCATCCATCTTTATTGCTAGCACTGGTATTTCCTTTAGGAAATGTAAATCCAGTTATATTATTCCATATAAGGCTCACTTTGGCATAGTCGTCCTTGGCCAGCAGTATCTCACCCCTCATCTCATACATCTGTGCCCTCTTGAAGCAGTTGTTTGTTTCATCTGGCTTGACTTTGATGGCTTGGTGTAGTTGATAATGGCCAGTGTGATTTCCCCTCTTTGTTTGTAGATTTCTGCCCTAGACATAAAGGCATCAGTAACACAATTGACAACATTCATGAGCTTTTAGACTTTGAAGAACTGTCTTGATTTACTCTTTACAACTATTTAAGATATGTTTGCCTGAATAGGGAGAATTCAATAAAGAATGCTTGTTATTAAAGTAGACATATTTTACACGTTAAATCCAATTAAAATGTTATTCAAGATTCCGTGCACTAAAAATATTCATCAAATAGTTTGAACCTTACAATGAAACAGGCTATTCTTGCTATTGTACTGCACCTTTAAAATGATCTATATGAAGATGATGACTGATATGAACCTATGCAGTAAACGTGAGCAGTCATGTGTTAATACATGAGATTTCTCAGAATATGTTTACATCAAACTCTTTCATTTCAAAAGTGAAAAAAAAACAGCATTTCAACAGGAACCAGATGGGCTGTGTAATAGTGTTTTGTCTAATAGAGAGGTTAAAAAAAGCACATGCTAGAACTGCATTATTATCTTGTCTCTCTGCTGTCTGGTAACAAAAGTTAAGTCATGCACACACTTGCACGCTTCTTGTTGTTCTCAATAATGAAGTTATTATCAGGGTCGTCTCTCAGCAGGTAAATGCTGTGTCTGTGACAGCAGGCATCCAGTAAATGGGGCTCCAGGGAGATGGCCTTTAAAAATAGAAAAACAACAGATCGATCATTAATACCCAATAAACTAAGCAACAAATTCAGGTCACGTCTGTTTCAGGTCACATTCTGCTCCTGTTCGGAGGATAATTATTTCTGAAATAAACATGTACTGAAAACATTTATTATAAATGTAAAAATTTTCATAAGAAAATGTGAGTGATGCTTTCCCATGAAAAACTCTCCGTCACAATGCTAGACCATTTTGGATGGTTACCATGACATTGCTATGCAGGTTCTAGGGTGTTCTGGGTGGTTTATAGGTGGTTGCATACTAGAATCAGAAATGTTATCATCTGTCAGGCTAAAATCCTATGTAAATAAATAATTATCACTCAGAAAAGTAATAGCACACCTCTCTTCAATAAGCAGTACAATTTGAGGTATCACTCATGTGTGTGGCAGAAACAGAGAGGTATAAGCTATGCATCAAAGTTTAATATTTAGGTTTGGGGTGTTAAAAAATCCCTAACCCTAATAGGAGCAAAAATAATAGTAATGCACAGTATTAAAGAAAGTCTTACTGCATTAAGATCTTCGAGGGCCTAGTTGAGATAACCGAGTTTGATATGTAGCACGTCGACACAGATCAAAGACACTGTTTTTCCCATGTTCAGTGATAGTTTGGGTCAGCTTGGTCACTTCATGCTCCAAATCAGCTTTAGTGAGACCTTCATCCAGAACCGTTATCCAGATTGTGGATCTTATCCTGTAGGTGCAGGTTCTCCTCCAGACCACCAGGGACCGAGCCTGCACTCTTGAGCTTTACCAGAGGAGGAAAGAGCTTGTCGAACAATCCGTCCCATATGTCATTTACCCACTTTCTGGGTGGTGTGGCGTCAGGTATTCCACCACGATCACTGACAAAGCTCTCAAAATCTAGGAGCCGGGCAGACTAAGACAGGTGTGTAGTGAAGACAGCTTCTCGGAGGGGTTGGACTTCCATGTAGCTGACAAATAGAGACTCAAGAGAGACATAAACACAGTCTTAATGCAAACATCTCAACCCGGGTTGCTAGACCTATTAGAGGTAGTAACACTTTACAACAAGGTTCCATTTGTTAACAGCATGACAGCATGTATTAATCTTGGTTAATGTTAACTTCAAAATATATGACCAATTGTATTTTTATGAACTACATCACAAAGTTTTTGCAATATATGCAGGATTGCTATGAAAGTCCATTTTTATCAGTTGATTCGATAGAGTTGTTCTGGTCATGTTTTTATATCCCAATTCTGTATGTGACATGGATATTTACAGCCCTATTTAAAGATGTTCTTTAAAGAAATAGTCCACCCAAAAACAAAAATTCTGTCATGACGTATCACCCCCTCATTTCACATTCTGAAGAATCTCCATACAGGCCTTTTCCGTATAAGGAAAATTCATAGTAACCACGGCTGTTATTCCTTGCCTTCTGAATAGCTGATTGATTTGTGTGAGGAACAGACCAAATTTTAAGTGGATGCAAGACATTATTTTATTAATAATCTTCCCCCCTACTGAGTAGTTAACTCAAGAAACATTGTGACTGGATCAGTCTGATGGACACATTTTACAGTGCTTTTTGGTTGTTTTTGGAGCTTAAGAAAGAAAGAAATTCATATGGGTTTTGAACAACATGAGGGTGAGCAAATAATGACAGATTTTTTTGGGGGGTGAACCATCCCTTTAATAATAAAACTAAAAACCTTTTGAGTGTCTGTGGTGGCTCTCAGTCTTTTATGAATGTAGGCCCTCTTAACAGAACAAAGTTTCTTTCATTTTTCATTCCTGCGTTTGGAACGGGACACTCTTGTCCTCTCTTTGCTTTCGCATGGGCTTCCCATGTGGTTTGAGACCTGGAAGGGCCATGCTAATGTATTTGGCTAGGGAATATGGGTAGGGAATCTCCAGCCATAGGAGAGTTCTGCTGCCTCTGCCATTGCACATGCTCCAGCACCTGAGGGAGGCTGTGAAGTCAGACTGCAGACGGAGACTGGGCTCAGGATCTGGAGTTAAGTGTGGGGCAGAATGGGGCCGTCTGGCCTGAAACCCCACAGAGAGATAGGATATAACAAAGGTGAAATTCTGGTTGCACTGTTGACTGTTGCAATACACCAAAGCAGCTTAAAAACAAATATTACAATATTACTCAATTGTTTTATGTTCACTATACAAAACACATACAATCAAAATCAGAGAAAGATTTGTTGCACAAAGAAACTAAAAAGGAATTGTTCAGCCGAAAATGGAAATTACAGGTATGTCATTATTTACTCACCCTCATATTGTTCCAAACTCATATACTGTTTTACATTGAATATCTAACAGATTTCTTTCCATAAAACAACAGGTGACTAAGTGACAAAGACTTTAAAGCTCCAAAAAGCACAAAAAAATCTAGTGGTGTACCAAATGACGCATTATATTCTATCCACTCAACCATGTAGTGTATATATTTTTCAAAGTGTCAAATATTACGTTTTTTTTATTATTATTATTATACAGAAGCATTCAGCGTTTAACAGCTGATGGAAGGGACTTTTTAAACGCATCCGATCTGCTGCCGCTAGCTTTAGTGCGTTAGTCAACATCAGTTCAAAACTTGCATCTTAAACAGCATACTGTACATATACACAAAGCATGGGGTGATGGTAAAGCATTCAATTCACATCTGTAAAGTGCTGTTCACAGTCATTTTGCTTTACCAGGTAAGTCTGCCCCTTCCGCTATACAGCAATCTGCTAGCGCTGAGTGCATAATATGTCGACATTCCACACTCCGTTTTGACGGTTAAAGAAATGCATCATCAGTGCATTTTCAGTGTTAACAAGAGTACTACTTGTAATACTTACCGTACAAAATTAGGTAAAATAGCACAAATATATGCGTTTTGGGATGCACCTTATAAAATAGTCCACAAATGCACTACATTCCAAGTCTTTTGAGGTTGTAGCTAAGTCTAGATTACTTTTATTGTGTGGGGGGTTTTTTTCCTTTTTGGAACATGTGAGATGTAGTCACTATAAACTGTTTTTATATAGAAAGAACTCTGTAAAGATACGTCACAAATTATTTTAATGTTATCCATAACGAAATATAAGCATATGGGTTTAAAATGACATGGAAGTGAGAAGACAAGGAAATCATTTTCCCTTTTGGGTGAACTATTACTTTAAATTTGCTGTTATCCAAGAATAAGGGCATATGGATGATTTGAACAGTAGGGGGAACACGCAATAATCATGAGTCTTTAAAAAGTAATGTTTATCTCCCAAAACATGGCAGGTATGAACATATAACCTTTACACATTTCTTTAAAATGCCCCCTTCTCGGTCATAATATTTTTTTTGCACCTGTCTAAGAGTACATAAGGAGTGTTATACAAAAACTAGAATAGACAAGGATAACTAGCGGACATTATGAATTCATTATCTAAATAAACAATCTAAATAAACAATAAAAACATGAAATATGTGTATAACCTGTTCTTTTGCACTGAACCCACAGGGAGGGATTGAGGGTTCTCAAGTCTGACAGAGACATGTTTTTCCTCGATGAGACTTTCCTGTCGACAAGGCCTTTATTTTAGAGAATGCCAAACAAAATTGAACTCAAAAGCTATTTTTGGAATAACATGATCTCTTCTTATACTGTAGGTATGAAGACAAATATGTAAGCATTATAGTCGACTGATATGATGAAAGGATGTCCTCTGGACTAGGTAAATTAATAAACTGACCAGAAAAGTAACCTGTTCATCCTCCACCACATTTTAGTGACTCATAATAGTGTAGCATATTGTGCTGTAATCTCAGCCTTGACTTCAGTAACGTTAGCATTTTTTCGATCAGAAGGCAAGTTGAGTGAAGTTAATTTTCCCAATTCCAGTAAACAAAGTAAACATCATAGTTAATATGCTAATAACCATAATTCATGTGAATTATAGGCATTAATATATAAGTCAAGTATTCATCTTTTTATTTAAACCCTTATCAAGACCATCCTCATTTGCTTTAATTGCCTGTTTCTCTATTATTTTGCATTTGTAAGATAATTGCACTCAAATCAAAATAATAATATGGAACAATAGTGTACAGACACAAGGCTGCATTTGAGTATATTACAGAGAGGTTTACAGTGTAAATGCAGGCAGCAGGTGGGGAATCTTCCAGTGGTTTATTGTGTTATAGAGTACCTATGGGCTGGGAAGGAGGTACAGGTCCATCTGTTAATGGTACAGCATACATGGTAATTCAGAAAGAGTTTGTCTTTCAAAAAACAGGGGGCACAGATTAATTTTGGAGGTGCTGGGTTCCAGAAGATTCTGAGCTCGCAGGGAAATGAGAAACGAGAAAATAACATAATTGGATGTTGAAACGAGCTGTTCAAAAATAAAATAAAATAATTAATGTGTGAATTATATGGCCTGCTGTAAAAGTTAGGTAATAGTCTATTTTTAATACCTAAAAAAATGTAGACTAATTGTAATACTGTTTATATTCTAAAGGAAAAATGTGATTCTAATGCCACCTAGTGATGTAATATTACCATGTTTCCTAATGCAAAGATTATCCATTGTGTAATAGGTATTCCCATCTCAATCGACTGGGAGATCATTTTATTTTGGTAGGTTTCAATATGTTTAATAGAATATAAACAAACTTTTAAAAGCAAATTAATTACTATGTCACATCATACTGTAATAACTGCCTTTAGCCATTTATTTTATGCATGGTTGCATTGGGTGAATTCAGGTAAATTGTGCCACTTTTTAACATTGAGGAGGCACTTTACCCTTAAATGGTCAACTTTACCTGTATAGTAACCATAGATAAGGTCAAATATCTTTTTACAAACTCCCCATCACTAATCATAGGCTTGTTTGGCTTGTTGTCAACCAAAATAGTCTTTTAGCACTTTTCACAACAGCTTTACAGAAAATTGTGCTTCAACAGAAAAACCTGCAATATAGTAATGTCTTCGAATAGTGCGGTTTATATATAAAAAAAGAAAAAGATAAGAAAAAGTGAATATTTATTTCAAAGTTTTGGGGCCAGTATTGGTGATATAGAAAGTGAGGCAAGTATACTTCTGTGTTTGTAATCTCCCAAGAAAATAAATAAAAACTAAATGATAAAAAGAAAGATTTGGGGCCAATTCAGTTGATTACTTTTAGTGTCATGCATACTGTAAGTCACAGCCAGTGAGTGGTAAAATAATACATCTGTATTATTCATCTGCACGTCCACACATCATAATCTGTGGTCTTTCCACATAAAACCTCTCGAAAATTGCTTTTGAAAATAACACGTCATATCTCTTTTCATAAATGAGAATAGGGTTGGAGACTATATATATACCTCTTACTATCAGGAGCAGAAGTTAGTTGTCTAAGTGCTGCCCTCTGCTGGTTAGACTGTGGAGTTGCAGTGGTAAAGTTTTGAGTGTGGAAGATTTTAAAAGCTAGTTGTAGGTCAACAGGCACAACTTGGCTAGTAGGAGTGGTACACAAATGGTGAATGGTTTTGAAGCTCTCAACACTGTGTAAAGTAAAAATAATAATAAGGGTTAAATTAGGTTGTTAATCAACAATTGTCTGAATAGGCACTGAGTGCTGCAGTAACCGTGGTTTTGCCAACAAGGACAACATTTGAAGAAGCATAAAAAAATATTTTCCTGGATTAACATCTTTTGTTGGTCCTGGAGCAACATTCTTGTTAAAGAAACAGTCCTTAATCCAAGCCGTAACCCCAACCATAAACAACTGCTACTATCAGGGCAAAATGATGGGTTGATAAAAATGTTGCTCAAGTCCCAACCCCACACCTAATAACTAATCCTAACCTTAACTCTAAAATTAGATTTTTTTTTTCCAGGACCAACAAGGATCTTGAGCCAGGAACACATCCTAAGGTCACGGTCACAAAGCGTTGTTGTGTTGTTACGAAATTATGTTTTCAAGAGTGGATTTATTGAGTTAGGACCGTTCCACTGAGTGCATTTTCCATTTACAAGCTACTGTTTTTGTATACCAGATGATGATGATGGCTTGCTTGGTAACTTTCAGTCAGCGAAAGCTCCCACAAATGTAAGGCCTAATGTTCTGCTCTATGATGCAATATCAGATTTGGCAACCGAGAGCTTGTGTTTATTCAGAACTATTCAGAACCGAATGATTTTTGGGTTTTCCGTTCTGTTAACGGTCCACGTTAATGGTTAACCTGCCACTGCGGATGCAACACCTTGCCAAAGTGTTTCCTGTTCAGCAGCACTGCAACACAGCAATTGAATCAGCAAAGTGAACCATACAGCATAATCAGTGTAGCCTGATTACTGAACGAATAACTCTTACGACCCAATTCATTTGAATCATACAGCATTCGAGTGTCCTTTGTTTTACAACTTCAAAAGTGGCATCCCTAAATCAGACTACTTCGGGAATCAGACTACACTTGTTGTGATGCATGTTTCGCACTGTTGTTTCAAATTAACAGACTCAGAGTCATTTGTACTGTAAATGAATTGCTCTTATGAGTCAGTTCTTTTGAATCTACAGCACGACTACAGTGTAGTCTGACTCCCAGATGAATATTTCTTACGAGCATGTTCATTTGAATCTACAGCGCAAAAAAAAAAAGTGTAGTCCGATTCCCGAACGAATGACTTGTATGAGCTGGTTCTCTTGAATCTATAGCACTAGAATAATTAATGACAGTGTAGTCTGATTCCCAAATGAATGACTCTTATAAGCCAATTCTTTTAAATCTACACTGAATAACATACAGAATGACCCATGTACACTGATTCCTGAACGAATGACTCCATGTGCCATCTCTTTTGAAATCACACCATAAAACACATTTGAATCAGAATCAGAATTGTTTAATTCCTTATGATTGCCATCCCTACCCAATATTGAAATGCATAATTTTCTCTTAACTGAAATAAGTATGTGTGACAGTCAATCTAGCATCAGGGTCAAACAGGACCTCCAATGTTTTATTCAATTTTCCGTAACTAAAAGGTGCGAGGTTATAACTGATATAGGCCCTAAACTATTATAAAAATATGACGATTCCATCTATTTGCTCAGATCGTATTGGCCTTAACTTCACACCACTGTTTGAATTGTAGACAGCAGGAGAAAAAACCTCTGAGCTGACTTTGTGTGTGGGCCCTTTGTGTTCTTCAACCTGCAGACAGGCAGTAGAGGGCCCTCCGCCACCCACGTGCCCACGGCTCCACAGAAAGTGTCAATTTATTGCGTACGATTTGTTCGCTTGGGCCTGTGACAAGCAAGATTTATCACCCTGCTCCGGCATGGTTAAGACTCAACGAATGACCTGCAAGGTCACGGCAAATTCATCACTGAAAGGCAACATTCCTGAACTGCGAGAAGGAACCTTCAACCTGCCCCGCTATCCATTTGCTCCGTAGGCAGGCAGCTCTCATATAAACCTTCTCAACCGCATCCAACAGAAACCTCTCAGTGACCCTTGTGACTGGAAAAAGCTAGTAATTAAAAGGCCTTTCTTGAGTGTTTTGCTGAGAGGGAGTGGCACTAGTACTACCGTACAGGCAGTAAATCTTGTATTATCAGCTCTCAGGTGAGTGCTGGCGAGGTCAGGAGGAGGGATGCGTGGGTGCATTGGCTCCAGACAGACCCACAGCACAGCTGAGTGGCATAAGTGACAGGTAATTACTCGCTGTGTTACTGCTCCTTAAATTGTGGGGTGGTGGGGGGGGTGACACTCTCTGTGCCCTTTGGCTAGTGTTGCAGTGAAGAGATTGACAGGTTGATAGTGTATTGAATGCGTCATGTCACATTTTGGAGAATTGATGACTTATTCACCAAAGATTGGGGAACTTAACATGTATTCAAGTGAACGATCCTCTCTGCCCATATTTGGAAGACTTCCACCTCCATTCCATGATGTTGGACAACATACTACATGTACATAATTTCTGATTATTTCATTTGATCCATGAAAGCTAATGAGTTTTTATGTAGGTAGCACATTATGCGCTGTGTGCACATTGTGCTTCATGTGGACTAATGATCTACGCATCTGATTACTTTGTGTTTGGGCTCATTTTAATGGGAATTCCTTCCTCTTTGTTATGGTATGTGATATTTTTTTTATTTTTGGTGAAGTTATAAGCGAAAACAGCTTATAAGTTACACCTGTTTACATATAACATGTCTGAAAAAGCTAAGTCTATACTTAGCTCTTACTCACTATATTTTTATCTTTGAGTAAAACAAATCAACTGGTTGTATTCTACTCTTTGAGAGCTTCCTAACGACATATGACACATGGCTATATGATCAGAAATGTTTTTACCGATTACAAGAATATGTACAGCGCAAAAGCACTTGTGTAAAAAATGTACCATGATCCATGAGCCCTTCACCCTCAGAAGTAAGCTTATATTCCCTTCTGCAATACTGACTCAGCCACCTTATAGACACCAGAAGGCCCTGGGGAACATTTCTCTTTTGGTACCGAGGGGTCCCTGTGAGTTGGCCCCTGAAGGATAATACACATAAGAGTGTTCCTTCCAAGCTTATGAATTTACCCATTAAGTTGTGCAAACAGAATTCTTCAAATTTCCCCACTGCGACAAGGTACTCAACATGTTTCAATGATGTAATTTAATATATGGGTATTGTTACCTTTGCTTGTCATGGCAAAGCCTTTGGAGTTTCTGATACTGGCAGCTCCCACTAAGAAGATTTTTTTACTGTTATGTAACACTTATTGTAGCCATTCAGATCAAAGATTCATGTTGTGTACACAGACTTTATACAAGCAGAACGGATAATACTGCACAGTATTCTTCTTTATATAGACATACAGTATAATGCATACAGTAGCTCCCAAAAGTATGTGGACATTTAAGCTACACTTTAAATTAAAATGAATTGTCTTCTCTTCTTAACTGGTTTTTAATACCATTCAACTTTTAACCCTTTAAGCTTGGATGCGCGAGAAAAAAAATAATCGTCAAAGCTCTTTCCAATGTATTTTGGCATTATGACTAGGCATTATCCAATTTGATCATTTATTTTAAAAAAAAACAAACATTGTACATATTATTGCAATCAGTAAAAACATCAAACTATGTTCAATATAGCTATGTGTCATATGTTGTTGGAAAGCCCTCAAAGAGTAGAATACAACCAACATATTTGCTTTACTCACAGACAAGAATAAAGTGAGAATAAGCATATATGTCTTTAAAAGTATGTAGGTGTTGGTGTTGCTTACATGCAGCGTTTTCGCTTATAACTTCACAACTATATGTAACATAAAGAAGAGGTGATTATCTTTCAGTCCACACACAAGGTAATCGGATGCATAGTTCATTAGATAATCCACACAAAGCACAAAGTTACATATGGCCACCAGAAGATGATACCAAGTAAATGACATAAACTTAATGACACAGAGTCAAAAGGCACTCATTCTGTGAAATCTCATTACTAAAATCATGTCTCCATGCTATGCAAACCTTTAGTCATTGCTGTGTGTAATTAGTTCTTATGTACAATTATTATGTTTTATTTTTTAGAGAGGCTTTTTAACTCATGGAGACATTTTTGGACACTATGTCTGGATAAATTATTTTTGTAATGCTGTAACTTTTGATTGCTTTGTCTATCAACTCTAAGATACAGTTGACATGATTGGGAACAAAGCAAAAGCAGTTTTCTGAGCCTCCTTATTTACACCCTGAGATATACAATGTCAAATGAGAATTTAAGAATGAACAAATAAGAAATATTTGGCTCAATTTGACGTTTTTGTGTAATTTTTCAGCAGTTTCTTTGGCAGAGAATCTCAGAATGTATCAATCTATATAAGTGGTTCCCAAACTTTTTACAGTGGCGTAGCACTTCAAACCTTCAACATCCTTTCACATAGGACTTCTCTAATGCATAGATCAAATTAACACAAGGTAATTTGAAAATATGTCTGTTTAACACAATTATCTTTGTAAAACAATTCCCTTATATTTATCATATTGAATAAATGGCTTATCGATTGAGATGAGAATGCTAGATATGATATAACTGCATGACTTGAAAACTCCCCCTCATCGCTTCATGGTATGCAAGAATAGCTTTCGGTTCTGTGCCTGGAATTGAGCATCATTGCAGGTACGGCATTGCCGGCTGAATTCGAGCATTGAGGGTAAGTATCGGTGCAATTGCGCAGTCGGCTCAAGGTGCTTTTTAATGTCACATTTGACACTGTTAGCAAGGTTGAGCTCATTTGCTGAAAAACATCATGCAACAATGTAAAAACAGGTCTCTAGGGTTCGAGCAAATGTGAGTGAAATTTACTGCGTGTGAATTTGGAAAATGATTTGGTGCTGCTGAATGTCTGATACCTGTCATTAAAGCTTTTGAACTTATACCATCAGAATCAAAACTCCTTATGCATCTAACCTTAAATCTAAATTACGTTTTAAACTGGGGAAAAAAAAAAACTTAACTAGATTAAACTAAAATCGTGGACGACTGACATGTGTGTGTCTGGTAAAACAGTGAAGTATTTTACTTGCTATCACTAAGCTACATCACCTAGCATTGTGCTGGGCTGGCGAAAAAAGATACTTGTGTGACGCACAATGCATAGATGCATTTTTTTAACAGCAAAAGAAAGGGTTATTTCATTGCATATTTTTCTGACCTTTATGACACAACCATTTTGGTGTTTCTACACTAGAGGGCACAAAACATTATTTTTTGCCCGTGAGAAATACATGAACTGGGTTTGAATGTTTTTAAAAATGTAAAAAATTGAAATCTCAGAATTGTATTTGCATATCCCCATTGTCACCGCACCTACCCCCTGGGGTATGCGCACCCTAGTTTTTATTTTTATTTTGGGTATGCCACTGAAACAGGAAATCTTTAAAAACACCTTCAGAGCTTAAAGGGCTAAATGTGTTAGCATGTGTTGAAATTAACAAATAACTAAGATTAATAAATGCTTTAAAAGTATCGATCATTGTTAGTTCATGTTAATTCATGTTGTTAACTCATGTTAACAAATATAACCTTAAGGTAATGTTAACTTTATTTTCATTAAAAAAAAAAAAAGTTTTCAGCCAACAATCCTGCATCTATGTGGAAAGGCCTAAAAAGCATCACCAAGTACAAGACCCCCCCCCTGTAGAGAGTCAATTAATGGTTGATGAACTGAATATCTTTTACTGCAGGTTTGAAAAGCCAAGTCTCACACCACTCCCCCGCTCTGATCTTCAATTCACACATCAACACCTCCTGGCACCCCCCTCCCGCTACTCAACCTGCACTTATGGTCTGAGAGGAGGATGCGAGCCAGGTTATTTGGAAACATAAGACTAGGAAAGCTTCAGACCCAGAAGGTATTTCACCTGCCTGTCTGAAAGTCTGCGCTGACCAACTGGCCCCTATCTTCACACAGAACTTCAATAGATCACTGGAGCAGTGTGAAGTACCCTGCAGCTTCAAACACTCCACCATCATTCCGGTCCCCAAAACTGCTGACACAGTTCTACTCAGCCGTCATTGAGTCTGTCCTCTGTACATCTATAACTGTCTGGTTTGTTTCAGCCACCAAATCAGACAGAAGGAAACTACAATGGACAGTCAGGACTGCTAAAAGGATTATTGGTGCCCCCCTGCCCACCCTCCAAGACCTGTACATCTCCAGAGTGAAAATCACTCTTGACCCTTGTCCATTTATACTCTTACCTTGTTTTATATTCTGTGTCTCAATGTAATGATCTGTGTGCACTTGTTTCTCCTATCACCAAAACAAATTCCTTGTGTACGTGAGAACACTTGGCAATAAAGATCATTCTGATTCTGATATGCTGTTCAAAATGAAGACCAAAAAATATTTGATCACGTTATTGTGGAACATGTCCTTAATTAATGTGATGAACTACACCATGTTTAATCTGCTAAAACACCCGTGTGAAGTACAAAATCACTTCAGGGTCGGTGACTGAAAACTGACGCCTAAAATGGGGAAGAAAAGTGAGGTTGGAAGTTATTGTTTGATTGCAGATGACACTTGATTTGATATTATGCTATCTAACGAAATGAGATTCATATTTTGTGAGTGAGAGTGAACTAACTCCCACGGAGTAATCAGAGGCAGCCTTATAATAATGTAATATTATTATTATTATTATTATTATAACTACTATTATTGTTGTTTGCCCTCTTCCTCATTTTGTTTGTTTGTCTTGGTTATTTTGTATTTGTGACATGTAAATAAAAAATAAAAATAAAAATAAATAAATAAATAAAAATATCTATCTGTTTAAGTATTATTTGGGTGCCACTGTACCTGAAAGTATTAAATATGATTTTATAATGTCTTTTTTTTTTCTTCTTCTTCTTTTTTTTTAAATTTAATTTTAATGAATTTAAAAATGAATCATGTTTTGCTATCCTCATCATCAATGATCATCTACTTTCTGTGGAATGCTCATTTGTTTGATCACAGGCAGAGAGAATTCCACCACTCACTTCCCTTTGCTCAATGATCTCATCTTCTATGTGCACATTTCCATCACTTATGAGTCTGCCGATGTCTCATCTGTTCCAGGCATGCAATAGGACTGGCTTCCTCTAGCAGCTCTGAGGTTGATTTTACAGTTTGGATGGTGCTGGAGTCAGAGCTGCTGGCTGTTGTAACTCTTCTCCTATGCCCACCATCTTCTGAATTCTCAGATCCTGACCTCCCATTGTCCACACTGCCATTAGAGCTGTCCGAGCTCAGGAAGTTCTGTCCTTTACAGAAATTGGAAATGCAGACTGTTGAGCACAAGTGCTGGAAGTTTTGTTCTCCATACCTGAACTCTGCTGGGAAAGAGTGTGATGTAAAGCCCTACCTGATAAAGTTCTCTCTGATCTGGGCTTAGCAGGAGGTTGTGGCTTCTGGATACTGCTTTGGTGGTCCCAGTAACAGAGCCGATGACTGTCTTATTTACTATTTCTTGACCAGCTTTAAGTTTTGGAAGTGCCATTGTGTTCGCTGATTTGCCTACGGAGCAAATCTTTGGTCTTGTATTCTGACCCCCACTCATTTTGTAAGCCTTTGTTGAGACATGGATTTGGAAGGTAGTTTTAAGATGGGATATGGTCTGTTTGGAGAACAAACACAGCTGCACATTGCTATTAGGTGATTTTTAGTCAGGATACAAGGTTGACCTATGCTGTAAGGTTGATATGAGTGGAATTTTATGTAAGTGCTTGATATGCTGGAAATCTTTTACTTGTGCCTCTTTGTCTTTCATTTACTTCTCACTGCACTTCAATGTCCATAGACATTGTTTGTTGTGCAATTAAATAACCATTTGAACTAAAAAAGAATACAAAATCAACATCAATCAGTACAGTCAGCATCTGGCATTGCAATGTATTCATTTAGTTATGTTTTATTATTTATATACACATTTTCACTATTTCTGACTCTAATAATGATACATTTCCTATACATTTCCATGGGTTGCTGAAGATGTAGGGTACAACGGGGCTAAAGCCACCCCGGTATAATATGCATTTTTTATTTTAGTTTCTCCTAAAACAATAAATAGCAACAAACTATAAAAGCACTTTTCGAAACATCTTTTGTCACTATACACTGTAAAAAAAATTGTGATCCATGAGGTCATTGCGAGCAATAAAGGTTGATTTTGATGTAATTTCATCAAATATTTAATAGCATTTAAAATGGTGTAAATTTATGTAGCTCACAAGAATCCCTGAAATAATCACATTTATTTTTAGACAAAATACATATTTGTCATTTTCAGTTTTGTTCATGGTGACTCAATCAAAGGATTTTCAAAATTGTACAATAAGTGAACGATAAGAAGTACCATGGAAGTCAATGGGGCCAACCAGTAAACAAGAAAATACTCACTGTTATAGTGTTAACATAATTTTAGTATGATTAAATCTCTTACTAACCTTTTGTGTGTAAAGTTATATCCAATTTCACAACTTTGTTGCCATTACAACATAACGCCATAAGCCCTAAAACCCTAAAATGACTGTAAAAACAAAAATGTAAACAATTGTACAGTTTAAATGAGTTTAAACAGTCGAATTAATGTAAGTGCTTTTATAAAAATATAAACTTAACATTTCCATCTTTAAACCTTTCAAAAATTGGCCCGTTCACTTCCATTGTAAGTGCCTCACTCTAACCTTGATTTTTGCAACCCATTAAACGCTATGGACCTGCGGCGGGTCCAAAGGGTGGCGCTATATCATGAAAAAAGATTAAGCTTAAAATGTTAAAATCTCCGTTTACATAAGTCAGGCATATAAGTTATTATTTGAAAGCTTTGAATCTGAACTTTTCAGAGACAACCATCACTTCTGCATTTATGTTATTTAGAACAGCAAAATGAGGTCTCAAAACAAACGTGGTGAAAATTAGCGCCCCCTAGAGGTGATGGAGTAGAAATATTTATATGACAATAAAAGTCCTTCACGTAGCACTTAAATGGACAAGTCACATATCAAATGAAAGTGCGACTCTACAGTTCATTTTGTTGCCCTAATACCGCAGTTTGAAAGATTGTCAAAAGTAGTAAAAAGTGAAATATGATTTCTGTAAATATTCGTGTTTATGTGCCGATCACTGCTTATGTACGCACCAAGTAGCAAAAAAATTTATATCTGCTTTTACCTTAGGACGTTTTCTAAAATGTAAGCCATTTTTTACTTGCCTGTGAACTTGCTTGGCTGAATAATCCAATGTTATATCTTAGATGTCCAGAACAAAATATGCCATCCAGAAGGATAAAAATGCTAACAAATCATCCAAAAAAAAAATAATGTTTTAGACGATTGATGATAATTAAGCAATATCACACTCGCAATCGTGCTGCATGGTCCTACATCAGCATGGCTGGGATTTGGCCGCAGGCACGAGGCCACAGCCGTGAAGATTAAAGGCCATACAGCACGATTGCGAGTGTGATATTGCTTATTTTCAACAGTTCAACAAACAAGTAAATAAAACAAGGATGAAAAATTAAGGACTGTCACAAAAAAATGCATTTGTGTATGGATCTACTTTCTTACACCATAGATCTGAATCTACTGTTGCTAGTTCAAAATATGCACCCAATCATCCGTTACTATTTCGAAAACATCACTCAAGAACTAGTAAAGATGGCTTGGGCTGTTACTAACAAGTTATGTGAGAAACAAGGGTGGGTGGCTGTGTGTGTGTGTGTGTGTGTGTGTGTTTGAGATAGAAAAAGGGAGAGCGGAAGCGATTGAGCGTGTGCGATTACCTCCGTCTGTCACGCCTCCCAAGATGAGATGAACAGTAAAGACATGGCTGCTTAACTCTATTCCTCATCTTTAGTGTTAATCAGCTTGTTGAAGATAATATTTTCTGTGTAAACAATAGCAGTAAAAGTGGGTCTTCCCTGAGTATTTAGTGATTTAGCCTTAATGCTGAAGCTGTATTTCCCAGTTGTAGTCTAGTAGTAATCCGAGCGGTCATGGAGTGAGAGGCAATGCCGATGACTTTAAAGAAACCGCTCGCTGACTCAAATGAACGTCGGTGAAATAAACGTGCTCATAACACACAAAAATTGTCTTTTGTCGCCACCTGCTGGCTAAAATCTTTAAAATCACAGGGAAAAATTAAAAAACACATATCTAGCTCTTTTACACACCTGCACTGCTCTTAGACTTTAGCTGTTCTGTGACATCAGCACTCAAGAAACTTCTCTCGTCCAATCAGACTCAAGGAACGGAACTAACTGTTGTATTTAATGTTATATATGATCGCAAAGTGGAGGATCTCAGCTTTCTAATGACATTAGCTTGAGCTAGTCCACTCAGAGGTTGAGATATTTGATATTTGAAAATGGGGTGGTGCTTCAACTGAAAATTAGACTGAATGTCAATGGACCAGCACATCTGTGGGGGCTTACATGTGTTAGAGCGCCATCTATATTTCAGATCTGTATGTTGTGATGTTTGTTCCAGTGATTACTGCTTAACTTGCATTTTACCTGGAATATTCCTTTAAGTGGTGGGAATAGATTTGTTATGGAGAATGTTCAATGTGACTCACATTGACTGATCAAATCATAATGGAGATTTATTGTTTTACAAGAATACTCGAGATTTTATGAAATGCCAAATGTGATTGAAATTAACAGTAAATGGTGCACCTGTTCCGGAAGAGGTTGTTTTGAATAAGCTTTATCTTTTGCTACTGAAAAAACAAGTTGATGTCAAGGTATTTGCATAAATTGACAAATTTTGCCATATAACAATTATCTACACTACTTATATCACTAAACCTATGAGGGGCCTTGAATGTGTGGGGTAAAAGACCCCCTCGGCAACTTTTTTCTCCAAATGGATTTTAATCAGAACAACCTTCCGTTTTTATTTATTTTCGAAACAAATTATTTTGCTCCATCAGTATTCAAATAAAATATATTTTTCAATATGATACACTTTTTAAATGGGTGTCTTAAGCCCCGTTGTACCCTATAACGTCAGTCATGTGATTCGCAAAATCTTTTCAAAACTTAAATTCTTCTCTTACCTTTTCAGGAATATTTTCCCACTTTAATATGTGACAAATGGGCTTAAAAGTAAATGTGTACAGGCTTGTTGATAAAATCTAATTTCAGCTTTTTTTTAACCTCAGAATTTCAAAAAGGGAAACCCAGAGCATCGTCTTCTAGCAACCGGTCTGTCCCAATGCGCGTGCCAGAGCTGCAGTTGGAAATACTCAATTTAATGATTATCTAGTTGTTCATCATTGTTATTTTTTCATGCATTATGTTTTATTTTTGCATATTTGTGCTTCCATTGTGTATTTCTTGCCTGGCTGATAAAAAAGGCAACCAAAAACCTTACTGAGCTCAAATATTGAGCTGAGTTTTTGATTATTTGGTTGAATAAGTAATGCATTTTATTTACGGATAAGATAGTTTTACCTGATATTAGTGCTCTCGTTCCCCTTCTACCCCCATCACTCTCTCTCATGGGGGCTTTGACACGGTCTAATGTTCTTTTGCTTCAAGGGCCATTTCATTGCGTCCTGTGAGAAATCGATCTGTGCTCTAATGGTGTCAGAGATCACTGGAGATAATCCGCTGTAAGTGGATGATCAGAGCTGTCATTCGCTCATTAGCAGGTGTACAGTGGGAAGTGTGAGCTCTTGTTTATCAGAGCAATAAAAGGGCGGGAGATGGCGGGGTTTCCAGCTCCTTCCTAACCTATTGACTCAATATCAAACTTGACAAAATTCCAGGCTTCAAATATTCACAGCTATTTAAACTGTCGGTCTTTGAAATATAGCCAGAGAAGCCCGTTTGCAGTGATATTTTAGTAACACTAGCAAATTTCATAATTAACATTAACAACCATTATAGCATTAAACGATGCTCAGATCATTTATAAAATAGATCCAGACTGTTAGAGATTCATACATTTAGCCTACAAGCCGATATTTTAATATTTGATTGCACATATGTTAATTATATATAGGCTAATAATGTATTCTGATGCATTAATAAAATGCATAATAAAGTAAAGAGTTATTGCAACTTTCATTGTCATTTTAAACAAACATTAGCCAAAAATAATGCTTAACTGATCAAATGGATCAAATAAAACCTCAAATATAACGTCATGCAATTTTCAGATTAATACATATTTGAATGTATAAAGGCCTTAAATAATACTGATTCGTTAATAATTCAATAATAGTCTATTGTATCATGATCAGCAGATATAATACACGTGAAACTGCTAATAGAAACGTCCTGAAACTTTCCTATATTTTCAGAAGAATTCATATTTAAATACATGTACAACTCATATGTTAATTAAGATTATAGCCTAGGTCTGTAATGTTTATTATGTAAAGTAAATATACATTTCTACCGTGTAGCTAATGTAGCATAAATGTTTAGTGCTATAGGATATGCAATTTATTATAGCAGGCAATTGCTGCAATACTGCTGTGAACTTGTAATGCAAATATATGAAGAAGCCTATATTTTAACTTTATATGCATGTTGTTTAAGTGCAATAAAAACAAACGATTCATTTTTCCTGTTAAAAACAGTATAGCGTAGCCTAGAGGTGTTCCTGAAATAAGGAGAGAGAGAGAGATACAGGCAAATTTGACTTAGGGAGTGGGCTGTACCGTGTCCTACGTAACAGGCAGGGGAAGATCTCTAGTGCAGTCCTAACATTTCCTCACTTTATCCAAAGCCGCGCGCAACATCCCACCAGTGATTGCGCACGCACACACACACACGCGCGCGCACACACACACACACTCGCACACGAACCGCAGCGAACTGCATGTGGACGAGCTGCGGATTTCCTCCATAATGTTGGGCGCTGTGAAAATGGAAGGACACGAAACTCCCGACTGGAGCAGCTATTATAATGATGTCCAAGAGGTAAGAAAAAATGATTACTGCGCACATTTGGTGACTAGCAGTCTGAGATACATTAAAATAGTCAGAAAGTTTGCTGTGAATGCATTTTGGACACATATCAAACGGGTTGTGTTTTTGGTACGGAGACTAACTCTACTAACCACTTTTAGAATGAAATAATTCATTATTACTATTATTATTATTATTATCAGAAGATGAGAAATATCTGTAATTGATCAACCCACTTGGTGGCAGTATAGTGATCCCATTGGATGGGTCACAATATGATATATTAAAAGAGTTTAGCAAACTTTAATTAAACTTAAATGATTTGGTTTTATCTATATTCATTAATTAGCTAGTTTACTACTATTTAATCATAAATTGTGTATGTATTGTGAGTTTTTCTACATGTTTCGGTTCTGTTTTGTCCTGCAAAATTTTAGTCAGTTAGACCATGTACAATTAAATGTAGCCTTCAAAACAGAAAATACATTATTTTCGCTTATTATTTAATATATACTTATTATTTCTACGGCAAGACAAGTGCAATATTAATCGCATAGCCAGTAATGTATTGTGTTTTAAAAGTGACGTTTATAAAATATCACTCCGGGTTGCATACAGATTTTATTAATATTTCTCGAATTGTAGGTCCAATTTTTACATGATTTTGTGCATTACGATATCTTTAATTATTTTTCATTTATAGTAGCCTTAGCTCAAACGGTTAAATATCTTGTGGCATAATTAAAATGCAATGTAAATCGTTTAAAAAGCATACATTTTTGTGCATTTTGTCAGTTAGAAAACACTGCGAAATAACAAGCTATGTGGAATATTGATGCTATACCCGAAATGTTATGGTTGAAACGAAAATGCAACGTATAACACAAATTATGTAGAAATAAAATACACCGTTTTTCTTTTTATTTCAGGTCTATTCTCCCATGACGAACAGCAGTATGAACGCTGGGCTGAGTTCCATGAATAATATGAACACTTACATGGGCATGTCCACAAATGGGAATATGACTTCCAGTTCTTTCAATATGTCCTACGCGAACCCCGCGCTCAGTGCGGGTCTGAGCCCGGGCACTATGGCCGGGATGCCCACGGGCCCCGCCGGTGCCATGAACGGTATGAGCGGCGCGGTATCGAGCATGGGCACCGCGCTCAGCCCGTCCAACCTGAACGCTATGACGGCTCAGCACAGCTCCATGAACGCCCTGAACCCGTACTCGAGCATGAGCCCCACCATGAGCTCCATGACATACGCACAGCCCAACCTCAACAGGGCCAGAGACAATAAGACTTTCAGGAGAAGTTACCCTCATGCCAAGCCGCCCTATTCCTATATCTCCCTCATTACAATGGCTATCCAGCAGGCACCGAGCAAAATGCTTACTTTAAGTGAGATTTACCAGTGGATAATGGACCTGTTTCCCTACTACCGCCAGAACCAACAAAGGTGGCAAAACTCCATCAGGCATTCCCTGTCTTTCAATGACTGTTTCGTCAAGGTGTCCAGGTCACCCGACAAACCGGGGAAAGGCTCCTACTGGGCTTTGCACCCTGACTCTGGGAATATGTTTGAGAACGGCTGTTACCTGCGCCGACAGAAGCGCTTTAAATGCGACAGAAAGTTGACGGCGGGTAAGGGCTCTGATGGAAAGAGGGACCAGAACAGTGGCTCGGGTTCGCCATCGAGCGACAGTGCCAGCACCAAACCCGTGCAAATGGACTCCGGCTCCATAAACTCTTCCAACCAGTCGCCTAGTCCGCACAGTTTGGACCACAGAAGCGTTACCACCAACTCCGAACTGAAGAGCACCGGCGCCCAGATCCACCCCGTGTCCAGTTCGGCCACATCTCTGTCCTCCTTGTCTTTACCCCCGCACTCTATGGCCCACGAGTCCCAGCTGCACCTCAAGGGAGACCCCCATTACTCCTTTAACCACCCGTTTTCCATAAATAATTTAATGTCCTCTTCAGAGCAACAGCATAAACTGGAATTGAAAGCATACGAACAAGCGTTGCAATATTCCTCCTATGGCTCAGGGATGTCTTCCAGTTTGCCCATGGCCAGCAGAGCCACCATGGACCCTTCGGCTTTAGAGGCCTCTTATTACCAAGGTGTGTATTCTAGGCCGGTTCTTAATACGTCTTAGTCCATGTTTTCATTCCCACTGAGTTACCGATGGATAAAAAAAAAAAAACTCTTATTTTTTGCATGCACCTGGTTGTAAAGTTGTAAAGATTGTAAAGTGTTCCCATTGAATGATTGTATATCCCAGTTATAAATCATCGCTAGTGTATTTAAAACAATTTTGAGCTTGTAAAGTACTTGTTGTAATCACCCAAACTTGTAGAACCCTGCCATATGTCCATGTTACTACGTGCACGAAGGAAGGTCAACTTTGGTCTTGTAGAAAAACGCTTGTTGCTGGTAAAAAAAAAAAAAAAAGAAGAAGCGATATCCCTGTCTGTTGCAGATGTATTTGAATGTTGTCATTTTACTCATTACTTTGGGGTTTATTTACCTCGTTTTGAAAAAAAGAAAAAAGAAAGAAAGAAAAAAAAACTTCACTTTAAATCCCAATCTTGTATTGAAATAAATTAATCCGAGGTGGAAATGCATTCTGAATAAAATATGTATTTCTTAATCAAGCAAAAAATCAGTGTTTTGTGACATTTTTATGCCCATCAAGGCACGCATACATGTGATTTCCCATTTTCCCTTGGTGACTTTACATTTACAATTCATTCAAGACTATTGGCAAATAAATGTTGGCATTTACTTATGGTTAATTACGTATTAATTAAAAATGATGCATTACAAATTATTGATCACATTTTGACCGAATGTTCTTAGACTGGTTTTATACCTTATGGCACAATTTTATGTCCATGCAATAATTACGAAATTACAATTTAAACACATGCTTGCTCAATAACCGAATAAGAACCAAAACAAAACTGCTGTTTTTCTTTATTTTTACTACATTTATTTTTTATTTTTTTAAACATTTCAATCTGCAGTCTTCCCTCAAAGGCAGATTTTGGCTGAGCCTGTCTGGTTTTGACTAGATGTTGGTCAAAGACCAAGAGAAAATCCAAGTCTAACACAAGCGCAGCCTCAAAGACTCGCTTCATAAAAGATCCGATCGCGTTTTAAATGGGATTTTAAACAATATCATAGAGAGGCCAAAGCATCTTTTTGTGGAGCGTAACCTACGTGATGGGCACGTGAACCTGAACAGATTTGACTTTGATCATGGTATTTTGTATACACGCATTTTGGCTGAGTAGCCGTGAAATTCATTTAATTATCATGTAATTCCCCCCCGATGCGTAAATAAAATGGATAATTGACTTCAGGCTTGATAAATCTCTATCAGTAGAACTTGACATATGTGCTTCCGGACACGTGCATGTTTTATTTCATTTATGCAGCTGATATTTGTATCTTTTTATTGTATTTAATTCGAATTAAAAAATAGAGATAAATACCTTAAATTTCACTAAATTAGCGATTTGTGTAAAATAGGGTTAAGGTTTATGGTCATTAGTAATAATTGCGTGTTTAATTCTGAAACTATTGTATTTCTTTTTTGTAATCATTTATAAAATAATAATAATAATAATAATAATAATAATTTTAAGTTTTATTTTGTGATAAAAAAGTGGAATGTCCGAATAATCTAAAGTACAAAATTGGCGCGCGACAAGAAAGCGAATAGACGCAATAAAAAATGCATTACAAAACGAATTGTTTAATATTGTATTATCTAACATTAGTGTTGAATTGAATTGATTTACATCAGTCAAACAAATAGCGCGCTTCTTAGATGAACAGTTATTTTATCTTGTTAATTTTATTTTGTGAATGCCATTTCGACGATGCATTTTATAATAACAACGCGTTGTACGGGCCATTATCAAGTTCATAAATCACACAGTAGACTGCTGTATCTGCCCTTTTATCAGACCTTGTGACTTGAATGTCTGTTTGGTTGTCATATAATCAAATGCTTTATCACAAGCTTTAATGTCTTTATTTAAATCTGATATAAATCTTTATGATCAGCGCCCGGCTTTATAATCTCAGCAAGTAACGAAACTGAAGACTTGAAACCGTCTGCTTTTGTCAGAGCTTCAGGATTGTATTGTCAAGTTGATGATGAAATCCAGCGGCGAAACATTTTCCCAATTTTAAGGAAAAGTCTAAACAAACAGGCACAGGTTGAACTGCATTTTTATTCCTAAATCTTATAATTTCCATATGATCTCATATATTTATAATGAGAACTGGTTGGTTGTGTGACTGCGCAAGCCAACATTTATTACTTCATATTAGATGCTCGTATTGCATTACAACCTTTATTTCCCATTGTACAATTAGTGCACATGTTAAGCCCTGCATATTGAAACGGGCCAGACTTTATTAAGACATAACATATGTTATCAGCGGGCAGTGTCCAAGCCGGAGATTTTAGAAGCGCCTTGTTTTCAAACTTATGTGGCATTTCTCGTTACCCCTTCAAAAGCTCTGGCGCTTTCTTCGGCCTTATGGACAAAAAATTCGACAACAATACGCATGGCCCTTTAGTTCAAAGCGACCATCAGCGGGCCTACCCGTAGACCTTTCTTCTCCCTCTTTTCATTCTGAGTTTGGAAAAGGACTACAGGGCCAAGGCGCTCCTAATACCTTCTGATGGGGATTGAATTAATTATCTCCAATAACACAATTGTGCTTGGCCAACGAAAAGAGCAAAGCAATACCCCTTCAGAATCACACACACACACACACACACACACACACACACACACACGCACGAAAGAAAAGAGCTTTCAAAAGGCCAAGGAGAAGAGGGAGAGATCTCTATCCGAAATCAGCTTTAGAAGCAGCTGGTTTTCCATTAAAAATGATACGGGAGAAGTTTATTAGAGCTTTGTGCCCCTCTAATATGCACCGACCATGTCAGGTTGGTGGTCTTCGCACTCCCATCGTGGTGCTCCATGTTTTGTGTCTTCATTATTCTTGAGCTGCGGATAGAAACAGCCAGTTGGTTTTGGTATTAGTTTCATGGGGCATGTTTAAACCAATGGTTTTGTGCATTTCTTGAACACTGACATTTTTAGTATGAAAGCGCAACTTTCTGTAGGTTATACAGAGTTTTTAGATGCAGTTCACTAAAAAAAAAAAAACATTTGAGAAAATCTAGGTAATTACTTGCAATACTATTAAAAATACAAGGCATACAGATATAATAAAACATAATTAGCGGCATCCAAATTCATGTTTTGTTTTAATAAGGGATGACGACACATTTAGATCAGCAGATAGTCTATATACTTCCATCTCAACTTGAATGCAACCCAATTTTATATATTAAAAAAATGCAATTATGTAGGCTACACTTAACCCAACATAATTATCCGCAATGGTTGATTATAATAACCTAAAATAATCCCATGCAAAATGCGCAAAGAGAACTAAATAGAGGAGACAGAAAGCGAACGAGATGGAAAGCCTTGACATATTTGGTGTCGTTATAGCAACAGGATCAGTGGCGCTTTTCTCCGAGGGTCATTCAATATGTGCAGCCGAAACACGGTTTTAATTAAAGCGTATAAAAGTTTTTTTGTAAGTCGATGATCACGCACACTGAATTTGGGGTGCGATAATGGGACATTTCACTTCACATGCCCCAATAAACAGACTCGAGCCTCCACACCTACTTTGAATGTCCACATCTCAAACAGATTATTCAATACATGCACATCTCAAACAAATCACTTCATGTTTTTACGGTCTTATGAGGAAAAAAAAAATAAAGAAAAAAAATAGTTGGAGCGCACCATCAAAGGACAGGTCTTTTCTATCGGGACGTGTGGGGACACCCAGGTTGTGCCATCTCCACGGTAACCTTTAGGAGGAAAATCGACAAGCTTGTCCTGGTGTCGGGGCATTTATTTGAGGGGAGGGCGACTCAGCGGCACGTCTCGCCTAAACAGCCCTTTCTTTATTCACCGGTGCATCTAACATATTTCTGAGTACATAATCGATCAGACTGAAGAACAGCAATCACCAACTAAACTCTGCTGAAGGACGGCCAGGGATGGGAAACGTAAACCATGCCCATATAATTGTTTGGTGTATATAGGATAGTCGTCGGTAAAGGTCGACAGATCTCTTTGGCCCTTTTTTTATTTTGCCTATATTCGTAAATTATCAGCATGCAAAACACTCAGTGTTAAAACAAACAAACAAACAAACAGACAAACAAAAAACCTTGCACATTTTTTCTTTACGAATTCAACGAATCACCAGGGTTGATTTCCTCACACAGCATATGGGATTTTTATTCTTTTGAAATAAGCAATTCCAGCAATATTATTTTATTGCGTACATGAAATTTGTTTTTTGCTGATCTTTTAATTTGGACTACCTTAAACGACATCATAATAAGTGAACATAGTCCATAAACATTTTATAACGGGCAAGTTATTAAAAAAAGAGAAAGCAAATATTAGCGTCACGCTCTCTCACAACTTTTAGCATCATTAATTAAACATTGTAATTAAAATGAGCATCCTTTAACGGGGTTTGAAGCATTGGCATTTTTGATGCCCGTTCATTTTCCCCTCATATAAAGCGTTTTACTGATTATAAAACTCTATATTTTATTGTGGGGTTAATTTTGTGTGACTTCATCAGATAATAACAGTCAATGGGAAAATCTTGATTTTTTTTTTTTTTTTTTTTAATAATACATTATTTGGGGTGAATTTTGTATGACTTTAGCAAAGCTGTGATATTCAATATGCAGTATGTATTCATTATTTCCCACCAAATCTGGTTGTGATGGTTCAGAGATTCAGCTTCTGTTGTATGTATTTTAAAACAATTTTTAATCAAATAAAACGTTTTTTTTTATTTGTTTTAAATCAAATGTTGTAATTCTGCTATCCTGGGTTTTTGAGGGTTAAATAGGCTAGACATACATGTCCCATAAATTTAGCTAAATAATATTAATAAAACCTTTTAGAGCAACATTTTCCATTAACCCAATCAAAGAATAAAATCTGAAATAATAAATGAGGTGTTTACATAATTATCATTCAGCAGGATTGAATATGTCGCTTTATATTTTGGGATCACATGGAAACCAAGATATCTCAATAATTCAGTGAGAAACCAATAAAAATTGTAGCCTACTTTCTATTATTGGACATTTGCCAAAATTTGTGGAAGTAATCTTACTGATTTGATTTGAAAGGATTGACAATATTGTGGTAAAAATATTAGATCACTCTACGTTACGCTCTTTTTATTAAATAACTCTTAAGAGTATGTACTGAACAAGATTTCATCAAAAATACTGATTTACTTTTGGTTGACTCATACATTGTCGATTGTCATTTTATTAACTCCCTTTATCAGTTTGGGAAAAACATGAACAGAGACATGAACGTGAAATATATATATATAGTTCAGTTTATCTGTAAACCATTTAGTTAATAAAAAAAAAGAAAAAAAATTCCAGCTTGGTCCATAAAATAGCTGGCTTCTCCGTACCTGAGCAAGTAATTGTCCAATCAAATTTCCCTTGTTTAACGAGACTTAACATCTTAACAAGCAGTTGATGAAAAATTGACAGAGGAAAAAAAAACTGAAGACCTTCTAAATAGAGGATAGTGTAAGAGGTAACTCTGGAAGAAGTTTCATTGGTGGCTGCGAAGCGAATGTGGTTAAACATTTACGATGCAGTTTCTCTGCCTGGGCTGGAAGAAAAGAATGCCACTTCCAGCCTGTGTTTGCCCAGGCCAGACTTCGGCTGTTTGCTCAGAGTTAAATGCTACAGCCTGGTCACCAGATGTGGCCGTCTGCTCGGGTCGCCCAACGGCCAGTCGGTCCGTCAGATCAGATCATTTTTCGGACACTGCCAGTGCCTACTTTCTTTCGTAACACCTCCACCAACCTCTCCAACCTGAAAACACACAGAGAGAACACAGCAATGAATGATTGTTTAAGAGAAAGAACTGCAAGACAAATGGCGACCAGCTCTTAGCTGTGTTCTCCTGACACAAGGGCGATCTTGGAGCAGCTAAAAGATGCGGAGAGAGGATGTAGACACTTCTTAAAGTGGGTGAGACATCCATGCTGGTGGCAATGCCCAAATCCTCCAAATATCTCCCTGCCTTTACTCTGGCAAACAGAAGCCTGTGTGTGGTATCATGTGATTGGTCGGGGTGAGCAAACCTGTGTTTATGTGGACCGTGATCCCAGAGACTTTGGAAATGGAAGGAGCTCTATCTGGGTGAAAGGACTGTTTAGGAGCAAATGAAGAATGGGCAAAGCAGGCCAGGCTCTCTCATCCAAACAAATACTAACTCTACTCCAAAAAACACACTCTAGATTCTTATATCTAGAAACTTTGCATCTGAAATAACTTAAAATGATGCAAATAACAGCACCGATTTCAAAATACATTAAAATATAAATATTTATGGAATATTTTAGGTTCAATAAAGTTAAGCTCAATCGACAGCATTGATGGCATAGTGTTGATTACAAAAAACAAAAACAAAAAAAAATCGTCTCTTCCCTCCTTTTCAAGGCAAAAGGGGCCTGGGTAGCTCAGTGAGTTAAGATGCTGACTACCACACCTGGAGTCACGAGTTTGAATCCAAGGTGTGCTGAGTGACTCCAGCCAGGCTTCCTAAGCAACCAAATTGGCCCGGTTGCTAGGAAGGGTAGTCACATGGGGTAACCTTCACGTGGTCGCTATAATGTGGTTCGCTCTCAGTGGGGCGCGTGGCAAGTTGTGCCTGGATGCCGCGGAGCCTGCACGCACGCTACGTCTCCGTGGTAACGCGCTCAACAAGCCACATGATAAAATTCATGGATTGACTATCTCAGACTCGGAGGCAACTGAGATTCGTCCTCCACCACCCGGATTGAGACGAGTCACTACGCCACCACGAGGACTTAAGAGCGCATTGGGAATTGGGTATTCCAAATTGGGGAGAAAAAGGAGAGAGAGAGAGAGAGAGAGAGAGAGAAAGAGAGAGAAAGAGAGAGAGAGAGAAAGAGAGAGAAAGAGAAAGAGCGAGAGAGAGAGAGAGAGATATTACACTGAGGCAATTACAATAAAAAAAGGGGGCTAATTTTTGGAGGGTTTGGAGGGTATAATTTTATAATATTAATTATATTAATTCTTCTGTTACAAGTTGTGTATTATTTGAGCTGGAAATTATCTAAATAATTGTTTTTAAAAAAACTGTTAGGGTTTACGGTGTTACGTCATCATGACAAAAAAGATAGACATTAAACAGAAAAAGTTAGTAAGCAATTTGATCACACTTAAATCATGTTAACAGGCATTTTGTTTATGTCTTGTGCATTGGCCCCATTCTCTTTAACCCAAATTTTAGCTTTTTTGTTTTTTAAAGGAGGAACGAGTAAAAATTCATTTTTGTGGTTATCAACATTATTCCACAAATGCTGTTGACTACCTTAACTGGTATTGAACCCGGAACATTATTATTATTCAGCATATACTTTCTATACCAATCCAATTTAAAATACATTTTAATTGAAGTAAATGATTCATTGATTCATTCATTAAATATGATTAATCAAATGCAGGGTATCCCACTTTTTGACCAATGAATTTCCATGACTTTTTCCCTAAAATAAGCACTCTAGATACTCACACCCAGAAACTTTAAAATATAACAATTATTTTCAATAATGATTAAGTTTTAATTGGACCACATAAAGTATATTCAAGTATAATTGAATATGATTGATATAATGCATGGTGGCCACAACCTTTTTGACTAATGACTTAATTATGTGAATTTCAGCACTGAATATTCCACCGTGACCCTACACATGATAAGCAGGTATTAAAAATGGATGGATGAATAGATAAAAATATACCTTTATACAATATAGGTATATATACAAAGCACAACCTATTAAATAAAATACAACTCTTAACAATTATATCATTAATAATTACGTGATTGTTGAAAACCATTTTATGGAGAGTGCTGGGGCACATTTCCATTTGTATCTCATGTTCAGTATCAATGCTTGGATTTAATAGATAATTAAGTGATTATACATATAATTGTACAAAAATATCCCCAATACGACACCCAATGGCACACTGATGTTATCACGCTGACTTGCAAACAAGTTTTACTCTTCAAAAGCACTCAAAAAGAGCAAAATATATCTAAAAATCTAGACAAATTCATATTCAATATAAAAATAAAAAAAATCCTGAAAATTGCGGTACAGATTCTACTGGCCTCACAACAACAAACGAAAGCTAAAAACAGCCTGGCTCTATCTGAGCTTTCAAAGCAAAGCTGATAAGACGTGCTTAGCATAGCCAGTGATGGTATTGTCTACTGAGGTTCCTCTGTCTTATCAAGTGAGCATATGGGAGTGGTCTGACCCCAGTCTTGCTCCCTCTGTAGTCTCCACCTGTTTTCCCGTACAGGGAGATTGGAGAACAGCCGCAAGACCATATGCATCTCTCAGAGGCACTCTGCGACCGAGATGTGTCACTCTGCATTGAAACGATGGCATGAAAAGGGTACATGGACAACAGAAGGGGGTGGGAACAGTTCAAAGCACCAGACTAATATTTATAAAAGGTCAGTGTAGCTAAATGAACAGGCCACGCATGCAGACATACATACATACAGTATACGAGCAAACAGCATTCATATGGCACGTGCACTGCAAATCCACTTCCCCCAAAACACACAAACATGCAGACAGACACCACAAGACTGTCTCTCTTGTCACCATAAACATGCACAGAAACACCTCTCCCCCTTGTGTGCAAATTTTTAGCCTTTTAAATATATTCATTAGCCTCCCTGTCATGTTTGCACAATTAACAGGTCTGCGATTCCGTGGCAGGATCTCCAAGGTGTGCCGGAAGGCTGGGGAGGATTTGACGAACGCTGTTTGCAGAGAGTGGCCGTAAACCCAAACATAAACACGAGGGAAGAGCCGGCAAAAGCATAAATCCTGATTAAGAATTCACAGAGTCACAAAACCAACAATTCGAGCTCCGAGTAAACAGCGGTCATGCATAAATTCTAAACAACAGCACGTTTTACGTATGGCATGGAAACACATCCATGTTTCAATGCAAAAATATGATCCTTTCCGTTGTATTTTGTGTACATATAATCTATAATTATGCCATGACAATGCCTGGCTAGAACTCTAAAGGGGATCATATTGTAAGGAATCAAATTTTCCTTAATCTTTTGAGATAAAACAGTCCATTGCAATGTGAAAACATACTGTAACTTTCACAACTCAAAACTTACCCCAGTTAAAAAAAAGAGCTGTTATTGAAACTTGACCACAAAATCTTTAGTTTTGAAATCTGCTTTAGCATATGAATGCCCACATTGACACGTCAAACAACAACCAGTCATTGTTTAAGCAATATGAGATGGTGAAATCGTAATAAATCTTACAAGCTGGCTACACCCTCATGTTGTTCCAAACACGTATGACTTTCTTTCTTCCGTGGAATGCAAAAGGAGAGAGAATGACAGCCTCAGTCACTATTCACTTTGATTGTATGGACAAATGATGCAATGAAATTGAATGGTGACTGAGACTAACATTTTGCCTAACATTTCGTATTCCATAAAAGAAACTGTCATTTCTCTAGAGGGTGAGTAAATGACAGAATTTTCATTTTTGTGTGATAAATCCAAACCTAAAATCTAAAATCAGATTTCATGCTGACTTTTAGTTGAAAACACTTTATTCTTGCTGATAACTATAGCAACATTGGACTTTTTTTTAGTTGAGCTAAAAACGGCCAGGTCTTAAACGGCCAGGGCGGTGAGAAGGGTCAGCCCTCGCTGTGCCAGACAGAAGCCTCCCTGCACGGGAGTCTGCAAGACTGTTGCATGATGGGACCCACCAGCCCATTGGGCCAATGAAAAGGGCCTTTGTGTGCTTCTCATGGCCAAGTTTGATTCAGTAGGTCATTAGACATTCAGCTCAGCTCCTCCGTCAATGGGGCTGCAGGGACGGCACTCAGGTGCCACATTCTGGCCCTGCGCTGGGCTTCCTCCTCTCCAGTTTGCCCTGCTGTGGGAGCTTGGAGACCGATCGCATCACCCCTGCATTCTTCTCACCGCCGTGCGATGTGGCCCACGTCAGAGCAGCTTCCCACAGCAGCCCGTAGCCCGGTGAGTGGGGGTATCCATCTGAATGTCAGCTAGCGGTCAGGTGTGATTGGTCCAGTCATGCACGCACATTAATGCTGCCAATCAGGTCCATGTTTCTTTGCTCTAAGGGTCAAAATAGCCGTCAACCCTACACTAACCCTAAAAAAAAAATGTCATCTAGCTCTAGAGAACAGAAAATAGTTTGCATTTAAAGCTAATAGGCCAAAGTGTACTTTGGTTTTCAGGTAGTATGTCTCGCACAAAGTTACAGTACGCATGTCTAGAAAAAATGCCATTCAAGTTGGAAGTCGGAAACAAAACGAAAGAAGCTAAACTTAAACAAATACTAAATAAACAATGGTAAAAGTTATTTTTCTGTTGTATCTTACGTTGTATTCTGTTTACTTATGTTATATAACAATAATATACAGTTATTACAGTACACAGCGAAACGAGACATGGTGCTACATAAAACAACATAGGACAAACACAGAACCACATGAGACTACACAGACTAAATAACATGCAAACGTGTGCAAAAATTACGGGACAGTACAATAAATTACTAACAATGAACAGGACAATAGGCACAGTGAGAGACAGTGCAGCACCGACCAGTACCGCTGGTGGTCCAGTTGAAGCGAAATGAGTTTTCGCTTAAATGCCCCACCTCGTGAGCGGCAGCGTAACTACTGTTGCTCTCGTGTAGACTCATGAACGAGCACGGGAGATCAACAGTCGGTCAAGAGTTTCATGTAATAATACATTGGATTTCGGTTTGTTTCTCACCAAACATTATTTTATTCCTTCAGAACAAGACAAGAGTTGCATACAATAATTCACTAGACTTCTGATTTATATTTTGTGTCCTTTTGCAGCTTGAAGACCTGGTCACCATAAACTGCCATTGTATGACATCACCGAGCAAAAATTATTTTCCCTATTTCTCCCTTTTTGTTAAGACAGAAAGTCATATGGGGTTACAACAACACAGGGATTAGTAAACAATGACTACATTTTTATTTTTGGGTGAACTAATCCTTTAACTAAATTAGGAGACTTGCTAGTGTTTAATGTTCTGTTATATTGGGATTTAAAGGAGTTTATGTCATGTTGAATTTTTTTGGAGGTTACCATTTTGGAGAATAGTGAAACTAATGGTTAGGTCGAGGTTGGGTAGATTACTATATGAAAAAACAGGATGTATTGCTTTTCTCATGAAGTAAATACTGAGGGATCACATCTGTATAATGATTGATTTGAAACTCTCAGCAGCACTATACTTGTTATACAGTGCAAAAGATCTAATATGCTAATGTGTTTGTTGCTAGCTAGCAACAAACCTGAAGGTTCAATAGTTATTTGAACAGATAAAATTTAGGTAAACTCAATTAATTTTCCTCCAGTGTTGTTTGGTCACCCAAAAAGTTTTATTTACCCGTTTCAAACTTGTATGATTTTCATTCTTCCGTGGAAAACAAAAGAAGATATTTTGAATTATTATTATGCAGCTTTTTTAATACAGTGAATTCAGTAGTAAGCCAGGTTGCAAGCTCCAAAAAGGACACAAAAGCACCATAAATGTGAAGGCACATGGCGCCAAGTTTGATATCAACTCTCAAACATCATCAGTTCTCGTGTGTCTTGTAACAGATCATAACGCTGCAAGTTTGAATATACAGAAGCGTGGATAATATTTGTAATTGATGAAGGAATTTAAATCTTTCTGTGAACTACACCTTTAAGACAAGATTTGGCACTAATTCAAAGAATAGAGCACTAAATCACATGCTGCTTCACAGAATATAGGGATCTTGTTAACTTCCAGTAATACTACACAGGCACACTTCCAGTAGCAGAGCACAGAGGGTGGAATGAATGTTGCACATCACAGTTCGATTTAATGTTGTACACAGCAGGACTCACATGGCTGAACCTTGCACTGTGGACGTCGCTGGGTCAGACCTCTGAATCAGAGAGATAATGTATACAAACAAGCCACTGTGACACTGTCTCACACACACAGACACACACATACTGGATAAGCTCACTTGCATGCACTTTGGCTGATGCATGAAGGTTTAATTCCCTTTTTGGAATCAATGTTTGACAGCAATTTAAGGAATATTTTGGTTCAATACAAGTCAAGCTCAATTTACAGCATTTGTGGCATAATGTTGATTACCAAAAAATTATTTGGACTTGTGCCTCCTGTTCTTTAAAAAAAAATAAACTTGCAATGGAAGTGAGTGGGGCCAATCCATAAACGTTTAAATACTCACTGTTTCAAAACTATTGCCACAAGACTTAAACACAATGCGTGTTAACAAGATTTTTGTGTGATAAAATCGCTTACTAACATTTCCTGTGTAAAATTATACAATTACAGCTCAAATAATACACAAGTTTTAACAGTAGAATTAATGTAATTGGTTTTATAAAATTATAAGTTCCTCACCGAAACTTTAATTTTTCCTTTTTTTTTTTTTTTTTTAAAGAAAAGTAGGCAGTCTAAATAATTTTCTTGTGGTGATCAACATTATGACACAAATGCTGCCAATTTAGCTTAACTTGTTTTGAAACCCGGAATGGTCACATCACAATTATTAATCAATGTACTGTAATTATATTTCTCAAGATATTGCATTGCCACTTTAGCCCATTCAATTAAACCAAGAAGCAGCTGAGAATTCATTGGTGAATGTTATGAAACATATTAAGAAAGTTCTGGTCATATATCACTGCTAAATCCAAAGAAATAAATAAGAAACCTATGTACAGAACTAAGAATATTTTCCAACTCTTTTTTTCCAATATTTTTTTTTTTACAAAAATATGAAAATCTCATTACTGCATCACAAATATCTATGTATAATAATTATCATTTATATAACTAAATTGATCAATTATTAACATGCCATGGTAGTATTTGTTGTACTGCCTTTCATTTATGTGGATTTAAATAAAAGTGTATTTATGTTTCTATGTACTATGTATTCTGTTTAGTGTCTCATTATTGTGATACAGCCATGGTCAAAAGTATTGGCAGTGACATAAGTTTTGTGTATCGCAAAGTTTTGTTTCAGTTGTTTCTAGATTATTGTGCAGAGTGGTCAGATGGATTTTAAATAATTGCAAAAAGCTTTATTGGCCAAAAAAATTAACTTTATCACAAAAACCCAAATTTCACTGTTTTTTGGCCCTGGCACAAAACGACCAGCTAACATAATTTCACGAATCATATCAGCAGCACCTGGGAAAGTGTGAACGAGTATTAGTCATGTGAAATCACTATCATTCTAATTGGATTATAAGAGCAGACTGATTGCTATAAAAGGAGGGAAGAAGTGCTTCCAATCATTGTGTTCTTGTTTCCATCATCGCAATGGCCTCATTTGCAAGGAAATTGCTGCAAAGAATATTGCACCTGAAAGAACCATTTACTGGATCATCAAGAACTTCAAGGAGAGAGGTTCAACTGCAGTGAAGAAGGCTTCAGGATGTCCCAGAGTGTCCAGCAAGTGTCAGGACCGTCTCCGCCTGAGGAGTCAGCAATGGAATCGTGTCACCACCAGTGCAGAGCTCAATATTGGCAGCAGGTTGGTGTGAGTGCATCTGCACGCACAGTGAGGCGAATACTTTTGGACAATTGCCTGGTGTCAAGAAGGGCAGCAAAGAAGCCACTTCTCTCCAAGAAAAACATCATGGACAGACTGAAATTCTGCAGGAAGTACAAGGATTAGACAGCAGAAGACTGGTGCAAAGTGTTTTTCTCTGATGAAGCCCCCTTCCGACTGTTTGGGATATCTGGAAAATCGATAGTCCAAGGTAAACGCTACCATGAGTCCTGTGTCATGTCTAAAGTGACGAATACTGAGACCATCCATGTGTTGGGTTGCTTTTCATCCAAGGGAGTGGGTTCTCCCACAATTCTGCTCAAAAATACTGCCATGAATAAAGAATGGTATCAAAACGTTCTGCAAGAGCAACTTCTCCCAATGATCCAGGAGCAATTTGGTGATGATCCGTGCATTTTCCAGCATGATGGAGCACCATGTCACAAGGCAAGAGTGATAATGAAGTGGCTCAGAGATCATTACATACAATTTTGTATCTGTGGCCATGCAACTCCCCGGATCTTAATCCAATAGAGAACCTGTGGTCAGTCCTCAAATGGCGAATTGACAAACAGAAGCCCACAAATTGTGATCAACTCCGAGCACTAATAAGGCAATAATGGATCGCCATCGGTCAGGATTTGGCCCAGAAGCTGATATCTAGCATACCACAGCGAATTGCAGAGGTTATGAAGAACAAGGCTCAACACTGTAAATATTGACTCTTTGCATATATTGAATGATTTTGCCAATAAAAGCCCTTAAAACTTATGAAACGCTTATCATTGTGTTCCAGTATACCATAGAAACATGGGAAAAAATAATCCTAAAAAAAGTCTTAATTTTCTTTATGCCATATATAATTTCTTTTGATTTTAGGGTGAAATGTGACCTGGAAATTTTTTTGTGAGGTGTTTTCACACTGCACGAGTTAAAGTGGCTTTGTGCCGCCTTCAAATTCTGTGACATATCTTACCACAAAATATCAGAAGTGGTTTTGGTTCAGAGTAAACGTAAGCCACATAAGAGCCGCCTTAATCTTAAACACCCTAGAGTCAACAATGAAAACAAGGCGTTAAAAATTGACAGTTAACTGCATAAAAAGGACTAACACAGCAAGTTTAAGACAGCAACACTGGTCAAATCAAGTGCATTATGGGGTTTGAAGTTCCCCGTTTGCCAGCAGAGGCTGTGTGATCTTGAGTGAAAATGGCAACCCTTCAGAGTGGCATGTGTAAACAGTGCTCTAAAGTTCTGTTGTCTCATTGTGGTTGGGTGGTGGGGGTTCTCTCTGTGTTTTGAGCACCCCCTCAGCTCGGCATCTCCACCCCCTTTGGTCAATTCATCATGTAAAAAAAAAAATAAAAAATTCAGCAGTCTGGCCTGTGTTTGCTTTATGTGGGGAACCCCCATGTGAGTAAGACGAAAGAGAGAATATCTCCCAGCCAACCAGCCTTCATAAATGTAGAGGACAGAGCAAATGCATACTAACTACCAACCTGTATAATGGAGGACTTGTAGGCCAATATACCTAGAGTCTAAATAAACGTTTTTAAGCAAAGACAAACTTGACGATCGATTTGATATATGACTGATAAATGCCCCCCATTTGTGACCTAATGCCCCCCTCTCTTCTAATTTGTTCTCAGTGCTCCCTGGCATCCTTGGAACACCCCCATTGAGAACCCTTGGTCTAGGGTTTTTTGACGCAAGAATGTGTTTGGCTTGAATGGCCCTAATGCTGCAGAGCTTCAAATCTGAGAAAAAACCCCATCGAAGTAGTCTATATGGCTTGTGGACAGAGCTGGACTGGGAAGAGAAATAGGCCCGGGATTTTACATAGCAACTGGACCAAATGATGTTGAGCGGGGTGTTCGCTGTCCTTATCTGCATATCGCGGCACCGTTTTGTGGTCCGTTCGGCATAACACGGCGGCTCATTACGCGTCTGACCCACCAGCCCACTCAGTTCTCCGGATGGCCAGTGTGCTCCTGATCGGCCAAAAAGTGCGTCGGCCCACCGGGAAAATGTCCGGTATGCCAGATTACCAGTCCAGCCCTGCTTGTGGTTTATATTCCAAGTGTTCCAGAAATTTAATTTGTTATTCACTCAAAATCGTACCCTCTGCCACAGCTCTAAGTGTGTCATTTGCTTATAAATACTGTATATTCAAACATAGTGCATCAAAATGTGTCCCTCACATTCACTTTCATTATGGAAAAGAGCAGTGTGAACATTCTTTGACTACCTGGCTATACTCACCTCTGAACTTTTTCATTGGCTTCTCTCTCTTTCTCCTGGGCCAGGCAGAGTTGGGTCTGAGCGCTCTGATGTTCTGATGTCAGCTGCTTCAGACGGAACATCAGGGGTTGAATCTGGGTCTGGTTCGAGGAGGTCGGACTGTCCTGACTGGTTTCATCAGCCTGAATATGCATCACACTGAAAATAAAACAAATTACTCTGATAAATATGAGTGATTGTTACTGTATCGAACACAACAGTGTCCACCCACTTTTTCAGCCACATTATTTTCGGAAGCATTTTTCCCATTCATATTTTTCATAGGGATTTTATTTAAGTACTTCATAAAAGAGTTCTAAATAATGAACCAAACCAAACAGCTCCAAGGTGAATCACAACATTGCAAACTTTAATTTGAAGCAATAAAGTATTTAAAAATTGAAAAAAAAAAGACAAAAGTAAAAGAATGTGCATTTAACATCTTTAAAGAGGGAATGAACTACAATCCCATGAAGCATTGCGAATGACTTAATAGAAATTAAAAACGCTACTGATTTAAAGTTGTTGATTTTATGTATAGAAACAATACATTTAAATGTTATAGCAAAGATTCAAATATATACAAATATATTAGTAGTTTGAGAGTGTAGGGAGATAGGCTCATCATGGGAGTGGGCGGTCTGCAAAGCTCTTTTGGTGCACATTGTTTGCTGCAACTCTCTGATTGGTGGACCTTTCACTTCAGGATTCACAGGTAGTTTACTTATTCACCACAAATTCTGCAATTAAATGTTTTGAATAAGCACTATCTTTATTTATTACTCAAAAAAGCATCTTGCTGTCTCAAAAGTAGTTGTATAAGTTGACAAATGTTGCCCTACATCTACACTCGATCACTATAACCCCCCGGTGGCCTTTTACCCCAAGTGTAGGGGTGTTTTATGGGTGAAAGTCCCCCCTCTTTACCTTTCATTTATTTAGTTTTTTTAATTAAAACGACCTTCCGTTATTATATCTTTTTACACAAATTATTTTGCTCCATCAATATTCAATAAAAAGAAATTAATTTATTCCATCTTGAGACACTTTGTTACCTCCTTAAGGTGTGCCATTGTACCCTACAACAACTAAGCCTGATATGGAATCATATTGCCATTTCAATTTCTTTTTAATAACGTTGCTTAAATGTTACTAAAAGAACAATATTTAATGGCTGACTGACAGTTTTGCATCAGGATTGTACCGCCTCACGCTTCGAAAACCAGAATACCAATGGTCAAATTTCTTGCACAAACATGAAACTTGACCCAGACTTAGAGCGAGCATGTTTGCAGTTTACCTGGAGGTGGGGAATTGTGACTCTGTATCAACAAGCACATCTAATATTCAAACAGAATGTCAGTACAAGAAACAATATCTGGGCTGATAATTCCCTGGAATGTCAGCGGAATACATTAGCACACTAACGGCTCTGCATCAAACTCCAAGTGAATTTCAGACAGGTGTTTTTCAATGAGGTGTGAGATAATGAGGGTCAAGATAAAAACAGATCGAGGGATGATAAATACATAACTGACATGAGTGTAGACTCTGCCAAGAAAAGCACACCAAGATCATGGAAACATTTTGAACTCTACAAGTACTGGCAGCAGCTCATTTGATCCAGTAAATGTTTGATGAATTATAGGCTACTGATTGTCACTTTGAGGTAAGATCAAAACAAAGCAGTTTGCAGTACTTGAGAAAATAGCTGGTTTGATAAGAATAAATCAATTAGAACTTAATATTTTTCTTCAGAAAATAAGTGTAAATGTGTGCTTGCCAGCAGAAAACTCTCTCGAATGTTGTAAGTGGCTGCCAAGGTGTTTGCATACTGGTCCTAGTTAAGAGCCTAACTCCAAGTGCTATTCTGATCCCTAGATGCGGCTCGGGTCTGTTCCTTTTCCCACCTGTTTTATCATCTCTTGTAGAAAAAACATCTGATCACTTATTGCATCAAATAATGGTGCAAGTTATGTGCTGAGGTTTAATACTTTTTGTATGAACAACAATAATAGAGATGCTTGCTGTAGGGGAAGCATGTGATAGTTATCAACCAATTGTGCAGGAATAATACGTCTTTAATATGTCACCAACAGCACGGGATGTCAATAACAGGTCTAAATAATAATTACACCTACTCCCCTTTTCATTTACGAGGAAACGAGATAAAGACAGGTAAACCGTGTTCACCTGCGACCACAGACACATGCTAAACCCCAGCGGTATTAAAAGGGCATTCATATTAGCTTGGGAAACAATGCTCCTGGTACAATGCCACGATTAATCAACAATACAAACTTCTCTTTGGCTCGCATGCATCGTGGGGTGTGTGCCTGTTATGATGAAGAAATCTTGATTGACTGGCACCACCATTTGTCTTTTGTCATATCCAAAATGCGTGCGTGTGTGTGTGTGTTTTGCCCTAAAGTCATATTACTCATTCAGTCCTGCTAATTTGTTCCAGGGCAGCTTACATGTAAGGTTCTTCCTTTATTTCCTTTTGTCTTCTTTTAAAGCAGGAGATAATCAGTTCAGATGTGATATTGATGGTCGAGAAAGTGATGTAAAATTGTGTGCTTTGTTTAATTAAATGCAAACATATTGGGTACAAAGGTCCAATGACAGTGACAAACAAGGCCAGGAAGGCATTGCCACACTATGGATTATCTTATCTAAGCATTCCCACCCCCACCCCCACCCCCCCACACACAACACAAGTGGCTTCCCATCCTGGTCACAACTATGATCACTTTATAAGAAGTCATTAGAGAGGGATAAATGACACAAAAAGCTCCTGTCCTGATCAGAGGAATGGAGAAGTCAGGATGATGGAGACACAATCCAACCTGTCTAATCTAAAATGAGAAACTTCAACTTGTTTTTACTGTTTTACTATTATTTCCAGTGAAAGTGTAATTGCAATTATACATTTCGATTCACAGATTTTTTTTTAATTTTTTTTTTTAGGGCAACCGCATGACATATTCTCTATTTAGGCTACACATCCAAAAAAAGCCGTGTGCACACACACACACACGCACGCACGCACGCACGCACGCACGCACGCACGCACGCACGCACGCACGCACGCACGCACGCACGCGCACACACACACAAAGTCAGAATCTGTCTGGACTTTAACTAAACTAAACACTCTGATTCATCATTGCATTCATGTGCACAATGGAGACGTTTCTGGTTGGTTACAATTAGTTTTTTCCATAAATGTTTTTAACTGTTAATAGTTAATCGTGATTAATCACAGGTTATGGAAATGCTCCCATTTGACTATACACTACCGTTCAAAAGTTTGGGGTCACTTGTCTGAAATTTTTCTCATGATCTTAAAAATCTTTTGATCTGAAGACATTTGCTTAAATGATTGAAATTAGTTTTAGAGACAAAAATATAATTGTGCCAATATATTAATTTAATTACAAAACTAAAATTTTATTTAAAAGAAAAAATATGTTTTTGAAATGGATGACCGAATAATTAAGAAAAACATCCACTAAGTGCCCTGCATATAGATGGGAACTCCTTCAATACTGTTTAAAAAGCATCCCAGGGTGATACCTCAAGAAGTTGGTTGAGAAAATATCAAGAGTGCATGTCTGCAAATTCTAGGCAAAGTGTGGCCACTTTTAAGATGCTAAAATATAACACAGTTTTGGGTTGTTTAGTCACAGCATAATTCCCAAATTTTCATTTCTGTTATTCCATAGTTTTGATGACTTTACTATTATTATAAAATGTGAAAAAAAATAAAAATAATAATAAATAAAGAATGAGTAAATGACCCCAAACTTTTGAACGGTAGTGTATATAGACTTATTTTCCAGTCAAAATGCACATATTTCCTTCTAAGGAAAGAAAAGGAAACAATATGCAAAAGCCAAACAAAGCCTTCCACAATATAAAGATAGAAATGCACTAAAATAGCACACATTCGAGTAACATTAAATGTTCCACAAAGTCTAAATGTGTGGTTGACAAATTGAAAGAACTATGCAACTATAGGTTGAGTATTCATTGCAATGCACTTTAAAGGGGCCATGAAATGGATAATCAAATCGTCCTTGATATTTAGACATATAAGAGGTGACAGTCCTATAAAAACACACTGTACATTTCAGAACTCAAAACTTCCTCCCCAGTTTAAAAAGAGCATTTATACAGTAGTTACTATCCTGCTGAAACGTTTCGTTTTGAAATCTGTCTGTTTGTGATGTCACGACACATTGCTCATCTGTATTTACACATCCCACAACATGCGTCATCACACCCGTGGCCCCGCCCACTGGCGTGCAGTGTAAGTCAAGAGAGCAGGCCTTCTGTGGCAAACTATTCCTAACATAACACCTAAGGGGACCAATCTGGACTATTTTGAATTATTTTGTATATAAACATGAACTACACAGACTTTATAACTGTTCCCATATATCATCACTTTTAAAAGATGTTGTATCAAGTTACAACTCTGAAAGGGAGAAGAAATTATCTCGCATTCAGCTGCTGCCTCTGGACGCGTTCTTTCGCCCATCTGCACTATTTTTAATTGTTGGTGTATGTAAACATAGGATGGAAGATGGATGTCTTTGACTGTTCCAGTGTGTTTCTGGGGACATACCTCAGTGTGTGAACAGTATGTGTGTGCGTCATTTCACCGTTCTTTGGACTATGATGTGTTCATGTTTTTAGGCTCATATCAGCGTGTTTTTTTTTTTTTATTTTCTGGCTCATATCAGCGTGGTTTTCTTGTGAACAGTCATAATACAATTTAAGCTTTGCAAAGGGAATGTTTTTGAAGGATGGGGAAGTTAAAAACACTTCAAAAACATAGAGCATTTTATTCATGAATATTTCAAATGACATGACTGTTTGATGCTGAGTGCTAACAGTGTTTGAGATGAACATTTTAATAAATTCAGATGCCATGTGTTAGATGTGCGTTGTGTGAAAAAAAAAAAAAAAAAAATGTTGTTTTATAATGTTAAGGTTCATTCTCTTCTGATTGAGTTGCTGAATTTGAGGGGCTGCATGATGTTAGCCAATCATAACAGTGGGCATTTACGTTGAAGTTTTAATAAGGCGCTTCGGCAAAAACTGAGCATTTAAGACAGAGGGCCAAAAACAGGGTGGGCAATTATCATATATTGCTAAATTGTTTTGGTGCAACATTTTCATTGGACATCATGGAAGATAATAAAATGATCTGCCTTGGCCTGGCTCCACTGTGGTCCTTCAGCCTGTCGGCTTTACCGGGGTCCCTCGTCTCTCCAGTTCCTCCTTGTTCTGTCGGTCACCTGGCTCCGTCTTGGCTCTCTCATCCTCTGGCTGCGCCTCGTCCCTCCAATCCATCAGCTCCACTGGGGACCTCCATCCCTTCGGCTCTGCTTTGGTCCTCAGCCCCACCGGTTCCGCATCAGTCTTCCGATCCCCCAGCTCTGCATTGCTCCTCCGAGCCTCCAGTGCCGCTTTGGTCCTCTCTGTCTCTGGCTCCACCTTGGCCCTTTGAGTCTTCGGCAACTCTCTGTGTACCAAGTTCCCTGGTGTCACCCTTCAAGACTCTCACAGCCCCACCATCCACGGCTCCGCCCCTCAAGCCTCTCAGGGCCCCACCTTCCATTGACTCTGCCCTGGTCCAATGCCCTGTTTCGCCCCACACCATGCCAAGCCACGCCTCAAGAACCTCCCCATGTGTTGGGGCATCGGGAGCCAACCCTTAATGGGGGGAGGTATGTCATGTGTATTTTGTTGATTCATGTTTTTCATGTCTTTAAGTTTGTTTCCAGTTTCATGTCATGTGGTTCCCTAGTCATGCGATTCATGTTTCCCTCCATGTTCATGTGACTTGTTTAAATTGGGTTCTTTTCTTGGGTCAAGTTTATGGCAATTTTAGTTTATAGTCATGAAGTTCATGTTTTGTATTTGTTCACATTTATAGTTAGGTTTTTTTTGGATTTCACGTTTGGAATAAATTTGCACTTGGGTTGTTCATTCACTGTCTTTGTCATTGCCAGCACCAGCAACATCGTTACAGGTTTTTTAACGGTAAATGAGTTAATCGCGATTAAGAAAATAATATAAATTTTTTTTTAATAATTCACATGTGTTTAACTTTGACAGTTCTTTTTACAATGCTTAATGTTGCGAAATAAAAATCTAATAGTAAACAAAACATTTAGAAACTAATTCAGTTTACCTAAAGGAAATTCTATAATTGATGATTTTCATGATTAGATAATTTTGCCAGTAATAAATATAATATCTTTTTACATAAATTGTGAAGCCCTGTTCAAGGAATTAATTTGATCAGTTTGTGTGTTCCCTGGGAACCATGACCTAGGCATCACTGCTACTTTTTCCAACTGGAAAATGAGAGACTCATTGCAATTAAAGTGGAATAAAGTGAAACCTGAATGAACTCTGTGAATACATCTAAAATTTGAACTGAACTAGATTATTACATTTTGCTTAGAAAATGTAACTGGTCCTTGCCCATGCAAAACTTGCCGGTGTTGGGTTGCAAACCAGTTGCTAAGGTATTCTGGGTGGTTGTTTACTGGTCTATGTCAAAAAAAGCCCTTAAGTCTTTATGATATTTTGGCCACTAGATATAGCTCATGTCCTCCTCCTGTGTAAGTCGATGGTATTTTGTTTTGCTAATTTAATTGTCCATAAGGCAAACATCATTATTCTGATCATTTAGAAAAGAAAAAGCATACTTTTACCCAACAATCCACATGATTTGAAATATGTGCAGCACAAATAGTGAAGGATGAGTTTAAAACTAAGGGTCAGGGGGTTGTTCAAATCCCTAACATAATAGTGATGAAATGATTATCTATAATTATTAGTGGTGTTAGTATTTATTTACTTATTTAAATTTTAACATTTTCAGTGTACTCCATTTCACCAAAAGCAAACCAAACATACTCTGGTTTAATTTAATATGGCCTCATATTATTGTGTGTGTTGCTCTACGTTCCATAAAGGCCACCAGACAGCCGCTCCGAGCAGTTAAACATTAACTAGAGCCATAAGATACCTGGTCACAGGGGCGGGATCCCAACAAACCTGCCCTCTAACTCTCCAGGCCAGTTAAACATTAACACATCCACAAAATCCTATCTGATGGTAAATGTAAAATAACCTTTTAATAGAGAGAGCTTATCTACAGCAAAAACAGCACAAGGAGACCGCTGCAAAAAGAGAGACATGGAGACCTTCTACATACAGGTGTCTATAGCAACCTGTGGTTGATTTAAACAAACTATTGCCCACGATCCACTGTCAACTAACATTAATCAGTCAAACTGACAGCTACTGATAAAGGCCATAGTAGTTTCTATACTTCTGGTTTTCTTTCTTGTACACAGAAAAATGAGAACACACCCAATGGTGCACGAAAACATGAAGGCTGGCCTAATGCTTTGATAAGTGTTTCATGAAAACTAGGGACATCAGTGGCGTTTCTGAAAGCTAAGCCTTGTTGCCTTACTTCCCAGTCAGTCAATGACTTCACATGCAGTATTTTGTGTGTTAAGGCACCTCTTAAGGAAAATGGTTTTATACAGTCTTCCAAGGCACCATAATGTCACGTCTAATGAGCTAAAACATATTCAAAACCCACTGTCCTACAAAAAAGTGCCCAAAACTCCTCTAAAACCAACCAAACGACCAGCCTGCACGCTAAAAAGTGTCCCAAACCTCTATAAATCAGGCCATCGGCCAGCCTGGCCAGCTAAGATGTTCCCTAAGCCCCTCTAAATCCAGCCCATTGACCATCATGACCAGCTTCAAGTACACAAAACCTCTCTAAAACCAGCCTATTTGAGCATCTTGACCATCTAACAATTGCTCAAAACTTCTCTAAAATCAGCCAACTGATCAGCCTGCCAGCTAAAAAGTGCCCAACAGCCATCTAAAATCAGCCCATCGACCAACTAAAAAGTGCCCAAAACCCCTCTAAAACCAACCAACTGACCTAGTTGTACTAATTGCTAAAAGCCATTCTAAAACGAGACCATTGACCATCCTGACGAGCTAAAATGTTCCCAAAACCTCTTTAAAACCAGCCCACTGACCCACCTGATCAGAAAAAAATGCCAAAAACCACTAAAACCAGCCCCTTGACCATCCTGACCAGCTATGGAGTGTCCAAAACCACTCTAAAACCAACCCACTGATCACCTGATCAGCAAAAAAGTGCCCATAATCCATTAAAACCAGTCCATCAACCAACCTGACCAGTTTAAAAAGAGCCCAAAACTTCTCTAAAAAAAATCCAATTGACCAGCATGATCAGCTAAAAAGTGGCCACAGTCCCCCTAAAAATAGCTCGCCTGACCATGATGGGTGACCTACTAAGACCAACCAACCAGCTTAGGCTGGTTTTAGCTGTATTTATATTCAGTAGTGTCACACACCATTTTTATTCTTCTGCACACACACAGCATTGTAGGACATCAAAGGCTGTGAAGAACATATCTAGTCTGCCTAAAAAAACTGAACAGGTAAAGGCATCTTAGTAGACAGGATGGGTTGTAAATATTGAATTTAAACCTGTCTTGATGCCTTCCTAACTCCATATACAGCTTGAGAAGGCAGCATTGCACTGAGCTCTGGCAGGATCGCTGCAGTGCATTTGAATAAAGGAGCTGTTGCTTGCTGGGAGGGGTTTCATACAATCTACAAAATGTATTTTGCTGCACAGAATGGCGAGGACAGCTAATGCAGTGGAAGCAGTTTGATCTGTTTTGAAGGTAAAGCCTGCTAATGCAACAGGTGCTATAAATATTACATAAATATAATGGGGGGGACAAAAGGAATGGAAATAATTGGCACCGAAAAGTGCAGTTTATCACTGAAATTTGGGTCCTGAAAAATCCCTAACCTTAAGTACGTAAAATGGTAATAAAAATGAGAATGAAAGAAAAAGAGTAAAACTGTAATGAAAAGGTGTATTGGAAAAAGAGAGCTCATGTACATGTACTAAGTAGTATTTGCTAATGACTATTGAGCTGGGAGTGTTGACAGGTCGAGCTGTTAGTGTGTGTGATAATAATGATCACTGGGGAGTTTGGCTGTACGGGTACATACAGTGTTAATACACATCTATCTAGCCAGCCCTGCCTCCCTCTCATGTTGGCCGATACTCAAACAAAACACCTTAAACTCAAAGTCTAACCTCTCCTTCACCAGCCGGCCAATGATAACCCATTAAAACAATTCTCCCTGAGAGCTTAAAACTGCCAAAATGTTGTTCTTTATCAGAAGGGAGCTTGCTGTACTTTTAGGAGATGGTTCTAATCAGAACTAGGGCTTGGTGTAATTGCTAAAAATGTATATATGTATGCGTATATAAGTATTTGCTCTGAAATGGCTTAAAATTGTCATATTTTTCCAATTAGAGGAACCATAATTAAAAAAAATTTTATGGAAAATCTAAACACTGTAAAATCTAGTTAAAAATAATCAAGCCATGTCTTCCACACATTTTTTTTCACTAAATGAACAATTTACACCATAAAATTTGTATATTTTTATATGATTATATTTTTTTTATCCTTACTGTATATTTAATCATTTTTATTTGTAAACACCAATATAACAATTCACAGTAGTTAACAACATTATTTCTATATTATTTCTATTATCTAACAATATTTTTGCTTAAAAATTGTGAATGTTCAATATATCGGCCAGTCGTAATAAGAACGCGAGGTTCACGCAACGCAAATGTTTTTCCCACCCCATTTTCTCTCTCTCTCATGTGTTCCCTGCTCTTTCATGTGACTCAGACTGTCTGTTATCCTAAAAGACACAATAGAGGTGGTCGGGCAATCCTGAGAGCAAACACATGCAGCCATCCTCTGGCCTTTGTTGGTCTGGAGGATTCCCATTTTAAAGGTTCAGCACTGCGGCCACATGGGCAGGGGCTGTGGACCAGCACTGGACACCCTGACACTCACACAATGCAGATTGTCTGGGGAAAACAATGTGCTCCTTCTCCTCCTCCTCCTCCAATGGGGACAGACCAAACAGAAAAGAAAGTGAACACTCTTTTCAGATTAAGAGTTATACTAGGAAGCAACTAATGTTCACAAGCAATCACCCTTTTAGGCCAGAAACTCTACTAAAGGATGCCAATGAAGATCCCAATGGCCAACGCATTGCAAATGTGCAGTCCCACTGTAGAAATGTAACATGCATCCTTTCATTATTGTGGCGGTAAACAAACAGGGCAATAGAGTCATCCTCAAATGTCTGTGCCATTAAAAAATGGATAGTTCACCCAAACATGAAAACTCTTTTATCATTCACCCTCTCTTATGCAATCCCAAACTTTTATGACTTCCTTCTGCAGAACACAACTGAAGATATTTTGAATGCATGAGTTGTTTTTGTCCATTGTACTGCACTTTTCGAAGTTGGTGTTTCCAGCATGCACTGGGCTTGAATAATTAATGAGCTTGCATGGTTTCACTGTTGGCAAGTTTATTTACACCGTTTTTATTGTTTTTTTTTGTTGTTGTTACATTTAAACTTCTTGTTTTGTGAAGTCTGAAGTTCATTTTCTACCTGTTCATGATAAAAAAAAATTATATGTTGATTGTTCCCATCATGGTGTTTTGCGCACCAACTCTTGAGGTCTGCGTGTGCAGCTCTGTATCTTATTTCTTTTGCCAGTAATGCAAGGTGATACTGTCTAAAAGACTACATAGCCCTCAATAAAGTCTCCTGTGAAAGGCATCATATGTACTGTTACAAGATTAAACTTGTTTTTACAAGGAAAGTTTAAAACGTTCTAATAATATGTTCACTGACTAAATTGTACTAAGATTATTTAGTGTGCATCCTTGAGTTGGCCATATGTTTCTTTTGATTCTTACAAAAAGTACTTTTGTGGTATCATGGTGCTGTTATGGTGTCAGATGTTAATAGAAATGTACATTGATATATGTCATTGTAAATGAGTATCATATTCTACATGGCACACAAAATAAATAATAAAAAAACATGGTATCAACATGGTGCAACAATAGAATTACCATGGTACCATGTCCACTTTTTTGTTAGTGGAAATTAAAATATTAAAAAAGATGTTGATGTTACATTAAAGGGTCTTATGATCAGCGTATTGGTTTCTGGGATCTCTGAAGCACAAGTACATAGATGGCTTTAAAAAATAGGGAATAAAAAGTTCTTTGTGGAAATTAAAAAGGTTCTACTTTGGCAAAAGCCTGTAAAACCCCTATTGGTTCAAACTGGAACCATAATTTCTAAGAGTGAACACACAATTATGCACAATGAGATGTAGAACAAATGCAAAGAAGAATCATTGATGCACAATGATGTACCTCTTGCGTAAACCGGACACAGCTCAATTAACCAGCACAACCAGTTTATGAGCGAAACACTCAGTATCATCTATCAGATCTCTCCTCACTGACAGATAAACCCCAAGTAAAGCAAACAGCCCTCTGGCAGGAAGACAAATACTGGGTTTGTGGTTGTCCATCACGACCATTGGGAACGAGTGAGGTTTGGTTATTCCAGACCCCGACGATTATTTTGAATAAACCCTAAATAAGCACAGGGTTGGATTTGGAGGCCAAAACGGTCAAATGTAAGGTGGTGCTAAGACATTTGTGGTCGGAACCTCTGGAGGCTTCTACGCTCTAGAAAAACAACTAGGAGTATCTCAGAACTTTAAAGCCAGTGTAGAAAGACCTCCGACAGGGAGAATATAGGAGGTACATCTGCAGGAGATGTGGAATGAGAACACATTTTCACAAATGTGCCAATCTTCCAGATTATGAATTTGTGACGATATAATGACTCACTTCACTTAAGCCGAGCAGTTTATTTTTCCCTGAGCAAAGCAAACATTACACATAAAAGCCAGTTTCAATGTTTATAATCTGTTTCAAAGCTGTATACTTAATTTCTTGCGTTATTCACAGTCAAGAAACAGAGTCAAGTAAAAGTAATGAGGTTGGGTAATGACGTTGAGTAATGTGGCTTCCCCAAAGGACACCTTTTCATGCACCTCTATTTATTTATAACTACACTGAATATTAAAGGCATGACACCACAGGTTTGCTGGATTTTCATATTTCGTCACAAATCAAACAAACTGTAAAATGCACAAGTCGTTTAAGGACATTCTGTGAAGGGTAAAGTGAAGAGGTTTACTTGTAATACCTGCTTATGGTTTGTAGCTCCACTTCCAGTTTGTGAGTAAGCTCCAGGGCTTTATCTCTTTCTCTCTGGGTTTTCTGAAGCTCTTCCTGAAGCTGTTGAGTTGGGAGAAACACGTGTCATATCAAACTCTGTTGCAACACACTATTCATGCATATAAATAAATAAATAAATAAATAAATAATGCATGGAAACAATAAAGAACTAAATCTTCAAACAGCACTAATTATTCCACTATGAGAACAAAGGGGTCGCATGATATTGGTTTCTACAGAACAGGTTGGCCAATATAATGCTGATTTATAATAAAATTGAATAATAGTAAAGACAGGCACAGTCTAACTCTGTTAATTGGCAAAGCTGGCATGGTCAAAGACTGGTTGAATGGACAAATATCAGCTAATTAATGAATGATGGTCCAGAATGAGTCAGAATGCAATTCCTGGGCAATGACCACACAAATACATTTTGGTTTGAGAACGCATTGATTTCACTACATTTACGCCTCTCATTCACACTGGAATGCCATTTTTCTCAACCAAAAACGCTCTGTGGTAATGCATTACAATGCATTACAATGCATTACCGCATGCTTTGGAAAACAATGATGTCATGAAACTGAAAACAGAGTTTTCAAACAATCAATGAATTAGTGCGGATGTGGCCATTCACACTGCATATTTGAGTAAAAATGAAAAAAAAAAAAAAAAAAAAAAAAAAAAAGAGCTAGAGATACCACCACGAAAAGAGCAGATTGCAGGTGTCTTGAGATGCATTTTGAATAGTTAATGTTGTTTTTATCTTGTCATTGTGTCTGAAAAACTGATTCTTTGCTGAAAAAAAAAACAACGAAACATTGCAACCAAGAGCATAGATTTGGCTTGAACATTGGAGGGGTTGCAGCATGAAGCATTTACATGTTTCCATTGATAATGGTATAAATAAGGGGGGGGAGGAGTAATTGCTTGTTTTGATTATTGAGAGGGTTTACCTCCCTAGATAGAGCATGTTTTCATAGGAAAACTATTTTAAAAACAGCATATATGGACATAAAAAGTGAACGGCCCCTTGTAAAATTGTGTAAAGTAAAGTGTGCTTTTGATAACTGCAAGCTCCATCTGCAATGTTACTTTTAGGAGTGAGGGTGCACAGGATTTTCACTTTTGGGTGAACTATCCCTTTAAAACTGGATTCTTAGTAGCCGTTCATGCTGAATGCATACGTGCATTAAAAAATAAACTAGAAGCAGTGCCATGAATACAGTAAAACGCAGATGTATCAAGACACTTTTATAACAGTTGACTGTTTTTTACTTGACTCTGCATTTTAAAAAGAACATGAAAATAGTGATATTGATGCAACAGTCAAAGATGTCCATCCTAGCATGGGTTTACAAAGGAAAACAATAGAAAAAAAGCATGGACTAATGAAAAACGGGCCTTGTTCAAACTTGTGAAAGTTTGAAAAGTGAAGAGCACTTATGCAAGCTTCAACTGCAACACATCTTTCGAGAATCAGGGTTTAAAGGATTTGATCAGTCCGCCAGGAAAGAGTTGAGTTTATAAAAGCACCAGGTTGATACACTAAACACTTTCTAGGATGAACTAACAACTGGATGTTCTACCAGAAATCTTAAGTTAACTAGATATCCTTGATGAAATCTACATCCACTTGCAATCAAACAGAACTCAGATTCCCATCTGAACTGCATCTGAACTTCATTCATTTAACTCACTCAGAGGGTGATCCAACTGACTCTATTGTCTCCTAACTCAGCACCTACTCAGCAGCACAATGTTGTGAGACTGAAGGGACCCTGAGCCGGTGGGTGCGGGGAGGGCTGGGTAAACACTGTCCCTTACCTCTCAGTGCCTAAACCTGAAGCACAATAAAGCCCCTGCTAATGACCTGCCGTTGAAACAGATGTATTGATGGTTTCATCCTCTCAACAGCTGGGCGAGCAGACAGACACAATGGAGGCTGTCTAAACAAACATGACAACCTGCCCTACTGTAGAGGCTTGCAATATACTCCCTGAGAGATGAGGGGCAAAGAGGGGGAGAGTTGGAGAGAGATAAACAGAGAGATAAAGAAATAGGAAAGACAGAAGGACAGTGAGAAATCATGACAGACATTTCATTTTGTGGTGAACTATTCCTTTAAATGAAGGTAAAGACTTGGGTTCACTATAAGGGCTAGAGATTATACAGTAACTTTTGCTGCAATTGGGGTTTTGTTTAATTGAGGTGTGTGGTTGATAGGCTTGACATTTCAACCACTTCCTTAAGAGGTACATGAATGCTGTCTGTGCCTTATCTTCTGACTGAGAAATGGGTGTACCTTTAACTGTGATAAAGCTATAACTTACATCCTACGGTACTGGACGTATTCTCCTCAAAACTGTTGCTAAGCACCTGTTGAACATATATCAGTATCTTATCAAAATGTGGTGGATGGAAGTTTCTTTTTTATTTAAGTGAACTGGAAAAGAACAGCTTACATCTTCAATGCCTCATTGCCTCACAATGATGTCACCCGCATGCTTGCAATGTGAGTGCATGCACCATTATAAAGCTCTGATGCAGTCTGTAATAAAAAATCTGCACTATAAAGAGACTAATGCAAATAGTACTTTTACCTACTAAGGATAAGTCTGCATGCTCTCTTGCCACAATACATGTCTACAATAGGTTAGTTCACGCGAAATACTTTTGGGAAGATGACATGCCCTATATGCTATACTCCACCAAAAACTATTTTAATTAGCCTTTTGTTTATTATTTTATAATTATTCTGAATAAAACTTTTGGAATAGACCATTTGCACTTCTAAAAATTATTTGTCACAACTCAAGATCATTTCAAATGTACTAGAGAAAAAAAAGTGTTCCAAAATGATGAAATGGTGACAAGTTACATAACCTATAGATATACATGTTATCTTATACATATCAATTTTAACCCAAAATCTTGATGGCCGTATAGATATACATTTTAACCTAAAGTCTTGATGGACCTATAGATGTACATTTTACATTTATATACATTTTAACCTAAAATCTTGATGTAAATCACATAGAAATGCTCTTTCCTTTATGCACTCCAATTAAATTGAACCTGAAATCTCAATAGACACATTATGCATCAACTAAACAGTAGAAATAGGCCCATTCTCTGTTTTTTGTTACGGTAAGGCTCTTACACCTGTCACGTTTAAATCTCTGATCTCAAGCACTATAAATACTTTTATCCATGCAGCTTCCGCCGGTAGCGTCCCAATCATTCTAATTACTGGAGTGCAGGTCTCGCAAGTCAAAGAGAACATCAAAAAGCCTCAAACCTCTAAAGTCAATATGTACTTTTCTCCAACAGGGAGAGGAGCTCGACTTCAAAGCTCAATTCTTTTAATCTTATGTATTTTATCAGCATTCATTACAATATTATCCAAATTAGGTTCCCAGAGTAACGTGTTAACCTGTAGAGATTAAGCCGAGCAATGGAGGGTCGCAGCCTTGACCTTTACGAGTGAGCATTTGGTGGGGCAGAGGTGGGCTGCTCGTGGCCTTTCTGACCCAGTGGGGAGAGGAGGATATGATGGAGGTTATCAGTGGTGTCACAGTCCGCTCCGTCACTGAATGAAGCTCTTTAAAAGCAGCGCGACCTGTATAATGTCAGAGGTCATTGAAGAGCGAGCTGGCACTTCTAAGGTTGCGCAAAATGTTAAAGGGGAAACATCATGGATTTTATACTCTCTTGAAAATAGAGAGTTTGATGCATCGAATAGACATCATCAAACCTTCAAAACACAATTTATGACAACTAAGCTACATTCAGAAATTGTCTTTGTTGTGATGGTTATGAACAACCATAAGCACACTAACATTTGACTGCTATTGTTTACATATCAATGCCATTTCGATACTCAATAAGAAGAAGTCTTAGTCTGCACTTTTCTGGTCAACTTTGGTATTAACACACTTTCATATTACAAAACTAATGTTACTGTGTCCTTAAGATTAATCGCTTTTGCTTTTTCTTTCATTTTTATAAGACGCTTTTGATAAAAGCATCTGATAAATGGTTAAATAGAAATGTAAATGAACAATATAAGCAACCAATATTGTGTCTAATGGCTGTTAAAGATGAAACACTTTCCCACTTTTTCCCTGTGTAATGTGAACTGAACTCAACAGCCGCTGTATTTAGAGGACTAATCCTGTGGAATACACAGGATTCTCTATTTCCGAGTCCATGTCACTTGATGATCTGTGATTAAACATTTTTCTCTCTGCAGGACAGACACAAATGACTAGCATTCAAGCCTGACAAAAAAAGAGCCCTAAAATACAAGAGCCCTCTTCAGAAGAACACACTCATAAATCTCTCGTAACAGTCAGCACAAAACAGCAGAGCCCTTTCTTTAAAAATGCACTAACACTCACACCAGGGACGCTTTCATAGCTAAAATATCTGCAAAAAAATTGCACAATCACTCTGAACATTGTAGGTTTTTATGAAACCTTTCTAAGGGCCAACCATCATTTATTTGGGGGCTTTTTGCCACTTTTTAATTGACCGAAACGGTAGACGAGACATGGAAATATTTTGAAAATGAGATGGCTAAATGATGCAGGCTGGATTTAAAACTAGTCCATATGACTCATGCGCTATATTCCAAGGCCCTGATTTACTAAGATCACAAATAACGGGTACTAATTTGCTTTGTGGGTCTATTGCAGGTTTTAAATTACTACGAATAATTACTAATAATGCACATGCATATAAGCTGGACACACCCTCAAATGAGGCTTAATGGTAATTGTACCAAATGTAACCATGCCTCTTGCTTACAGCTTTCACTAAATACAATTTTATTTGATATAAATGTAGGATAGGGCATTTATTATTATTTATTAACTCTGTTTATATAAGGCTTATATTTATATGATTATACAAAATCATTGTAAAATCCCTGATTTTCAGTAATACGTTGTAAAAGCAGTTGATCAGAATACTTGAACATGTAAGACATTTCTCTTGAAATGTTTCAGAACGATTGTGGAGCAAAGGAAGAAATGGCCTGAATTCATAAATCATAAATCATTCATAAAGAAGAAAATACAGTATTATTTATACTTTCAGCCAATCGCAACCATGGATATAAACCGTACTAACACTAAATCTGAATGTCAAATCACAAATATCTTTACCATGGTTAACCGATGCAGAGTGCAGCGCACAAACACAAGAGATACGGCAGAAAGAGAGCCGCCAGCTACAAGCAACGTTTTGCAAATTAAAATTAATGTTCAGAACATTAAAATGGGACACAGTTTGAACATTAATTGTTATTTTTTTTTCTTCATTAGAGTTATACGACCGTCTGTTTTCAGTTATGATTTTGTGTTCAAAAAATAATTAACCCAATAACACAAATTAAACAACACATTAATGAGTCAACAGGTCAGCAGCATTGGTTGTATTATGCATTCTCCGTTTTCAAAGTTTCTGTTTAGCCATAGTGATGGCATGGTGCACAGCGCGATTCAGATTAATATCTGCCTTTCAGTCGTATTAATTTGCTCTTGCAGTTACCGTTTCTGAAATTATTTTCTTGCATGATAATATTGTGGATGCAATTAAATTTGTTTGCATCAATACTGCCCTTTATCTTGCGTATGTTGGAGGCAAAACTCTAAATTGCATATTAGTTTAGGAAATGCTATTTTGCCACCTGAAAGTTGCAATTCTCGGAAGACTACGTTAGTAGATCAGCTTGGAATATTTTTGCCTGTGCCATAAAGTTTGCACGTGTTTTATAAACACAGAGCTTTATTAAATCAGGGCACAAGTCTTCCAAAGCCATTAAATAGTTTTGTTTGTGGAACAGACTGAAGTGTCTGAATTTGTTCAATTCAAAAAAGTTGAAAGATGTCACGATTCATTAGAAGTCATCGACATCAAACCTAGGGGGGACTCATATTCCGACAGTCACCAATGAGACTTGAGAGCTATGGCAGAGGGGATGTTTTTCAGTGAATAATGACTTAAACTTAAGTCTGTTTCTCACACAAAACTATCGTATAGCTTCTGAAGACTTTGAAATATAGCACACGAGTCGTATGGACTACATTTATGATCCTGTTATGGTGCTTTTTGTTCTCTTTGGAGCTCAACAGTGTGAATCACCCTCATTATCATTGTTTGGAAAAGAGTAGCTCAGAGATTTTGCACAATATCATGTCATACAGGTTTGGATCAAAATGAAGGTGAGTTAATGATTACCTAATTGTAATTTTTGAACTGTACTTTTTAAAACAAGATCATATAATCTTTTCTGAATTTATGGACCATGTGGGTCACAATTAATACAATTTGTAAGAGTAACATCAGTTATAAAGTCTTTTTATGTTGTTCATTTATAGACAGAAGTCAGTTGTAAATTATAAAGGTTACGAGCGTGATGGGGGCAGGAGCGTGAGATCACTTTGCTGCTGTCAGTACTCTGAGAGAAAAGCTGCAGAGCAAACACAGGTGGTTGAGAATGAGGGAACAGCTCTATGCAACAGCCCCCGCTCACCCATCCTCATCCCCCACTCCAGCATTTAGAGGGACTCATACACTTAAAATTAACATCAGGCGACAAGCAATAAAATCATATATGCTAGGATGGACTTTCTATTGACATATATTATGTTTAACATTAGCTAATTATACTTAATACTAACCACAAACCTAAATACAATGTTTGGCATTTTTGGAAAACATTGCAAAGACAGCCCAGTCATGTAGATTTGCACTTCACGACATTAGGAAGATCAGACCTTTCCTATCTAAGCATGCAACCAAACTTCTTGTCCAAGCTCTTGTAATATCTAGACTGGACTACTGCAATGCTCTTCTGGCATCTAACAGAGGCACAAAATTACTTTCTTGGACTTTCACTTCCACCTTTCCTCACTAGTGGAACGACCTTCCAAACTCATCCCAAGCAGCTGATTCTCTAACTATGCATCTCTTTCGTGAGCACTTGACCCAATCAAACACTGTCTTCTTTCTTCTTTAATTTAAAAAATAATTTCACCATTTTCTCTCACCTTCCTACCAACATGTACTTCTCTGAGCAATTTGCAACTTTGTATTCCAGCACTGCTCGTGTCATTGCTTCCTGAAGACGAATCGCTTTTTATGTATTCCTCACTTGTCAGTTGCTTTGGATAAAAGCTTCTGCTAGGAATAGGAATAAATGTAAATGTAATTTAAAAAATTGTGAGGGTGCACGATCATACACACCGATCTTAAATAAATGATCTTGCCAATTATGCATAATACGCCTACAATGTGTATGGTCATGTAAATGCCTTAAATAGCTTTCCTTTATCGGGCTGAGGTCATATATAGTAAAAAAATAAAGTACATGTAATGTTTTGCCTATTCATCCCCTCATGTCCTCACCTTTTCTGCCGTTTTTACCAGCTTATCCAATGTGCGCAAATGTGAATTCCTGTTTATGTTTTAATGTCGGAAGCAAAAATAATCTGATCATTTTAAATCTCATGTAAATGCAGTTTTCTTCCATTGTTGTAACTTTGGAATAAGTAGATTTTTGCTAGCTACCATCATTTTGGTGTGCAAAAGCGCACAGCGAATTACAAAGCGGTGATATCGATAAAATGCACTGACTGGAACACCGCAAATATTAGCACTCCTGAATACTGCTTGTCAAATCAGATTAGAAGATTTACATTTATTTTTAAATCCTGGTATTTATGGTATTTATAGAATTAAATGTACACTTTATTTAGTCCCTTTATGAATCTGTTTTCTTGGAGGAGGTTGGGACCATAATGCATGACATTTCAGGTTTTACCATCTTTTCTGGAGGCATTTGGTGCCCATAAAGACAGCAAAAACTAACCCTACCACACATTAGTAAAGCTCTTAGATAAATTTGGTGCTGTGTCTCTCAGATGGTTGTTAAACAGGTTCTTTTACAGGCGCCAATGTGAAAACCAGACTGCCCTGAGAGATAAGACTAGGAACTGCCTCAAGGTTTTATCAACTGACAAAAGTCCCCAGCCCCAAAATAAATTTTTTGCAGGTGCTTTACGGTTCTGCTGAAATTTGATTAAATGTCAACAAAAGCTAAATATGTCTCTAATTTAAATTTAAATAATAATAATTTAACAAAATGGCCTAACTTTGATCATTATTTTCATTATCATTATTGTTATTTTCCATGATGAAAAACAACAGTGGTTAATGTTCTCCACCTCTAAAGAGTGTGGCGATTAAAAACCAATAATTAATAATCCAAATGAAATCCCTGAAAGTTACTGTGGGGAAAAAAAGCTAAAAGATTTCAGATGGAAAATTCTTTGCTCATCTTCCTCTCAAGTCTTTTTCATTTTAGCCCTGCAGATTTTCTGGCTTTCTTTAAAGTAAAATGTCAATTGATAAGTGGAAGTCCTGTTCATTTTTCAATTGTTTTGTGGATATGTTCCCGGCACTGTTGACTAATTTTACGACAGCTGTTCCCATTTCGTTTTAAATTAAAAACCCTGCTATGTAATCCCAGGAGTCAATCTATAATTAAGGGGATTTATAGAAAAATCAAGTGCTACATTAATAACAAAATTTAATATATTTCTTAATAAGCCATCAGCCAATTGAGCCTTAAATGTGAAATATCTTCTTTTTTTTTTAAATCTCCAGAAAGCTTCGCCTAGAGACACAGACTGGACTTTTTCCAGATTACAAATAATTCTATGTTTTTTTATCAACTGATTATCATCGCCATGTGGCACAGTTGTGTCCCAGACCACAATCCAAGTTATCACTTTCAAATACAAATAATAAAATTAATATGACTTCCAATTTTGCAACTTGCTATTGTTATGTTTCATGAATTGTGAATCCAACAGCAAATGTTCATCTTACGGCTACATGTCAAAACAAGGAATTACTCGCCAGAAAGAGCCTTCACATAAAGAAACACATTTCATTAAGCCACCTTTATAAACTAAGAAAATGGGAAAACAAAGTAAATTAACATTTTATTTGATATAAGGTGTGTCCATTTAGTTAAAATCCAAATTCATCAAAGAAACACCTATGTTAATTCTACATATATGCACATACCTGAATATGTACCTGTACTGCTCATATATTCTTTCCACTATGTAAACATTGTACAGCTACATACCTGCACAATGTATACTTTGTATGCTGCAGTGCACATGTATACCTGTTCTGGTCATTGATTCTTCTTTCAAAATCGTATTATGTCTTATTTATTGGTTTACATATACATGTACTGTACATAGGTACAATAGCAATGAAAGGCATTGTCTTCTAACCTATCGTTGGTTGCACAATGGCATAAAAATAAAGACAATAAAATAGACAGGGTGAAATCAGGTTATAATTTCCTATATTTAAGAATTATATATTATACTAAGTACATACTGCTTATTTTTAAGGGCTGGAAGACTATTTTTTTTATTGCTATTGCACCGATGTATATGTGACTTTGGAACAATGGAACAGGACATAGCTATTACACTTTCCATTGGGCTTTCTAACATTCACTCAAAATGTAGATGAATTTTAGTATAAATGCTACTAATACAAGTGGAAGCCCCCCTCTTATACATATAGCCACTGGGTGGTGAGGTTAAGTGGATGACTACAACACATGCAGTGTGTTAATATATTTGGTGCAGATGCATGCTCTTAAGTGTATGCGTGTTCATTTGTCGTAAAGGTCCGGGGCACGGGCCTGACTCAGCAACCCCACTGAAATCAGTTTATCTCAGGACGTGTTTACTCAGCTCTATCTAATGACGGCCCATTTACAGCACTCTGCATTAAACTCAAGGGCTCTGGCTGCATCAGATAAATACAGCAAATCAAATAGGCCCGTGTTTGCCCTGCGTCTCCCTAACAGACACACAGCGAGGCATCGAGGCACACTGACCAGCCTGTGTCATTCTAAAACCCTGTCAAACATATGCCCGGGACCACCAGTCTATCACTGCAAATCGCTGAAAAAAAAGCACAGGAGAGAGCAAATACAAGTTAATGAATGATACAGTGGAGAGTGTAATGAGGGGATGATAAAGGGTCCAGGGGCATTCGTTTTTGTGTATGGAGGACTGCACGTATGGTGAAGGTCGTATTCTAGGATGGTATTGTTGGCAAACAGTCCCAGCGTGTTTCGGCGAGTACATGTATTCCGTGAAAGTGAGCGAGGGCTAACCCGAGTGCATGTGACATTAATTTTCAGAGGAGCCCTACCACGTGGGATTTGTGTGTGTTTTACCTTGCTCGCTTGATCCCGATTGTTTTGGGCCAGGTGGCGGGTGTTGTTTGCAGAATTATGGCTTGGTTCTTTTGCACGAAGCAGCTCTTGTTCTTTGTGATTGCACTGGGGAAGAGAAAGAAAGAAACAGAGCTCACTTTGAATGTATTCAATCAGAATTTAAAGTAAGCGTCAGGTGATGTGACTAGACAGACACACAGCTGTTTTTATACTTTGTTTGATTACTTTTTTATCATTCAGAATTTTCAATTTAGGATGAACTGTACCTTTAAGTGTATAATTTCTGTGCCACTAGCATCACCAAATGAAAATGCAAAAATAGTGACGGTTTTCAAAAAGCTTTTCTAAACACTTTCCCCACCCCCAGGGTCTTTGTACAGCCTTACAATCTGGTGGTATTAGATTTTTTTTTTTGAGGCTGGGGCTTCAGTTTCTTGACAGAATAATGTAAACTGCAAACATCGGTGCACAAATATTTTTTTTGAAAAGAGTTCTCAAGTTGGCTCAAGAAGTCTGTAAAATGCAGTTACATTGCCATATGGAAAATTAATGTGTATCTTAGACTGTTCAATGAGAGGTGAAACCTCTGCGGGGCATAAACCTTCATAAACCTTCTCAGTTATTACTACATTTACTGTAAGAACCTGGGCAAACACTGCTGATGCTACTCTTCATGTGTGTCTGTGATCTCTGAAGGGACAAACTAATTTTTGGTATATTTCAAAATAAAATAATCCTGTTTTTACAAAGAAAAATATGCACCAAATTTAAGAGAACGGTGTCAAAATGTACAATGGAAAGAAAAGTAGTGAAAGCTGACTCAGTAGCTCAGAGGCATTATGCAGTAGCTCACTAAAAGTCAGTATTATTCAGTAATTCAGTGCTATTTAATAGATCAATTCAATTAATTTGTGAATGTTTTTATGCATACTGAAAAAAGTGCCTTACAAATCCCCAGTAGTTCATATGGATTCAGTATTATGCTAGGCCTATTTAACAATACTCATGCAAGTATCAATTTAACATAATAAATCAGCAATAAACGTAACAACAATGGTTAACATTTATGGTTCTTCACCTCAAATCATGCATAAAAAAAACCCTGTTATTTTCAGGCTGGTCCAGCTTATGTGTATGTGTGTTCAAGAGTAAACAAACTCTATCAAATAGGTGATTGGCACCACCAAATAAAAATAAAAAAAATTATTCATTTTATTTAGTAATTCAGTATTATTAAAAAGTATTCAGTAGTTCGGCACTATTCAGAAGTATTCAGTCCTTCAGTACTATTAATAAATATTCAGTAGTTCACTACAATGAAAAAATATTCAGTAGTTCAAAACTATCTAGATGTATTCAGAAGTTCAGTACGGTTCAAAAATATTCAGTAGTTCAAAACTATCTAGATGTATTCAGAAGTTCAGTACGGTTCAAAAATATTCAGTAGTTCAAGATTATCTAGATGTATTCAGTAGTTTAGTACGGTTCAAAAATATTCAGTAGTTCAGTGCTATTCAAAAGCATTTATTAGGGCAGTAATATTCAATATTCAGTATTTTAGCACTATTCAGAAGTATTCAGTAATTTAGTCCTTTTTAGCAGTATTCAGTAGTTCAGCACTATTCAGTAGTTCACTATAATTAAATAGTATTTAGTAGCTCAGTACTATTCAGTAGTTTAGTGCTATCTAGAAGTATTCAGTACTATTAAGCAATATTCAGTAGTTCAGTGATATTCAAATGTATTCTGTATTTTAGTACTATTCAGAATTATTCAGTACTTCAGTCTTATATAGAAGTATTCAGTTCTCAGTACTACTCACAAGTATTCAGTAAAATTCAAAATTATTCAGTAGTTCAGTCAAATTCAAAAGTATTCAGCGGTTTAGTACTATTAAGTAGTATTCAGTAGTTCACTACAATTAAAATGTATTCAGTATTTCAGTACTACGCAAAATTATTCAGTAGTTCAGTACCATTCAGTAGTTCAGTACCATTCAGAAGTATTTAGTAGTTTATGACTATGCAGAAATGTTCATTAGCTCAGAAATACTCAAAAGTAGTCAGTAGTTCAGTACTAACCATAAGTATTTAGTAGTTCAGTAATATTTAGAAGTATTCAATAGTTCAGTAGGCTAATATTCAAAAGTATTCAGTAGTTTAGAAGTAATCAGTATTATTCAGTAGCTTAGTATTATTCAAGAGAACTCTTAGTATAATTTTTTTTCAGTAATATTATTTATGGCTTTTCTCTACCCACACACCCATATCCTCATGTCCATTTTCCATACAAAACAAGCCTCCACTGTCAGACAGACCTACTGAGAAACAGACGGATTCTTTAAACATACAACAATGTGTCCAACTCTTTGGTGAGTATTATTGTAAGTGAGCTTGTTTTATACCATTCCATCTGTACTCCTCTCCATGTGCACATTCCAGGACCGATGGACACTTACCAGGAATGTAAACCATCCTCACGGCCTGACAAGTCTCAATGTTTCAGCATTCAGCCGTCTCAAAGACCAGCGACCGCACAAACAAGCCCATCAGCCACAGACCCCACTCCTGTCTCTTTCCTCTGTAGACTAAAATAATACTGCTGCCATCCAGACCAAACATACATTCTCTTTAGTGTCAGCCTGAGTTGTGGCTCTTGGGCAGCAGATGTCTTTTAGGAGGAAATGCATTTTAATCAGAATGCACCTCTGCACTGATGCAAAATGGCAACATTGCTGTTAGCTCCCAAAAATAGCCGCAGCCAGGGGGAAATGGGCAGAAGAAACAGAAATATTAACTCATTTTAACTTTTTAATCCATCAACTGAAGTCTCAAACAAATCTGAATTAATTAGGGCTGTCAATCGATTAAAACTTTTAATCAAATACATTTTATAATATGTTAATTAATCAAATGAATCACAATTAGTCAATATTTGCTGAAAGAAGCCCCCATAAAACTCAAAGAAATTTAATTCAAGAACATCTAAATACATTACATTATTGTGGTAAGGCTTTGAATAGATATTAGCAAAAGCTGCTTTAAAAGTCAATATTATTTACTTCTGTATCATAAACACAAGACTATCACTGGCTTACAATTCACAGCAATACATTTTGCAATCAAGTTTGTCAATCTTAGGGGCCATTAACACAGGATGTGTTTGTGCATTTTTATGCATTTTTTAACACTTCGATTTGCAATTATACTAAATTAATGTGTTAAATTGACAACCCTAGAGATGAAACAAAGCACAATAACACATGAGTTGGAATAAGAGGCTTGATCCATGACAGCATGTTATGCGAGGAGAGAAAAAAAATTCTGAGTAATAAGATCAAGACAATCATTCAGTTCAAATTCAACATGAGATGCGACTTAATTTCTTCTCTCACTTTAACATCAGCACTCTATCAAGATCAAGAGAAATTCAATAAGCGCCCGGCGTAGAGACATAACGAAGCGAAGAGGCAGGAAGTGAGAATAAGATTTATTTTTTCCAACACTTATCCAGCTTTTCATATTCCATATTGCAGGCCAAAGGGATGTGGCAGCCCTCTGTCTGCAGCCAGGCTCTAATCCCTGCAAGATGAGCAGAGAGATGGGCGGAACGGCAGGGGAGGCAGATATCCTTGAGGATAGAGAGAAGACCCATTCCAGTCTCAGAGGGATTAGACGTGGGGTTTTGCAACTTACTTCTGAAATTGCCCCATAGATTCAAGTTATTGGCCCCAATGAAAAATCAGAGCAGCGTTTCTTAGGGCAGTACTGCAGGCTGTGGGATTGTAGTGATGTGCTGGTGGGTTTTGGGCAGAGTTAGAAGACTGACACCTGCTCTTCATCTCATATCAGGGAGATTGACACAGGTTTTTATGGTCTACTGGCATTCCAGCAGCATTTATCTGCACACCAGGATTTATTTTATAAAGAAGGCCTACCTCCAATAAAGTACACACTTGATCGGGAGGTTGCAAGCAATATCAGTACATTTACAATATGAAGAGGGCAAAAGCTAAAGATAAGGCACCATTTAATCTATTTGGTAAGTTTCATTGCATTTTATTTTTTCCTTTTAATTTGATCAAAAGAAAAAAATATTAAATGAGACCTTTTGGACCCTACTGTACATTTTGCATACATCAGTGTATCTTCAACATTTCATTTAATCACCACATTTAATTGTTTTTCAGCTGATTTAGTGTATATTTTTCATACTGCAACTCAACATGTCGGTTTCAAAATAAATGTAATGCCAGGTTCTATAGAAAGCCCTGTTCATATTATTATAAGTAGAAGTCTACAATCGATCTAAAATTATCAGATTTATACATCAAATCAGAATAGGTAGTAATACATTTGCCAAAGTGACGTAACCAACTTCTCATACTAGATGTATACAAGCATGAACCCAAACTGAAAATAGGAAGTATGGCTACTCTGTCATTGAAGTCTAAGGATCAGCCAAGAGTTTGTTTTACAGCACTGAGGTATGTGATGGAATTAAGCAACTGTCTTTATGAGACAAACTCTGCAGTCATTTATTTACGAGTTTATACACACACACAAAGAAATGTAGAGGTGCAACAGCATCACAGTGAGCCCTATATGTACCTGTGTTTGTTCCATCTGGTGCATTGTTTTGTCCCTACACACATTTCAAGTAAAACACTTTAGACTATGATACTAATAATTTTGCCTTGTTCACACAGTCTCAGTTACATCAGCAGAAAAAAAAAAGTCATTTCAGAGGGGGAGAAAGTTATTACTTTGCGATGAAGGATTGTGAAAACTCTTTTTTTTCTTTAGAATAAAGTGCAATAGGGCTGCCGCTAATGAGTTAGAGTACAAATGTTGTGATTACCAAATCCGGGACACTTGAACTGGTAAAAAGTAAAAAAATTCTGTTAGTTCAGATTTGTGAATTCAGATAACATTATATACGCTCAATGAATCCACCGATATTACAATTTGACCAGTAACCATTTTATGCACACAATGAGTAGTTGATTAAGCATCAGATCATCAGATGAAAATGTTGTTTTTTTTCTGAGTGTTGTAGCACAGGTCTAAAAAAATCCAATCCAATATTCAGAAAGGCCTTGATGACCTGTACCCGCTGACCCAAAAAACAACACTGGGAACTACCAATAGATACAACTCTGCAATCATTCACATTATATAACCCCCAATTATGAAATATAGGTAGCATTTATCAACAAAAAGAAATCTCAGCAAATACATTCACTGCCCCACACTTGAACTCTATGATGAAGCAGAATATCTAGATGTCAATATTTAGCTACCTGCTTGTTTGTTTTCATTTGATTGAATTTATGTGTGTAGGAATGATATACCAAATATTTGAGGTTATTCAGCAATATTTGTCCCTACATCTGAATTAGGTAGCTGGTGTGTTGATTCTTAAATCAGCACAGGTTCTGTGGATAAACACAGATATATGTGCTTTAATAGACTGATAATCAAAGTCATCTTGCAGAGGTGGTAAAAACGCAGAAGGAGAGAGATTGTCAATATTTAGAGAGTCGTATTTGACTTTTTTCTTTCTATGGTGTAAAGGTTTCAGCTTGGTACACAACTACTGTGAGTGTTAAAGCTGTTGTGTTAGGATTGACCCTTTAGCCAGGTGCACACTATACAACTCAAGCCTTTACATTATTTTAGGTGGCAACAAGTCAACGACTACATGTCTCAGGTTGTAGCAGGTGTCAATAGTGCACTTCATTATAACTTTTAAAATAAGTCCCCCTTAATAGCGCAATTTGTGGTAGATAACTACACTACTCCTAAATCCCAAAGAGAAAGTTCAACCAATCATTGCTGTAAATAATATGTGCCAAAAGAGCTCTGCAGCGGCCTCCCACTCCCATAAGTGCACAGTGGAAGACGCAATCGAGTCGATCTCCCTACACTCTCAAATTACTTATATATTTTTACATATCTGAATATTTTGAAATAAACTAAAAATTAGGGCTGTCAATCGTTTAAAATGATTTATCGAATTAATTATATGGCATGCAGATTAATTACAATGGATCGTATACATAAATATATGATATAAAGCCCCTCTAATAACAATAATTCAATATATAATGATTAAATAATTATTAATAAAACGTATGTATTATAAAATATAATAAAATAGATTATTAAAATGCATTACATTATTTTGGCACACAAGTGAAGCATTAAAAAAAAGACAATACAAGAAGTGTCTTTAGAATATATTGCTTATTTCCATATTACTGAACATAAGCCTATCATTGGCCTACAGTTCACAGAAATCTCTTTTGCAGTTGAATAGGTCAATCAGTCTGAGATTTATTATAAGGGCTTGTCTAAGGACGCATCAATGTTCACCTGCGTCAAACAGATACTCGGTCGTGTCATAAACATACTGTTTTCAGGTCACTGTGTCCAGTTGAACAAAGATCGAAACTATTATTTTTTACATAATTAATCGCACTTAACGCCTTAAATCGTCAGTCCTACTATATAATGTTTGTATACTAATAATATAATCAACAACTTCAAAAAAATCAAAAGATTTAAAATTCAACGTTTTTACGATTGCGTCATTCGTAATGCTTGATGGGATTGTAATTCATGCAATCGAAGTTTCAAATGTGTGATTTACCACGGAGCTGGTTGGTTAGGTTCATAACTCAAAATTGAATGGGAAAAATCCAAGACAGACGGAAAAGTGGGTGGGCAATGTTTTGAAAGTAAAATATGAATAAAATAAAATATGGTTGCAAGCCATTACTTCATGTTTCTTGTTGACATATCACAAATAAACTCTCCTGTTTCTTCATGCGTGAGTTTATGGGAGAATGAATTTCGGGATCGTAGCTTCATTTGTGGAGTTAATCTTATAATGAACCCACCCAGTCTGCATTCAGTCACGCAGTGTGCGTACCAACATGACAGAAAACAATAGACTGCGAATCTTGTGATCGCATGGTGCTGACTTTCAGACTTGTAGTGTGTGCTTTGCATTAGTGGAGAGTGTGTGCACATCGGGGTGAGAGGAGCTCTGTTGTAGGGTCTTACCCTGGTTAAAGCAGTGTCTCTCTCCTCTATGACAGATTTCATCTCCTCTGAGGTGATCTGGGAACGGCGCTCTCTGGCCCTCTGAATATGTTCAATGATGGCCAAACCGCTTTGCTCGATAGCGAGAGCAGAGTCCGCGCTGTTAACCCTGTTCAACAGCTCTTCCAGGTCCTAAACATTCAAACAATAACGTCACTCTGTTCTTAGGGACAAAGACACTCAATGTCATTCTAAATATCTTCACCTGTCCCAATTGTTTTACAGTATTTCATTGACCTTTTAAAATAAATTTTTAACCATCCTAACATTATTTCTAAGCGTTAAAAGCTGATATATGACTATATAGTGGTACTTGGCCATGCAAAACCCACTGCAATGATGTTCTGGTTTGTAGAAGTCAGTGCGCCAGTCTGGGCATTGCTAAGGTGTTATTAGCACGTAGCTACAGTATGTTGTCGCTAGGGTGTTTTGGGTGGTAGGCCAGGCATTGCTATGAAGTTGCTATGGTGTTCTGAGTTGTTTGTAGTGCATTCCAATGTGGTCACTATGGGTTTTAGGGTTTTTAAAGCGATAGTAATAGTGATGGGTACCACTGATGAAGAAATCTTTTATAAAAACATCAACAGCACTTCTCACTACCCTGTTTCCTATGGCTGATTTTTCATTTAAAATAGTCAGACAAAAAGGGTACACAAAAAAAATCAAGAGATGAAATTCTCCAGTGAGGAAGGCTTACCACATCACTTTCTTCAGGTTTAATATTCTCCAGCCTGGAGTGAGACAGGAAGAGAGAAAAAAATGAGTGAGAGAGAAAAAGAGAAATGAAATGAAGTGAGCTTCCTTCAGTTTCCTTTCTGTCACTCTGCAAAATGAGATCACTTCCCAAATCCAGTAATTGCATTCTGTGGATTTTGGTATGAGAGCAGAAGAGATTCTGATATTAAAAGTGATGCCCGCTCAAGCTGTTATTCCATCGTAATGCCAATTCTGTTCAGAACTGACTGTGAATTGTTAAGTTATTGGGATCAATTGTTCATATGTGTGGGGAAACGGAGAGAGAGATTAGGGATGAACCTTTTGTGCCACACCTGCCATGAGCATCTTTATAGAGGTAAAGACAACAGTAATAAAGCCAAATGCCTGATACACATGAGTCACACTATATTTATGATATTTCTGGTTTTTCATATGGAGTTACAGATTCACAAAGATTTGCTCATAGATACTGTAGATCAACACCAAGGCATGTCAAATCGTGGGGTTTTGTGATAAATGTAGGAAATAAATACAATCGTGTCCAAAAGTCTCAGACCACTCATCAAGTTTTAGTATTTGCAGTTCCTTTTGGAACTTAAAAAAATGAAATTTAATGACAAAAATAAGAAGAAACATTTAGGATTCAGCGTCAAAGCACTAAGGGAACATACTAAAGATATTTTGAAATTAATATTGCATTTTTTATTTAAATTGACCCATCACTTTTCAAATTGATATGCTGATAATTTTATATAAAAAATAGTTTTTTATCCAAAAACTAAGAATACTAAATACAGAACATATTAAATACTAAGAAGATCATGTAAATTGAAGATGTTACATTGATTATATCATTTGAAGAAAACATTTATTAAGTCAGAAAAATGCTAAATAGAAGCATTTTAACTAGTGATTAGTTTTTGACCCTAACTGTATCATTGCATTGTCACAGATTCACTGGGTTAAACAAATGGTAAGCATTTTCCATACTTTAAATACACAACATAATAATATATCTAGTCCTCATTGAAAATGATCAGACTAAAGAGATGACAGAAGATAAACAGCAGAAATCCACCATGCATGCTCTAGATAGAAACCACCATCTGTGTGATTCTCCTTTAAGAGCAAATCGAATTTCCTCTGTCAGCCACCAGGCCAAAAAACAGCAACCCCTCCACTCATTTACAAAGGCATTACATGGATCTCCATCCATTATAAAGGTACATACTCATTCACACACTGAACCCAAGAGTGACCTCCAAAAATAAGGGCTTAGAACACATGCGACCATTTTCCCCCAAAGATAATGGGATTCAACTTGGCTATCAATTATAATATTTCTGAGAGAGGGGCCGGAATGGGCCCTGGAACACAGCTAAGAGAAAGACGTGTTTTTATAATTAGATTCTGAAGAGATCTCGCACTCATTGTGGAACTGGAAAATGCATTTCATGCCTCTCAATAATTGCGGTTCATTTGAGTGACTTAAGGAGCTATCAATAAATCATGAGATTGACTGAAATATTAAACAGGGCATAAAGGTGACGAATACCTGTGACGGTGACGTAAAGCAATGATGATTAATGTAAATTCATCAATAAATAAAATTTAAAACATTTCCAAAAAGTTGCATACATGCCTACTAGTTGTTGGGAACTTGCTTGTTAAACGGGTCATTCCGGTTATGTAGTACATTACCATATTTCTATCATATATGTCCTAATATACTGGATCCAATATTAAATATACAGTTTTTAAATATGGAAGTAATAGCAATGAATTTGATGAATTAAGTGAAGGGATTGTTTTGAGGGATTATTTGGCTTGTTTCACTCTAAAACACTCTAAAATACTGAAATTAGTATGATGGTATCATGCTTTCATATGCAACATCTAAAAATGTGGTTAAAAATATTAAGAACTTCAAATTGACACATTTAACATTTATGCAAGCTTACTGAGCAATGGCTAACTTCAGCTCTTTATTTCCATCCTGTTAGCCAGACACACTGTTATTTTACTTGCCATTGTGTAAATAGCCAAGTTATAATTAATAAAGTTTAGGTGTCTGACCTTGACTAGAGTATATTTCTAAAAATTTGGTATACTCCATTATAGAAATACTTCACAACATTACAAACCAGTAAACTATAAAAGGTACTGCATAAAAGAAAGACATATTTAAAAAAACGGTCATTACAACCACTGTAAAATATTGATGAGGACATATAAATAAGGATATATATCCTGTCATCCCCTGGAGGGCACATGGAAATATATATATATCATGCAAGGTCAATCACCAAACAACAGCACCTATTGGCACCAACACCTGCATTATCAGCAAGTTAAACATACAAGAAAGATCATATTAATTAGAACCCAGCAGGCAGGGCGGTAAAAGGTAAATACCCACAGGTCTAAAGCACAGGATTGATTTCCTATACAGTGGAACTTTTGACTGACAACTCAGTACTAGGGTGAAGGGACTCTTAAGAAATGTCACACCCCTCTGATATATTTCCAAACCAGTCGATATTGGATTTTCCCTCAAACCCTTGTCTATTCATTCAGCCTGTCCTCTAGCAGCAAGAACAAAGCAGATTCCCATAACTACATGCCTCGTGTGGTTCGCAAACCCTTAAATCCAAAGCCTTAAAGGCTAAGAAACACTTAAGGCGCTTTGACTAAAAAGTGAAAATAAAACCTGATGTTTCCAATTTAGGGCTTCAAGGAAGTGTTGAGCACATTCAGCATTATAAAAAGTAGCTTAAGTTTTTTTGTCTGTCTGCACTTGTTTTTCTTTGTAACATATGCTAGATGGAAGTCTTTGACCGTTGTGCCGAATCTTGCCGTTTAAGCTTATGGTGCTGATGTTTTTTAGATCCCGAGTAAAGTTAAAAAGAACGTTAAAAGTGCTGTAAGCGATTTTAGCCGTTTTAGAATTTCCAGAAGCTGAGCCGTTGGATTAGCAACATCCCCTCTTTCCAAAATCCTTCACTCTAAAGATACCAATTGAGACTGACATAGAGCAAATACGGTTGTCTAAAACAACAGCAGTAAAATAGCGCCCTCAACTGACATCTGTTATGAGCAGCATGGCATAAAAATCCCATTAAGCCTAAATATATCTTTGAAACTTCAATACTATGAGAATGCCCAAAATGTCTGACAGGCAAAAATTGTCAGAGACTGCGGCCCATGGACAGATTTTGTGCCTGTTGCGCATCACACTTATTTGAAACCTTCATTTTCAGTTTCCTAACATCATTGTTTTCCAAATTATACAGTAATGGAGAGCATTTTTGAAATGCTCCATTTGTGTTGGAGGAAAACTCTCCTAAAGATGATAGGTGTAAACGTAGCAAAATCAATGCGTTTTTTTTAAATGAAAACCTGTTATACCTTGTGGACATTTTCTTGGCCACATCTAAGGCCACACCCAATATCATTCAATATTTCATTTGAAAAAGCATCATTTTTGATGCCTCTTATTCACAATGGAACACAGTTTTCCTTCACCGAAAATCTAGACATGGAAAACTAACAAAAATGAATTAGTGTGGATGTGTCCTAATCTTTCATGGTATCTTAGCAGAGAGAGCTGCACATGCCTTAAAATGAAACCCAAACCCATACCCTACTTGAACGGTACTGTCAGATTTCAAGCCCAAATCCGACCCGACCCTGAAATCGCTCACTCTTTACAATTTCTTCTCCTGAAATTGCTCACTCTTTACAATTTGTTCTCGAAGCAAATATTGTTGCAATAGGTTGTATTTTATGATAGCACCTCAGGCAACATTCGTAACAGTTTTGTAACAGAAAACATACACCGTTTTAAAAAGGCAAGCCGGATCCTCAGCACACTAGAGCAGAATTAAAAGAAATTGGCTTAACGTTTATGAAGTGCTGAACATTTTCTTGGTGCAGAACAATCTGGAATGTGTCAGTCACCTCTTTGCAGCCTTAACTTGTTTAGAACATTGAAAATTTGTGACACCTGTACTAAAAACAAGCTACAGTAGGCAGCGCTTGAAACTGTGTCTAAACATTTTATGGTCTGTGCAAACAACGATATGTGGGTGCAACAGTCAAAGACGTCTGTCCAGCATATGTTTAAATATGAAAACAATGGAAAAAGAGCAGATGTATGCAAAAACACTTTTGGTGTAAGCAGCCCCATACTCATTTTTTACATTAATTACAAATCCAAACCCTCTACATCTTAGCTATAATTGATTAAAGCAACAAACCATACGAGATTATGTGTTACAGTCATTTTACATTTGGTAAGGTATATTCCCTTAATGGTGGATTTCCACATGGTTTTCACTACATGAGTGAAGATGGAAGCAAATTATTGAAAAAAAGAGTATTTGAACGATTCATTAAAACAGACCGTTTGAGCTAATTCACATAAACGAAGCAAACTTACTGACTTCTATTTAATTTTTGCTGCTTTCTATGTATTAACACTACTATAATCGCAAGACAAGGATGAATCTCAGAACTAATCAAACAAAACGCCCTACTTGGCTAAGAAATATTTTCAAATCAAGATGATCAATTTCCATTTTGAGAGTGCAAAAATTAGACAGCAGAATATTGTGTTGGTGGACATGCTGAACTGAAGATTTGAAAGAGGGTTTGAACAGCACATACTCTAGTGTTGCTTCATGAAGTTTTTTGGCCCGAAGTAAAGCTTCATCTCTCTCCTCGTTCGCCAAACGCAGTCTGGCCATCACAGCCTGGTCTCTGTCCCTCTGAGCCTTATAGATCTCCTCCACTAATGCTGAGAGGGAGAGAGAGAGAGAGAGAGAGAGAGAGAGAGAGAGAGAGAGAGAAGAGAAAAAGGGAGGGTTATTATTCTGGTATTGCAGACTCCAGAGCTCCAGCTGCACAATAACAAGGCTAAGCTCCTCGGGAACGAGGTTATTGCAGTTGAAACACTATGGCATAAGTATTAATAATTCTAAGTGAGCCTTATTTTGAGAAGACCATTTCCCACAGGGAGGTGTGTGTGTGTGTGAGAGAGAGAGAGAGAGAGTGAGTGTGTGTGTGTGTGTGTGTGTGTGTGTGTGTGTGTGTGTGTGTGTGTGTGTGTGTGTGAGCACCAAGAGCAATAACACCCTGAAGTCAGAGTTCCAGGCACTTGGAGAGTGTGAGGAAATTTTTATTTATGAAATTTCAGCAAGGAAACACTCTGGTTTATCAACATTGTAAAGCAACAGTGAGCAATTACGCCAGGCTCATCTTTGTCTGAATCTATCAGAAGAATATCCTCATATAGGAGGACAAACATGGCTATGTTTAACCTGCAGTCCTCAGAAGATCCATGGGCATGCTGCCGGATGAATTTCAGAGGCCATATTGGAGACAAAGGTTGCAAGCAAATGGAATAAAAGAATGAATGAAAAAAGTTTGTCTGAATATGTTGCACAGCTCCTTGTCCAAGCTCTGGTCACTTCAAGACTGGACTACTGTAATGCTTAGTTGGCTGGCCCCAGCTAATACAATTAAGCCACTGCAGATGGTCCAGAATGCAGCAGCGCATCTGGTCTTCAATCAGCCAAAAAGGGCTCATGTCACCCCACTCTTGATTTCACTTCACGGGCTACCTGTAGCTGAACATGTCAAATTCAAGACTTTGACTCCAGCCTTCAGGACAGCCAATGGAACTACACCCTCTTACTACAATTCACTTTTACAGGTCTATGCTCCAACTCGCTCTCTGCAGTCTATGAACGAGCTCTGCCTGGTGGTCCCATCACAAAGAGGCTCAAAGTCCATTTCTTGATCGTTCACTTTCTCTGTTCCACTGTAGTGGAATGAGCGTCCAACAATCACACGATCTGCTGATACAGTCACAACATTCATGTACACACACACACACACACACACACACACACACAGTCTCTTTCTTCTGCACTATCACCTACACTACTCCAGCCACCTTGGGAGCTTGGCAGTACAACAATGTAGATGTTGTTGAACTTTGAATGACAAATTGCTTGCCATGTTCCTCATTTGTAAGTCGCTTGGATAAAAGCATCTGCTAAATGACTTGCAAAAAAGCGTCTGCAAAATGACTAGCATGATGAACTTAATGAATGAAAGGAACAAACAAACAAATATACAAAAGAAATATAAACAAACAAATGCATGAATAAATTAATTTATGAATTAACAAAACAAAAACAATTATACAAACAAAAAAAAACAAACAAATGCATGAATGAAACAAATGAACAAAAACAAGAAAAACAAACAAACACAAATAAAAGTTATACTAATGAATAAAATAAATGAACAAATATACAAAAAACAAATAAACATCTATAAAAACAAAAGAAAATCTAATGAATTAATACAAAAAGCAAAGAAAAATCAAACAAATGAATGAATGAAGCAAACAAATGAAAAATAAACAAACAAAACAGATAATACAAAAAGAAAAGAAAAATCAAACAAATGAATGGAACAATGTATGATTGAATCAAAGGAAAAACAAATGAATTCAAAAATGACAAATAAATTATGAATGAAACAAAAGAAAATCAAATGAATGAAACAAAGAAACAATACACATTATTACAAAAAAAAAACACGAATTAATGGAACAAATTAACGAATGAATGAATCAATGAATAAATAAAACACACAAATACAAGAACAAATGAATAAACTAATACATTAATTAAAGAACGAAAGAAAGAACGAAAGAAAAAATAAACAGATAAACAATGGATGAATGAATGGCAAAGGCTGCTAGGAAATATAAATTTAATTAATACAATTAGGAAAAAAAAAAAAAACTAAAAGAATGAGCTAATAACTGAATGAATAGATGAACGAACAAACGAAAAGGGAATTTCCACAACAATACTGCAGCAAAGTTTGCTAGAAAATATAAATAACTGACTAAATTAATAAATGGCAAAAGAAGAAAAAAATGTAAACAAATAAATAAAGGTGTTAATTAATTGGTAAACTAGTAGATAATATGAAATTATTTGACCCTATTAAATATAAATCAAAAATACCACCATATGCTCAGGATCAACTAAGATAGGTTTAATTTAACATGCCTTGATTTTAATTCAGGTTTACCCAGCAAACACCTGACCCACCCTAGACCAGACCAAAACCCACCACACAATAAGGCAGTTTGGTATAATCCAAAAGATTCACAAAACCAAACCGTCCTTGGCTCTGTCTCTAATCCCACCGAAAGCACCACTGTTATCAATCACCCGCATCAATTCTTTTTTCTCATGTTACAATGGCTTAATGATAAACAGTCATTCCCTCACTAAGCCATTACAAAGTTCACAAAGCAAATCAATATTGCATTTTAGCTGGAATTTGCTGATTAAACATCGCCACCCTGACCCATGCAAATCATATTGAAATGAGGGCGACAAATACATGCATGATCATTGTTTTATTAAACGAACAATTGGCTGCCTAATTGTACTCCATATATGTCATGTGCCACATAAGTGTGAGATTGCGAGTTTTAGCTAGTTAAGATGAAACAAAAAGTGAATATTGGCCCAATTTAAATATTTGCTCAGCAAAGGCGAGGAGCGTGTAAAAATAATGACACTGATAAAATAATAAGTAACAAAGTGGAATGATTACTCCTGATGAGGCTGGATTATGTTAAACATACTAGTTTTTGTTCTCAAATGTGAAAGAGTCCTTTTCTCAGGTTCTCTGAATAATGAATTAAAAGATTTTATCTTTCAAAGATCAGGCGTCGATTCAATTTCGAAATCTATAACCAGTCAAAAGTTTGGACAAATTGGCTGAATCTATGTTTCTCATGAACTTAAAACCCTTAAGATCTAAAGGCATATGCTTAAATGTCTGAAATGAAGTTTATATTTGCAGACAAATATAAACTGTTCCTATATATTTTGACTGGTAATGTATGCAGTGCTAGAAATTACATGAAAAGTTTGAAAATGGCCTGAAAGCAAACAGGTAAATACCGTTACCTCTTCTCCTTTTTTTCACCAATCTACTTCTCTCCTTCCCACAATTTCACTCTTATCTGTCTCTATTACTACATCAACATACAAGTTTCTTTCTCTCTGCCTGTTTATCTGTCTCTGTTCTTTCCAGCTATTCCATGAAATCTCTCCCCATCTCGCCCTACCTGCAGCTCTCTCACTGGCTCGTGCCTCCAGCTTGGCCTCCTGTAGTTGACTGTCCAGTAATTTGGTTTCCAACTCCTTCTCCTTCAGTGCCAACTTATCCTGGAGCTACAAACACACACAAACAAACAAACAAACAAACACACAAACACAGAACCAGAACTGTGAGACATGTGTAAAGTGAGTTTAGCTCTCCTGTGTTAAACAACGAGACCAATTATATAGATCATAGATAGATAGATATATAGACCAGGCCGATTTATCATATTTAATATAATAATGAGATTATCAATAACCATACTCAATTGGCCAATAAACAGAGGTTTTAGTTCCCTCATGTCAGTTCCAAAATTGTTTGTTATCATATATATATGTATTATTTTGGCAATTGGCTGCTTTGCTTTCTAGATATTGGTATCAGCCTTTGAAAAACCCATATTGGTTGACCACTACATTACAGCAAGTCAAGCATTTGTATTTTTAACATTGCTCTCCCCATTACATAATTTAATATAAAAAGAGGAACTGCCAGGTTGTGGCTATAAATCTAGTTCTGACAATGATACTTAAGCATCTCAATGATAGATTTAACCTCCTGTCATAAATATTTTCATCCCGGTTTGTTTTTGTCCTCCTGGACTTTGAAAACATTAATAGTCCTCAAAAGGCTCTCTCAGATCGCTGCCAGCTAAAACACTCTTGGGACATGTTCCTGGCCCTCCGTGAGGAGTCACAGCTACTTGCAAACTAGGGACATCAATTACAGTTGTTTCAGAGGGCATTCCCTTTCTCTGGCCCCTCAATGGAGCTTCTCCAGATGGGAGTAGTTATGCCACATGCACTGACAGCAGCTGTGCACTCACACCATCACATCAGTATCAAACTGTGGTTAGCGCTAATAGCATTTCAAAGCTCAAGAACTAGTCTAGAGTTACTGACGTCTCTAAATCAGCACTTCTTAAACTGGGTTGCATAGCCATACATGTTTGCATTTTTATAAATCTGCAATCATTTCCTGAGAAAGAATGAATGAAATTGCTAAGAGCAAATTCACTCTCTTCAGTCAAATCTTCCACGCTGATGTGCCTGGCAGGACTGACTTTTGGCATCTTCTTATGATTGTACCGTTTGAAAGGCACACTCTTTCTCTGCGATGGAAGAGCTGTTACTCAAGCTTAACATTTTCCAAACAGAAAAATTTTTACCGTTTGTACAAGTTTGTTAAAACCATTTTTGTACAGTGGCAAGGAAAAATATGTGAACCCTTTGGAATTAGCTGGTTTTCTGCATGAATTGGTCATAAAATGTGATCTCCTCTTCATCAAAGTCACAAGCATAGACAATCACAATGTGCTTAAGCTAACAAAACAAACAATTATAATCGTCCATGTCTTTATTGAATACATCCCATTAAACATTCATAGTGCTTGTGAACCCTTGCATTTAATAACTGGTTGATCCTCCTTTGGCTGCAATAACCTAAACCAAGCATTTGTGGTAGCTGCGGATTTGATCTGCACAACATTCAGAAGGAATTTTGTACCATTATTCTTTACAAAACAGCTTCAGCTCAGCCATATTCTTAGGATGTCTGTGTGAATGGCTCTCTTGAGGTCATTCCACAGCATCTTTATTGGGTTAAGGTCTGGGCTCTGACAGGGCCACTCCAAAAGGTGTTTTTTCTTTTTTTTTTAAGCCATTCTGTAGTGGATTTGCTTCGATGTTCAGGGTCATTGTCCTGCTGCATCACTCAACTTTGACTTAAGCTTCAGCTGGTGCACAACCACCCTAACATTTTCCTGTAGGATATCTTGATAAACTTTGGAATTCATTTTTCCCTCGAAACTTGCTAGCAGTCCAGGCCCCAAAGCAGTAAAGCATGGCGCTCCCAAAACCCTAATTCACCGCTGGGATGATGTTTTCATGTTGGTATGTGGTGCCCTTTTTACGCTATAAGTAGAGCTGTGTTTTCGTTCCAAACAGTACAACCCATGTCATCAGTCCACAAAAAAATTTTCAAGTAACATTGTGTAGTGTCAGGATGGTCTTTGGCAAACTTCAGGCATGCAGCAATGTTTTTGTAGGAAAGCAGCAGCTTCCATTGTGGTGTCCTGCCATTGACACCATGTCCGTTTAATGTTTTCCGTGTAGTAGACTCATTTAACCAGTTCCAATGATTCCTTCAAATCTTTAGCTGTCTCTCTAGGGTTCTTTTTTTACCTCATTTAGCATTCTGTTGCTTTATGCAAAGCAACAATGCTTGATCGTAGGTCCACTGAGATCTTTATTTTGTGAGGGATGGTCCACGTCAGCAGATGCTTCTTGTGAATATCAAACTTGAAATTCAGGGGTAGCTCTATAGTAGCTCTAACCTACACCTCAAATCTGGTTTCTTTAATTGAATACCAGGTTTCCAACTCCTGACTCTATTTAGCTTTTGTTGATATCATTAGCCTAGGGCTTCACATAGTTTTTCCAAACTACACTGTGAATGTTTGAATGATGTATTCAAAATGTACAATACAATAATTTGTGTGTTATTAGTTACAACAGATTGTTTGTTTATTATTGGCCCTTAGATTTTAAGAAAGATTTATACATACACTGATGAGTCACCTGGTCAAACATGACCACCTGCCTAATATGCTGTTGGTCCTACAAATGCCGCCAAAACAGCTCTGGCCTGCTGAGGCATGGACTCTACAAGACCCCTGAATGCGTCCTGTTGTATCTGGCACCAAGACATTAGCAGCAGATCCTTCAAGTCCTGTAAGTTGTGAGGTGGAGCTGCCATGGATCAGTCTTGTTGGTCCAGCACATCCCACAGATGCTCAGTCAAATTGAGATCTTGGGAATTTTGAGGCCTGGGCAACACCTTGATCTTTTCATCATGTTCCTCAAACCATTCCAGAACAATGTGTGCAGTGTGGCAGGGCACATTTTGCCGCTGAAAGAGGCCACTGCCAACAGGAAATACCATTGCCATCAAGGGGTGTACCTGGTCTGCAACGATGTTTAGGTTAGTGGCACATGTCAAATTGACGTCCACATGAATGGTCGGACCCAGGGTTTCCCAGCAGAACATTGCCCAGAGCATCAAACTGTCGCCTTCCGTCAGTGCATCCTGGCTTCATCACTTACTCAGGTAAACGGCACACACATACATGGTTGTCCATGTGATGTAAAAGAAAAAGGGACTCATCGGACCAGGCGACCTTCTTCCACTGCTCCAAGGTTCAGTTTAGATGCTTGAGTGCACATTGTAGGTGTTTTTGATGGTGGATAGGGGTCATCATAGGCACTCTGTAGCAGGGTGCGATGCACTGTGTGTTGTGACACATTCCTCCTGTAACCACCATGAACATTTTCTGTGACTTGTGCCACAGAGGACCTTCTGTCGGTTCGGGCCAGATGAGATAGCCTTCGTTGCCCTCACGCATCGATGAGCCTTGGGCGCCTAAAACTCTGTTGCCAGTTTGTGGTTTGTTCCACCTCGTACCACCACTGGTCCACTGCTGACCGGGAGCACCCCAAAAGCCTTGCTGTTTCAGAGATGCTCTGACCCAGATGTCTGGCCATAACAATTTGGCCCTTGTCAAAGTTGCTCAGGTCTTTACTCCTGCCCATTTCTCATGCATTCAACATGTTGACTATGAGAACTGATTGTTCACTTACCATCTAATCTTCCCAGACATTGACATGTGACCTTGTTAGGAAATGATCAGCGTTATTCGCTTCACCTGTGAGTGGTCATAATGTTTTGTCACATCAGTGTAGCAAGTAATTCCAAAGGGTTCACATAATTTTTCTTCTCACTGTAAGTATCAGAATGAGTTAGGAGCACCCACAATGCATTATGTGGGCAAGTTCAAAGTAATGTCTCTTAATAACAATATAAGATGACGTCTCTTTAATGCAACAGCACATGCAGCTCAAGAAAGCGACAAAAATTCAGAAATATTTTAGTAATAAAAAAGAAAGTAAATGGACAATGATGCATCAAGGCAGGAAACTGACATGTATACTTATAAGCACTGGAGGGGAAAATTGGCAAAATACAAAAAGACAGCATAATTTAACCATAAAGAATTTTTAACGCTGGTTTCAAACACTTTCAAACATATAGCCACAAGATGTAAACATTATATGTGGTAGCATGATTTTAACCACCAAACCTCTTAGTCCGAATAAGCTGCAATGTGGACCAGACTTTGACAATAGTCAAAATACTGGCAACATAGGACTATTGGTGGCAACTTTACAGTTGTTGTAATATAATTAAAAATTACTGCAGAGAATCAACAATGAAATATATGGAAACTTTAAGAGAATGGGGGAAAATTTGGAATTCAGAAGATCAGCTAGTCTAGTCTCTGATTGGAAGAGCGGTTTACAAACCAGTTTACAAATCATATTTAACCTATAAAGATAAATTAGCCAAAGGGTTAGCTTGGCTTTCTGAACTTCTTTACATGTGAATTTACCTTCTTATTGAGGTCTCTAAGGGAATCCAGCTCCTTTAAGAGGAACGCAATGTTTTTCTCTTTATCCAGAACTGGGATTTGTTTTTTGGAGTCACTGATAACTTTGGAATTTCCATGATCTTCATGAGCATGCCTTAAGAAAAGACAAAAGTTCATTAGAAAAGCTCTTATATTAGACTCCCTAACGGGGAGAGAGAAAGAAAAAAAAAAAAAAAAAAAAAAAAAAAAAAAAAAATCACATCCTGCCAAGCAATTATCAAATACACAAGGGATGCCATCTCCCACTTTCAAGAATATTACTGTGACTTATTTACTTTGAGATATTAGTAAAATCATACAGATGACCTTTAAGATAATATTAAAGTATTACTACACTGTATTGCACAGTAAATTACTTCCCTCTTGTAGCCAGAAATTCGATTTAGTTCTTATTAAGGAGGTAGAGAAAATGCATTGGAATCTATATTTATCGGAGGACGATATAATTAAAATCACCTTACAATAGACAGGGATGCTAAAATTGAAGAGTTAGGTTGTCCATATTCTATAAAGCCCTTCTTCATATTAGTCGGACTCCACTGACAAGGCCATACAGGTCAAACTAAACAACTGTTGCACATATGTTTGGAAATGCATACTACCCACTATCTTTTAAATAAAGTAGAATATGCAGTATGTATAATTTGCACAGTATGCAAGTTTGTAGTGGCCCACTACATTTGACAGAATGTTTAAAAACAGTTTACAACAATGCAATGTGCTTAACCCAACTTTCAGGATGATGAATGAACCGTATGCAATATCATCCAAAGATTTCAACATTTCTCAAAAAACAAACAAACAAAAAAAAACAACAAAAAAAACAGCACAATAACCATAGTTATTTCTAAGATGAAATCTGGATGCCACTTTGCTGGATCAAACATGCAAAGTTTTGGACATGGTCTAATGGCCAATGGCATGTGAACTGACAACATTTCCAGACCATAAATATTTAGACCTGAAATGACTTTTGCATTATTTTAATACAAATATTTGAAAGATATTTCTATCTTTAAGAATATGTGCTTATTCAGCTGTTTTCTTGCATATTGGCATACTGCATTCCGTTTCTATTATTATTCACAACTGACCCTTCCCCTAGCTTCGCAGAACTCCCCATTGGAATGAATGGGAGATTTTCGTGAACTGCATAGTTTTTGGTAAAATATTCTCATAAACACTATTGATAATGTTCTTAAGTGAGCTAGAATGAAGAGTGACATTTTAATGCATATTTATCCGAAGTTTATTTGTAAAAAAAAAAAATAATAATAATTAATTTAATTTATTTACATAATTTAATTACACAGTAATTTGATTGAAAACTGTGGAGACTGATTCAGAATTGAGGCAAATTATTATCTGTCACTTAATAGCACAGCTGATAATATTAGTGTAAGTGAACAGAACTGCTCATAATGTCTCATAACACATCACTATGATAGTGTGAACTCCTTATTTACTTCCTTTACTAAAACCTGAATCAATACATAAATTAATTAGCATTACGTTATTAGCTTTAATATACCTTGGAGCAAATGCAGGTGTCCTCGGTGATGTTAAAAACGTTCATTTGTGAATGACGACTGGCACAGTTTAATCCATAGCATGCTCAGGAAAAGAAAGAATAAAACACTGCCATGTATCCTCTCTAGGTACCATTACAAGTGACCCAGCAACAATGCTTAAACAAAAAATTGACAATTTCTTTCAAATTCAACATGTGTAGAGATGTGTTGCGCTCATAAAAACTGAAAATTCCTGCAGGTGCGTGGAGAATCTTGTCCAAATTTTAGAGATTGCTGTCTGCACACTGACAAATTATTCAGACTAGTCAAGTCTATGAAAAATTATCCATCTTTATTGTTTACAAAATTCCATAGTGAGAAAAAAAGTGCACAGTGCAGTGAAGTTAAAACTGAGCAAACATTTCAGCACATGCTTTCTTCAGTGCTCACACTAGAACAACAACCAGACAGTCCTTCAATAAGAACTTGATTACAAATAATGAAGAGGTGTGCTTAAATATCACAGAGCTAGAGAATTAGACAACAGGAATTCCACATGAGAGACATGAGATTACATAGACATGCAAGAACATACATGCATGTTCTTTTATGCTGTTGATATACCACATTGTCTTCAATTTTAACTTCACTTCACTGTGCACTTTTTTCTCACTGGAATTTTGTAAACAATAAAGATGGATAATTTTAGGTAGACTTCACTAGTCTGGATAATTTTTCAGTGTGCGGACAGCAATCTCTAAAATGTATAAAATTCGACATTAAATTACTCAAACACACATAACTCCCGTAGACCCTTGTTGGAAAAAGCAAGCGCTTGTCAGAGAAATGGCGGGTGGCAACAGTTGCTATAATAGGATTGGTCAGAAACACCTTGAAGGCGGGGCTTAGCAAAGGGTCAGTTACTATATTTTTTTTATCGTAGGCAGTTTACAATATATACACTAATTAGAATGTATTACGCAATATTCCATTTTAAACATAGCCGTAGAGATACTTTTTCACATATCCAAAGAAAACACGATTAAGAAATGTAAAAAGTAAAATAACATAAAAACATTCTAAGCTCAAATGCAAAGATTACACTAAAGTGACTTAGTTTGTTTATCTGTACAACTATCTGTTTGTGTGAATGTGGCAGTTAAGGGCTGTTCACACCAAACGCTTTCGAACATTTTTCTATGTAAACATGTGCTAGATGTACATATTTGACCGACAGTTTTTTCAGTGTCTCAGGCAGGAGCGCTGCATTTTAGATGCCGTGCCAAGTTAAAAACAACTTATGTCACAACTGCATTCTGTTCTATTTGTTGCGCTGCCTCTAGTTTTATTTCTTTCTTTCTCAGAATGAAGGTGTCTCAAGATGCGTTTCTGTTTAACTTTCTCGCCATCTTGAAAAACCACAGCGCTCCTGCATGAAAAATACAGCAAGATAAGGTGCAAAAAACTCCTGTCTTGTGCAATGCATGCAAAAACACTTTCAGAGCGAACGGCCAATGAGACAGATGCAAAACTGAGATGAGAAAATATGCAATGAAACTGAACGGTGACAGATTAACATTCTGCTTAACATCTCCTTTTGTGTTCCAAGGATCAAAGTAAGTCATATGGGTTTGGAACAACATGAGGGTGAGAAATACTGAAGACTGAAGACAGAAATACATTTTTAGGTGAACTATCCCTTAAAGTTAGCAGCATCACAATTTTTATATTGTGAATTCTTAACACTGAAAAACAGGGATTTTTTATGATTTTTTTGCGTAAGAACGTGTTTGGTCTGAACAGCCCCTTATAGAACAGAAAGTAGCTGTCTCGAGATTTGTTTTTTATAATGTTATATTTAACTTGACATGCCGTCTTAAAGGAATGTTTCGGGTTCAGTACAAGATAAGCATTTGTGGTTTAATGTTGATTACCACAAAAATAAATCTTGACTTGTTTCTATTTTTTCTCAACAAACAAAAAAAAAAAAATCTGGGTTACAGTGAGAAACTTACAATGGAAGAGAATGGTGGCCAATTTTTGAATGTTAAAATACTCCCCGTTTCAAAAGTTTAGCCACAAGACAAAGGATATCTGTGTAAACATGATTTACGTGTGATAAACTCACTTGAAAAACCTTTTAAGTGTAAAGTTATAGCCAATTTTACAACCTTGTTACCATGACGATGTAATGTCAACAAACCCTAAACCCACTGTAAAATTACAATTTGAACAACTTTATAGCACAAATAATACACAACATTTTAACAGAAGTAATGAAAGTGACGTGCCCGGGCCGTGATGGCCGGCGCTGAATCAGCTGATAAGCAGGAGAGCGAGATAAAGGGCAGCCGGAGATGCCGGTTCGGAGAGAGGGGTGCACGCGGCAGCATTTCATGTGTGTGTCTGTGTTTGTTTACATTTGTTTTGAGTTGAGTTTCTCATAAAAACTTTGTTTACTGTTCAGCCGGTTCCCGCCTCCTCCTTGCCTGCCCTTTACCTGTTACAGTGGTGCCAAAACCCGGGAGGGAGGAGGGAGTGTGACGAGGAGGAGGCAAGAACCGGCTGAACAGTCAACATAAAGGTTTAATTATATAAATGAGCTGAAAACAACATAAAAGATAAGACAAACACAGACACGCATGCAGCGTGGCCACGTGCGTCTCTCTTTCTCTCGAACTGGTGCCTCCAGCTCGTATTTATCCCCCTCCCAGCTGCTTAGCCCGATTCAGGGCCGGCCGTGTATCGTCACGGCCCGGCTCCGCCCTCCTCCTCGTCACATATAAGTGTCACATTTTTGTGTTTTAACCCTCCAAAAACTGGGCACATTCACTTCCATTATAAGTGCCTCACTGTAACCATGTTTTTTGCTTTTTTAAAGAAAAGGAGGAACGAGTCGAAATTAATTTTTGTGGTTATCAACATTATGACACAAATGCTGCCGATTGAGCTTAACTTGCATTGAACATGGAATATTCCTTAAAAAACCACAGCACAAGTGCACAAGACGCTGAAAAACGGCGCAGACAGATGCAAAAATGCTTTAGGGGTGAATAGCCCATGAGGCTCTCTCCTCTTCTGACCTGAGAGGAGTAGAAGCTACCCTGCTGACGTAAGGTGTATGAATAGGACTGCTGTCCATCTCTTTTATATCCTGTTCTTGCTGTGATGAGGGTCTCTGTGGGGACCGTCTCTCCTCCTCCATCATTTTCACTTCAGTTGGAGATTGGCCTGGTGTGGGTGGGGGTGGAGGGGTCTAACCACCAAATCTTCTCTGAGCCTGGGACTCTCAAGTACTGTGTGAAAAATACAGGAGTGTTGGTGAAGTGACACTGAAACTGTAGTTTTGTACAGTCAAGATAACCTTGCAAGGAAGCGATCTTTTAAATTATATAATAATTAAATAAATACATTTTTCTGATTAAAATAAACAGCTTCCATATTACTAAATCGAAAGAAAATTCAGATAAATCTGCGAATAATTTTTTTGCATGACTGCCTAAGATAAAACAAAAGGAAGAAACACAAAAGGAGATATTAGGCAGAATGACAGCTTCAGTCACAATTCGCTTAAACTGTATGGGGGGTGAAAAGATGCAATGAAAGTGAATGGTGACTGAGACTAACATTCTGCTAAACACCTCCTTTTGCTTTCCATGGAACAAAGTCAGTCATATGACTTTGGAACAACATGGGGGTGAGTAAATGATGACAGAATTGTCTTTTTTTTTCTTCTTTTTTTTTTTTTTTTAAATGTATGGACTTTAAGTTAGCAGCATCACTACTTTTAGATACAGTAGTTCCTCCCTAACACTGATAAACAGGGAGGTGTAAGAAAGAACCACAATAATGTAGTATGGGCTAATTAATGTTCCAAAAAGGGGTTTCACAGCAATACCATAGAAGACACATGGTTTCCCAAAGAACCTTTCAGTGAACCATTTTTAAATAACCTTTTTACAGTCTAAATAACCTTTTTACACTACAAAGAAACTTTTGTGCAATGTGAAGGTTCCCTGGATGTTAAATGTTCTTCATGTTCAACTTATACAAGTTTAATTCTTTCAGCCACAGATTTGGTCGCTTAATGTAAAACATTAAAATTACAATATCTCAAACTTCAATTCTTCTAGTGAGAGAAGAGTCTGACACGTTGAAAAGCAGTTCTGTTGGCTGGTTTGCGACAGCTCTTTGAAAAGGAAACTGGGTCTGGCTGTCTTTCACGAGGGATTGTGGCGAGCCGTGCCGAGTGACTGGCAGGAGGAGAAACGAGGTCTTCTGTCAATGTTTCTGTTGCGCTGAGGGCCAAAGACGCAGGCGAGGAGGCAAACACAGAGCTTTGTCCCTCTGGCAGCTTTTCTGAGGACGCGCTCTGTTCCAGAGGGGAAGCTGGATGTTGTCTAAATCGGCTGTGATCAAAACCCGGAGATTGACAACCCTTATAACGGAGACATTTTCAAAAACTGCAATTGTGATGCCAAAGCCAAATCACTCGATGGCAGGAGAGAGGGCTTGTACAGTAACACATAGACACAAATTGTAATGGGGTTACATTAAACATTTCTTTAAAGGTTAAGTGTGTAATTGCTGCGCCACTTGTGTCACCAAACGATAATTACGATTTCAATAATGTTTTCAAACAGGTTTCCTGAACACTTCCTTATCTGTCATTGGTCAGTCAAAGAGATAGTCCGCCTCCAAATTCACACCATTGGTTAAAACCCATGATGGTGTGTCAAGCTTCGTACACACTGCCAGCGACACGCGCGACAAAACGACCTCATCTCATTCATTTTCAATGAGAGCTGGCAACATCCGGCAACAAGAGCGATGGCGACCTGATATGGGCATGTCCAGCGATGCGACAATGTTGAGAAATGTCAAACCTGTATGACTTTAAATCTTCTAGTTACTAGTGAGTAACTTACATAACTAGTGTTACGTAAGTTACTCAAAAAAGTAATTAAATACCAATACTAATTACTATAAAATTGTAATCAGATTACTGACTTTACTAATTAGTTCATCGTAAAAAAGCAATCACATTACTAATTACTTTTATGTGACTTTCTAAAACACGTTTTTAAAGACAAGTTTTCGTTTTACCTGGTCAACAAATTGAAAATAACGTTTTCCTCATTGTTCATTGAATCGTTAGGGGGCGTGTGCCCTTCAACTGTCACAAAACGCAAACAGATTTACATATTAAATGTGATTTAAGTTTTTCATTTCCTCTACATAAAGTATATAAATAATGACTTTTTTCAAACCAGTTTCCAGAACACTCCCCTATCTTCCATTGGTTGTAAAAAAGTTAACCTAACCCCAAAGTCATGACATACTTTCAGCCAATGTTGCTATGTCAAGCTGGTCAAAATACTCAAACAAAAAGAGCCACACTGTTTACATTGTTGGGGGGGAATCAACAAACTAATGGCCTACTTATAGTTGTCTCTTCATATTATGCCAGGAAAGGTGAAGTATTTTAACGTAAAAAAAAATTACACACTTCACCTTTAATGTCAGCAAGCAAATTAAACAGACAGTGGTGTATGCGCATACACAGGGTCAAGTGCTCAACAGAAAAGCAGTCTGGTGGTTCTCTGATTATAAAATATACATAAATCAGCTCAACATCAATGCAATTCAAATTGAGAGAAAAACTCATACACGGACCGGTTAAACTGCCACAGCATCAAAAGCATAATAAAAAAGGGGGGAATCATTCAGTGTTATAATCAATGCAATGAGATGCTCTAGTTGCAGGCTTCTGACCACGATGTCCAAAAAGCTCCAGCTTAGCAGCCACAATTATTTAGCGAAAGGTCAGGTTTTGAAGTCGACATCAGGGAGGTCTGCCTCATGGCTTTGTTGCTAGGGCTTGGCTCTCAGGATCGCTGGAGACAGTTATTAGTATTCCCCGTTAGACTCGCAAGTGCAAACACCATATTCAAACCATGAATAATAACGCCAAACACACTTATAGGGGCCCTTTGTCACACTGCAAATATGCGACTTTTAGATACATTGTTCCCTAACCTGGGCTACTTCTTTAATTTTATCTCCCTCTCCGGGTGTCTCTCACAAAGGTAACTGCCCCTGAGAATGTGTGTTTAAAGCGGCATTTCCCTCACAAATGGGGTGAGCAGGGCGTTTAATCTAAGCGTGCAAAGTAAAGGCCCATATCCTATGGGAACCGAGTGAGAAAGATCTCTCGTTTTAAAAATAACATTTCTAAGAGCACCCGGGTTGGCCAAAATTCAGAATTTAAGAATTGGCTCCCTTTCAATTCATGAATTGGAATTTGACTTGAATTGGCCACGCCCCACAGGATTTTGAATTTTTGGAATGACAATTTACGGATTTGTAATTCCAGAAACTCGACACAGTAAAAAGGGGGAATTTCATAAGTCCAACGCAACAACAAAATGGACAAGAACAGATAACTTATTCGAACATCCTGATTCATGTTGTTTGGCACCTTTTTGAAAGAACATAACATATAATGAATATTATGATGAAATACATAATCTTAAATTCAAATTTCTCTAAATTCGGATTTGAAAAATGTATTGTAATTTAATGTTCTGGAAATCATACATAAATGTAATCACACAGCATGATTACATGTTTATGGGTAATTCTGACTAAAAAATTGGTAACATTTTACATAAGGTTATATTTGTTAACATTATTAAATGTATTAAGTATCATGAACTAACAGTGAACAATATTTTTAATCAAATGTATTAATCTGTCTGTTAATCGTTTAATGTTATTGGTAAAACTTTATGATAAGGTTCTATTAGTTAACGTTAGTTAATGCATTATGTATCATGAACTAACAATGATCAATAAAGTTGTACAGCAGTTAATAACCTTTCTAAATATGAATTCCTAAATATAGTACTTTTCATTGTTAGTTCATAATGCACTAATGTTAACATATACAACTTAATGTAAAAATGTATTAGTAAATGTTAAAATTGACAAATATAAATAAGAGCTGTAAAAATATTATTGTTGGTTCATGCTGTGGTTAAATAATGTTAACTAATGCAATATTATTATAAAGTGCTATCATGTTTATTTCTAAATATACTCTTTGCACAATGTTAAAGATCATAATGCATTCATTAAATTTAACGTAAGCAACTTTTAATGTAAAAAGATTGTTAGTATTAACATTAACCAAGATTAATAAGTGCAATAAATTATTGTTCATTCACGTTAAAGTAGTTAACTAATTTTAACGAATGCAGCCTTATTGTAAAATGTTACAGAAAAATAAAACTATATTATTAAAAATGACACTTACAGCAGTTTCATACATACATAAAATTTCAATTATAATTCTGCTTCCTGATACTGCTAATTCAATTCAAATTCAGGAATAAAATCGGTACTTAATAGCCATTCTCAATTCTATTCTGTATAGCGCACAACTCTGAAAGTGCAGCCATGAAAAGACGTTTTACGTGTTAAATGGGGCAAATAAATAAACAGACGTGAGGTGGCAATGATTGTGTGGCCATTTTCCTCTATTGAGTCTTGCTATATCAAACACAACAACCATAACACTTTTGTGTCATCGTAACTAATGTCAGTCACTAATAATCAAACATGAGCTGATTAACTGGCTGCAAAAAGATTGAAGTGTTTCACCAACAGCCCAAATGTATATTTGAGCAGAGCGGCAGAATAAATTTGCATATCAGGAGCGTCTGGCGAAGGGTCGGTAAATACTCTGTTTATCTCTCATTGTCATTCCAACCAGTCTATCTAAATAGTGGCTCTTCTGCACCATTATGGCCTAGGTAAAGTTATTACGGAGCAGACCGGTGATATGGTGAAGGCGATTTACACATGTAAATAAATGTTTATGTATCGCATCGGACAGAATTTAGTCAACGGGAAGCCCTTAACCACAAGTATTCAGATGTAAAAACAGACACATTCTAGTGAAAGAACGTAAGGAAATGGAATTTATAACACCGTTATCTACGTGTCTCAAAAGCAAACAAATTATGGTCGATATTTTTGTTTAAAAAGATATGTAAAACTAGAATGTGGCAATGTTATGATGACTGTGAAATGACACATGTTAATTACCTTGTGTCTTACCACTTAATTTGTTGTGATTGGATTGTCATTATGACAGAAAACTCGGATTTATTATTTATTACCTTGTATGAATTTTTCCTCCAGGGCTTTTGATAAACTCTGACATTGGCATGCAGCTGTAGATTGTCATTCATAGGATCTGACAAAAGAAAATATAAATAAAACAATAACAAAATCAAGACACTTTTTTTGGTGTGGGCTTTACGCAAAATCCCTTTTGATATCTAACAGCAGTGAAACAAAACTTAAAGTGTATTAGCTAAAGTATATTGACAAACTGTACATCAATGACACTGCTTTGATGGTGGTTGTGTTTTTTCAAAGCGCAGAGTAAAGGTAAAACATAAAGCAAATATCAAAGACCTTCAAGAGTTCTGACCCAAAGAGGACGGTGTTAACTCTTTTTTTTTTTTTATAAGTTGTACCCTTGTTCAAAAACAAACAGAGCGATCCAAGTGTCAAAAGTAAATAAACAAATAAAATGAAATTCGTGAATATATACATCTTGCTTTAAAACACCGTAAAGGTAAAAATGCAAAAATGTTTATAGAATAAATAGAACTACAAATCGAACACTAAGCTAAATCAATATTCATGTGTTTTTAAACAATTAAAGAATTAAGAATAAAACAGAAAACATGCATTCTTGGAATTAATGTTTTTTTTAAAAATTGGGCTTGTAACCAAATTGAAATGCAAATGTAAGTTGCATACTTTTACGAATTCGAAAGCAGCTATTGTAGTGTTAGAAGTAAATAAATAAAACTACATAGCTTTTCAATATCCCAGATGTGAAAATACTAACTGAAATAGAAGTTTTAACTGTACAACAAGCTAATTTGGTTTTAAATTGTTTCATATAATTAATGCAGAATGGCTCAGGGCACATTAAATGTGCATTCTCAGCATGAAAACTGAGCTCGTAACCAATGTAAATAACAGATTTAAATAATACACTGAGCTAATTTAGTATTTCAGTATTCGAGTTTCAATCTAAAAGTTGTTTACTTCTATGGAAAGAAAGCACAAATTGAAGTGACATAAAATAAGCAAATAATTAAAACTAAATTTGTACATAAATACATTGCTTTTCTAGTTGTAGTCATAGTAGTTGCACCAAACTTGCTCCTTGGGCTTATAATATGGACTACTACTACTTCCACAAGTGCTATGTTGTAAATGCGAAAATACAACCATAATGTAACATAATTACAGTTAAATTGTACACCAAGCTAATTCAGTTTTAAATAATTCACATAGAAAGGCACAGGGTATGTTAAACATGCGCTCTCTGCACGAAAATTGCTTGTAACAATTTACAACAAAACCAGCAGCTGATTGTTAAACATTGTAACACTGTTTTGGATTTAGAAAACATATCTCTGCAAAGATATCATTACAGCGTGTAATCATCGCCTGCAATGTACACTGATAAACATTTCACACATATTAAAAAAATCGTCCTTAATTGTAACATGTGGGAGAAAGCCATTGACAAACACTGTAAAATGAGCCATGGAAGGCATCTTTACCCAAGTTGTGGTGTGGTCTCTGAACAATGGTGCTTTACAGGGGACGGCAGCCTTTGTTTCAGTTCTTCATTGACATTAGGATTAGCTGGAAATATATAGAAGGGATATGATTAATTTCACAGTGAAAAAAAAAAATGCTTTTCATCACAGGCTCACTAGCGTGCTCCTTTTCCATTAGACTTAGAAAGGTTAGTATTAATTACAGCCTGTCAATATGATTTCAGAGTGCTGGGTAGAGAGCAATCTTTAATAACCTCTGGAGTACAGGCAGCAAAACAAGGCAGGCGGCTTTTAATTTGCCATGAGAAATTATGCTTTAAGACTTTGTCTTTGTCTCATCCACTGTGTACCAGTGCTTTACCTCGCAGTTTATGGAGGACTAATCAACGTGGGCAATTAACAAAGAGTAATCCCACTATGCAATCGTTTTAATGCTTTTAGCTATCAGAAAAGTAAACAGCTATTTAATACAGCTCAAGCCATATCAGATCCTAGTCAGGAACCACCAATTAAAGCATCATCTACTCAGGTGTAATTAAATAATGGTGGATAATTTAGTTCTGTGAACGGAGGCTAATTCATAAGCAAGCAACAAACAGACAGGAGGCAATTAGGAAGAAAGCTGACATTCAGACAGTAGAGCCTGTTGCTGGCTGTTAGTCATGGAGACGTGGTGGAGAGCTACCCTCTAGTGGTGGAGCTACTGAGACTAAAAGATCTCCAACACATCACGCATGAGTTTCAGAAAACACAATGCTTAAAAATGCTAAAATTCAAGTGATCTATGAACTGTACACTGTAAAAAATCCTGTAATTTTAACGGTAAAAGACTGTAAAAATGCTACAGGAATTTTTTTTTTTAATTGATTAACGAGTATTAACTCACAGTAAATATACTTAAATATACAGTAAAATGATTTTAATAGACGATACAGTAGTTTTTACACTAAAATGTTGTAAAAATTATTTTTTTTTAGATGTAAAAAGTAGGATTTTATTGTATAATTAATTGTAAAAATTTACATTGTTTAACAAGAGTACATTTACTTTTTACAGTAATTTATTGTTAAAATTACAGTAAAAAAAAAATATATTATAATCGGGCGTTCCCACAATTCCCTGCATGATCCATCACATTTCCTTATATTTTATGGGAATAGTTACGTTTCTTCTTATTTTTAATATCGGTTAAATACTCTGGGGTGTTCTGTTTTATATTTAATGTAGTTTAGTTTATGTTTACTGCATTATTTAAATTACACATGTGTTACCCTGATGGTGTTTAGTGTTTGTGTGAGTGACACGGAGCACTGTCTGTCTCTACATGTTTAATGGTCATTGCTCCTGGAAGAGCCACTACTGGTAAACTTAATGTCATCATGTGCTCTTCTGTAATTTTTACGGTAATTAACAATACATTAAAGTAAAAAGCAGATTTTTACAATTTCAGAAGATTAATATCATGTATATTAAGTTTTTTTTTTACTGTATATATATATATATATTTATTTATTTTTTTTTTTTTTTTACATTTTTACAGTCCCTGCGATTGACTGGCGATCTGTCCAGGGTGTACCCCGCCTTTCGCCCAATGTTAGCTGGGATAGGCTCCAGCCCCCCGCGACCCTGTACAGGATAAGCGGTTGACAATGGATGGATGGATGGATGGACATTGCCAGCGTGGTAATGTAAATTACAACAGTTTTAAACTGTAAACATGTACATGTTGTTCTGTAAAGTTGTTTACATTTTTACTGAATGTTTTACATAATTATTCTGTTTGTTTGTTTTTTTTACAGTGTAGCTACTTGTGGTGCCAAATAAATGCAAAACATCTTCAAGAAACAGTCAACAAAACTTTCGCTAATGTTATTGCGTTGTTTTTATCTGGTTATTTTTTGGGAAGCAATTTGTATGTTCTAATAGGTTAGGAAAACCTTAATTGTTCTTGAAGTTATAAAGTATTGACCCCTTATCTGGATTGCCACACTTTTTGACAAATCAATTGCCATGACTTTTCCATGACTTTCCCATTCGTTTGAGATTAGTTGATAAGGATGTTAAAAAAAATTGTTTTGATTCAGACTGATTCACAAATAAATCATTCAGAACGATCGTGAACTGGTTTAAACAGTTTAGTGAATAGACCCGGATTCAACCATGATTCCCAACAAATCAGTAAATGTTTCACTGTACTCAAGCTCTACACAAGAACAATAGTCAATCAAATATTTTAGAGTATAACTAGAAACATTTATATTCACTATAGAAACAATTCTGAAATTTCTTGATATTTCCAGGTTTTCCCATTACCTTTAAGACCAATGAATTTCCATAGAGTACTATGTGAAAATTATTTTATAGAGACTGCATTCACAAACAGCAATTTCTAGCCGATGAACTGAGCATAACTACAAAAATGTATTTTCACTATAGAAATTTCAATGATATCCAAACTGCTTTTATTATCCACAGTGCACTCAACATACATACATACAATTGATCATGAAATCATCCCAAAACATTTCCAGATATGTCCAGGTTTTACATTACTATGAAAAGTCTGAATATTGGCTTGGGGAACTTTTTAGAAATGCTGGACCACATTCAGTGTGTGTACATTTAAACATTTCTACACTAAACTGTAATCATTTGTAAAGATTTTATATACAGTGGCAAGAAAAATGTGTGAACACACTTTAGAATTACCTGCAATTATGTATAAATTTGTCTTAACATCTGGTTTCATCTTTGTCTAAGTTCCATTAATATACAAACACAATCTGTTTTGGCTAATAAAACACAAATTATTGTATTGTTCTTGTACATATTGAATACTGTAACGGGTTTAGACGGGCAAGGAGGAGGCGATAACCGGCTGGACGATATAAATAATATTTTAATAGTAAACTTAAAACAAAGGACCAACACACACATGACGACGGACATGTCCGTAAATGATCTCTCTCTCTCCTCGCACCACCGTCCGCCATCGGCCTTTATCCCTCTCGGAGGCTAGCCCGATTAGCCCAATACGGGACCGGGTGTGTATCAGCACGACCCGGCCCCACCCTCCGCCCTGCCACAAATACATCATTCAAACATTGAACATAGCGTAGGTTGGAAAAAGTATGTGAACCCCTAGGCTACAAAAGCTTATTAGAGACTGGAGTTAGGGAAAAATGGCATCCAATAATGAAACGAGATTGGAGGTGTGGGTTAGAGCTACTTTGACGAAAAGCACTCAAACATTTTTAATTTGCTATTCACAAGAAACTTCTGCTGACATAGACCTTACCTCACAAAAAAGAGATCTTAGATTACCCAAATTGTCTATAAATGAAGATGATTTATTACTGTGGCTACTCTCCCTAGAAGTGGCCATCCAGCCAAGATGACTCAATGTGCACACTACAGAATGCTCAATGGAGGTCAGTTGAGTGACAACTGAAGCCTTGAAGGAATCATTGGAACTGGTTAACATCTCTGTGCATGTGCCTACTATACAGAAAACATTAAACAGGCATGGTATCCATGGCAGGACACCACGACGGAATCTGCTGCTTTCAAACCCTATTGGGTCACCAATTGATGTCCAGGATAAAATCTGGGTCCTGAAGCAAAACCAGCTGAGAACCACTAGGGAAGAAAAACATAGAGATAAGGAGAAATAAGAAAGTGCAAGAAAAGGGGAGTGCGAGAGCGATGGCTCTTGGGAGGTTGTGCACTAGGCGGGTGGGGGTGACCCCTGGGGCAGATGCCAGTAGAACGTTATCCCCACGCTGTAAGCCAGCACACACACCTCACACACCGCTCACAGTCTATTCAGCTCAAACACAGTGAGACGTGAATGGACAACTGGCTTTTTGTGCCAAACACCACAGGGTTCTATTAATCTCAGTGATGGACTGGGAGCGGGAGCTGGCCCCGCACACTGCACTTTCACAGAGAAAGAGAGGAGGACCAGGATGAAGAAAGACTTTTAAGATAGTAGGTAAGTCTAAGATGCCTGGTAATCCTTTAACGCTAACAAGAGAAAGCAGCTTTGAAAGAGACAGAAAAGAAATAAAAAAACAACGCAAAGCACACAAACCTGACCTTTAGATGTCCGCGTAATTTTCGGCAAGACACATTAAACAGTTCTGCGAAAAGAGCGCTTTGCCAAATACATGTGGGCCTGATTCATTGACTGACACCGTTTCCTGAGAGAATCGGCACCAAGAAACTTAATGAAACTGATACGATCCAATAATCCGATATTGAAAAACAGAGAAGCGCTCGTTGGGGTTTAATGAAAGTTTCAATTGTGCAGAGTGCAATGGGAGGCCTGTTTCTTTTCGGCAGTCGCTCCAGATGGTGAATTAGAGCTTGTAGAGTATAACATGGTATAATAAAGCCAACAATCAATCATTGTGTGTAAACAGTGGCACTTTAAGAGCTGATTCAAAGCAAATCACAGTTTATTTACAAAAATATGGCATGCATCAGAAACTGCGACTCATGAAATGCTATTCCTACAAGCGCAAAAATATAGAAATCACAAAATTAAGCCACCCTTCACTTTTTATTCTTTCTTCCATACAATAAAAGTGAATAGTGACAGGGACTAACATGCTGCCTAATATATCTTTTTATGTTCCACAGAAAAAATTTAAAAAGGTCAAAAGTCAAACAGGTTTAAAACAACACGAGGGCGAGTACATGACAAAATGTAAGTTTTTGGGCGAACTATCTCTTTAAGTAACCTAGGTTTAGTTACATAGAAAAAATAATTAACCATAATTAAAGAAAAAACATCTATCAATTGTAAATACAATTAATAGAAATACAGTATGCCAATTGCGCAATATATTGTGTGAAATACAATGTGAAAATGTGAAAGTCTGTGAAAAAGACTTTGTGACCATAGCAATTGGAGTCATTGCTGATTTAGATCTGTCAACATGCAAGAAATGTTCAATTCCTTCAGATAATGAAGATTCTTTCACAGGGATAAAACAAAGTAAATAAAGAAACATAAATGGGTTATAAATTGACATCAAATGTAAAAGACAGCTGCATTTGGCACTTAAAACCCTTTTATCCTTCCTTCAAACTTTTCTCATTTCAATTTGTCCTTTGCTGTCGCTCGGTGATCTTCATTTTCCTGTCTTGTAGACTTTAAGCTAATTGCTTCGGTGGGCTACTTATTATTCATGTACAATTATTGCAGTGTAATGTCTTTAAATCCTTTTAAATGGCCATTCATGCGTCGCATTCATTGAAAATGCCTTTGATGTCTGTCAAAGATGGAATTCTTCAAAAAGAAATGTCTAAGCCCAATTTCAATCACTCGATGAGGGGGGTGGGGGGTGTTGGCGTTTGCCTCCAATATTAACTAAATTCCATTAATTTTTTAAGCTGCATTTAATGCATTTCTTCAGCAGCAAAAAAGTTTCCAGATTCTTCCGCCTGTCATTTGTATTCCAGCTGACTTTATGAATATTAATAACAGTGTTATCCTGATTAAATAGGCTTCATGCAAAATCCCTGTGAATCTACGAGCTCAGGATCCTCATCTTACAGATTCTTTATGAATTTTGATACGGACATTAATGTGGAGATAGTCTTAACACAGGTTTAATTGTACAGCATGCTTGTGCCTCAGAAGCAAATAGCAGACATAAACTGATTTGATATGGATAAACAGGCTCTTTTATAAAGGGAGGTGCACACAAGCACCTAGGAGCACCCTGCTGTGTAATATGATTGTCATGGGCTGTCGAGAAGCTTTGAATGGTCTTGACTTTTCTTGGATCAAAATATTTTTGACACACTGACAGACATTAACAATAGACACTGTTTTGTCAGTCAGTTACATGCGCAGTAGACTGATTATGTCGCACTGGTGGGCTGTTATTTGTTTTCCATTTTTGAATGGTTCATGTCTGTAAATCAAAAAAAGCTAAGAAACATTTATTTATTATTGCCTTATATATATATATATATATATATATATAATACACACATACACACACACACACACACACACACACACACAGCTGGGTGGATTACTTCTGAATTGTAATTAGGTACCGATTACAAATTACATGACTATAATTGTAATCAGTAATGTAATCTTTTGAATTAAATCTATATGGTAATCTAATTTGATTGCTTTTGGATTATTATTTTTTTTATTTTCTTCATCATTTGGAATGCCCAATTCCCAATGCGCTCTAAGTCATCATGGTGGCATAGTGACTCGCCTCAATCCGGGTGGCGGAGGACGAATCTCAGTTGCCTGTGTCCGAGACGTCAATCTGCGCATCTTTTCACATGGTTTGTTGTACGCGTTACCACGAATACATAGTTCGTGTGGAGGCACTACTCATCTCTCGCCCCACCTAGAGCGAGAACCACATTATAGCGACCACGAGGAGGTTACCCCATGTGACCCTACCCTCCCTAGCAACCGGGCCAATTTGGTTTTAAAACTCGTGACTCCAGGTGTGGTAGTCAGCGTAAATACTCGCTGAGCTACCCAGGCACCCCTATTGGATTACTTCTGACCTGATTCTTGCTTATTTGATGTCACATGCACACAAGTAGGAAACATACTTAGAAATCATACTTAAAATATGAGAATATTATTATCTTTTAATATTATTGTCTTTTTTTGTGTGCGTTTTACTCGCTAATTCGGTTTCTGATTGAAATAATAATAATAAAAAAAAAAAAAGCATTTAACATGTTCTTACTTGGGAAATTTTGGCATTATAAATGTGACCCATGAGTGGTAAACAATCAGACCAACTATATTTTTTATATTTACTCAAAAGTAGTCACAAAAGCAAAAGTGCATTCCTGTTCATTTTTGAAGCAGATTATTAATATTTTAAAGTGTAATTTAATCTAAATACATGCACTTGATTTTTGTAATCTGATTACATACACCTGATCACAATACTTTACTACCCAGCACTATGTGCTTGTATATCTTATAGCCTAAATAACTTAACATTTGATTAAGTTTGACGTTTATAGTGTCCATGATACTATTAATTATTATTCATCACAACAATTTGTAATAACAAGAAACTCTACAAATGAATCAGTCTTATATAAATATATAAAAAAACAGGAACACTGTAAAGTGTGACTAAGGATATTTACAGCTTTTTGTAAGTTTCACTGTCACAAAATCAAAGTATAAGCTTAAATGTAATTCACAGGTATAAAATAAATACTATTTAGTGGGACTCCATCCTCTGCATATATTCTATTATTTTACAAATTATTAGACAGAAAATAAATAAAACAAATAAAAATTACTGCTTTTTCCCATTTCCAAAATGTTCAATTTCTGAAAATAAGGTGAACTCTAGATCAGTGGCACAAACGAGCTGTAATTAAACATAAATTTGTGGAACTCTTTAACTAAAAAATATTGATTGGGCTAAATTGAAGATTAACACATCCTGATTAAAATGCATTCGGCAAAAAAAAAAAAAAAAAAGTGTGTGTGGGTCTTCGGCAAACAAACCACTCAAATGGGCCATAAATCAAGATTTTGTCTCACTTTGAAAGATTAGCTGTATTCAGTTACGTTACACAATTCATTTCATAAATAAAAACAGAATTTGAGATACAAGTCTAATTAACAGATAATGGGAAACTTCTTGAATTTGTCAAGACACTGATTTCACTGGAGATATCTATATAATGGTTTTCTGAGATAATTCTCTATGACAAATCTATTAAAGGTTGGCTAATTAAAATATTAACTTTTCAGAATCCAAAAAAAAAATCATTCAGGGCTGTCAATGTCACTCTTTCGTTAAGATAACTATGCAGTAATTCCTGGGATTACTTGACAATTCTTCAGCTAGCCTTATGTTTCTTAGATGATGGAGATGTCTAGCAGGGAAAGTAGGATCTGTGAAGCAGGACAGCGTAAAGCTCATTCTCAGAGCTGGCGCAGTGATAATTGAATTGAGCCTGGGAAAATGAGCATGCGGTAGCACCTCAGATCACCCTGACGGTTCCATCTTTGGTGGCTTCTATCGGCTGCGATTCCCTGATCCTCCTGCATTATTGAGGGAGGAGAAATGACCCTCCAAATCTACTAGGATGAGTGCCTCAATTTCAACAGATCCAGCTAATTTGGCTGCTAAAGAACTGTGAGAGAAGAAACTGCTCCCCCACCCCACAAAACTGCCTTTAAGCATGCCTGATTTTGCATGAAAAAAAGGCAGGCCTACTGCCTCCACAGATGTCCAATAAGATAAATCCTGAATACTTTTGTGTCTTTGATATTGTCAATTAATAATTATGACATCAGCCAATTAGTTATTTGATTTTATGACACATAGATTCAACATTCCATCAACGTTTTATCCAATGCAAATACTATCAGCAATGATTGCATAATAATGTATACCTTAAATAAATAGCCATTTAAACCACAAATACTCCTGCTAAAAATGTGTAATACCATAAAATAATATAGATAAGCCTTCAGTATCAACTAAGCCAATAATTTAGCAAACATTGCATAGATATTCTAAACAAATATCAATGTCACTCAACTCCCATGCGCTTATTCTGAAATATACTGTATATAGGCTACATCTCTTCTTTGATTTTGCTTTGACTATATCAGTCACTGCCTACTTTGGTACTGATAAAGAGAAAATCAAGCAGAAAATGTCTCTTTTTTTTGTGCAAAATACACGTTTGTCATCCTTTTATTAATATTTTTTTTTTTTGCAACGTACGAAAATGTGCCGGTTGTATTAATGCTAATGTACCGTGTTCACAGTGCAGTGATTATATGTTACGCTATTTTATAAATCCTATCACATATGGAAAAAGCGAACTTTAGGTTTGCAATTCATGATTCAAATACATGAAATGACCTTTGACCTCCAACCTAACCCAATCAACCATTTAGTCTAGATAATGCAGAATTTGTATACAACCACCAAAAGCATTTCTGTCATATTTATTTATTTATTCCTAAATTCAATATAACTTAAGTCAAATACGACTCGCAGCGGACATGATTCCAAGGATATATAGCAAAGGTACTCTTCCAAAACTTAAAAATGTGTTTATGTACTTGGTTTGATCATGTCCAAAATACTTAAATTATTTGTTCCATTTCACCTGCAGCAAAGGTTTGTACAGTTCCATTAAATGACATCTTGATTTGCTAACAAAGGTTGTCCCAGTTACTCCTCGGAAATTAATAAAATATTAGCAAGCACTTACACAAACAGCAAATTTATTTCAATTTTGCAATTCAGTGTCAAGAGTGAACATTGCAGCGATTGGATAATTCCTCTGCTGAATGTAACCTCAAAATTGGCTGTGTAAATATGGACTAATCTGAGATTTGCATTGGCTAACATTTGGGAGGAAGAAGTTATTTAAGGATGGGCTTAATGCAGTCTTAACACAAGGAAAGGAAGGTTTCACTTATAAACACTGTTACACTGTAGTTCTGGAGCACAAAAAGGCAGTTCAAATTCAAATGTCTTTATTCATAAGAAATAATTGTACACTCAAAACACTCAAAATGCCCAAAACACATACATTTATATAAAAAAATAATGATAAAAACATTGCATTAAAAATATTCCACTTGGCAGGTTTTACTCCTTTTTAACATTCCTACACTGTTTTTTTTTTCTTTTTCATGTTGGACAAGATTTATCAAGTATAACACAACCACCCTGTCATACAAAAAAATATTCATATAGTTGAATATAGTTGACTTGCTCTTGAATATTAATGATAGAAGGCCATAACCTTGAAAACAGGGAGCACAGCAGCTTTTTTTTTGTTAAATGTTCCACTCACTTTTCTTACTGCCATAAATCCAATTTATCCAAACACGCAAATTTGTACAAATGTATCTTTAGAAGGCACAATTTAATTTAGAAGCACTTAAAGACATTTCTTGTCTAAAAGAATGTTAAAAAGTCACAATTATTTACACACACAAAAAAAGGAAAACAAATTTCCAAAAAAGAAAAGCCATCAGCTTAATAAATTAACTCCCTAAGAAATATGAAAGTTTGAAAGAAACCCCTATATGTTATTTAGGCAGTTTTCGAAAATGTATGAAGTGTATTAGTTTACTCGATTTTCTTCAAAGGAGCTTTACATTTTTTATAGAAGCGTGATGAAAATACGGATTTTATTAGTGACCATCCTTGCTCTTGTGCTGATCAAAAACTAAAAAAACATCAACCACATTTCTTTTCACATACGAGGTTAAAAGGATTTTTACTCGGGCAAAGAAACCAAGAAAACAAAGCCTTATTGTGGCAGGAGAGATTGTGAAACTATTGCAAGGTGGCGTCACTAGTAGTGAGACTGTTATTACTCATGGAAGAGAGAGACGCCAAACAGGAGAGGTGGGGCTCAGCAATAGAGTCAACTCCAGGTCAGGCGTCTTATGAAAGACCAGAATGGCCAAGTGTTGCGCCTGCTCGGCTTCATGCCTTTTCTACTGAAAGCTGTGCAAGTTTCGACTCATCATTCTACGTACAGATACTTTACAAAAAAACAATCAAATGTAATGACATCCTGCTCATGATGGCTCAAAATTGTATAGCTTGAGTCTTTGAATGTATGTTACCGTGTCCTCAGGATTGATTGCTTTTGTAACATTCCTTATTATTTGTAAGTTACATTAGATACAAGCAGATGCTAAATTAATAAATGTAAAACTATAAATGTATTCAAAGAAATCTTCTTCCATTATATGTTTGTGCCCTATTTTCAACTACAATATCTACATGTAGTCAATATCTGAAGCTATTTTGAGTATTTATTGTTCATTAGTGATAATCAATGAAGTCTAAAATGTTATTATTAATTTATTTGCTTTCGCTTAATGTGCTTTACAACATTAGGGAATTCAGACATTTCCTGTCGGAATATAGTACGCTGCTCCTGGTCCAAGCTCTAGTCATTTCAAGACTGGACTACTGCAACGCTGTGTTGGCTGGCCTCCCAGCCAGCACAAGTAAGCCACTGCAATGGTTCAGAATTCAGCAGCATGTCTGGTCTTTAATCAGCCAAAGAGGGCTCAAATCACCCCACACTTGATTTCACTTCACTGGCAACCTGTAGTTGCCTGCATCAAACTGAAGGCTTTGACTCTGGCCTTCAGGACAGCACCCTCTTCAATTCACCTTGCTTTCTGCAAACATTGAACGAGTGGCGCCTGGCGGTCCATCTCAACAAGGCACAAAGTCTATTTTACGATCATGAACTTTCTCTGTTGCTCTATGGTGGAATGAGTTTTCAGCCACCACCCGATCTGCTGAAACCACTTCAACATTCAGGAAACACCTGAAAGTACATCTCTTCCATGAGCATTTAACCAGTCCACTAAAAGGCATCAACTATTTTAATTTCATTATTTAATAATAATAAAAATACATTCTTCTGCACTAGCTTCTATACTACTCTAGCTACTCTGGAAACTTGGCAGTGCGATACTGCACATATTGTTGACTTTTGTATAACAAATTACTTATGTTCCTCATTTGTAATTTGCAATGGATATAAGCATCTGTTTAATGACTAATTGTAAATGTAAGTGTAATTTATTACAGTAATAATAATAATAATAATATGTACTATTTGCAATAACAATGCTACTTTAGTGGAAACTGATTACCAAGGTACATTTTTGTAAGTGAGAGGAAAGCAATGTCTACTTTGATCCATCTTTGATCCTTCTAATGACAAGGTAAATATTCCTATGAAATCCCTTAACATCCATCAAATGGAAAACTTTTCGAAAACAACATTTAAAGGGCTACAAAATCCATTCTGATTGCTCTACATGTCACCTCAGCGCCCGGTGCTAAAACACACACATAGCTAGTGGTGCGAGGATCCTCGACAAACACATCTTCCTTTGTTCAGGAAATCCTTTCTCCAACACGAACTGCAAAGCTGAACTTTGGGCAATGCACAAGCGTCAAATACAAACAAGAGCTTTTCTCCTTTTTTTCACCCTTAAGGATGAGCGATGCTTGTGCTTTCGACCTGTCCTTCAAACAAACCGACTTTAAACAGCGGGAGACTGAAGTGAGACAACACTCCAGGACATCCCAGGGTTCTTTTTTAACTGGAGAACATTGTAGGCACTTGGGTGATGTTGGTGCCGCTGTGGGCCACATGCAGAGAGGCTTGTGGGAGGTATTGTGTGCGCAGGGTGATGTACATCACTGCAAATATTTACAGAAGAGCTGATGTACAATAGAGGAATCACATGACTATCTCTTGTGGAATACATGTTGGAATACATGCACTTCGATCAAATCTACTGCAATGATTTTTAAGTTATTAATAAGTTAAAATTAGAGGACTATACAACACTAAAGCCAGAAACATGCTCTACGCAAGTACGCAAACTCTGACGTTAAAATGCACTGCAAGCATATGGTTCCATTGCATATCCTTAAATATTCAATGAAATCAAATGTTTTGAGTCTTTTAGTCCATATCTATAAGCATGGAGGCCATCTATATGCTAAAGTACGACAAATTTCACATTTAGCAGATAAACACATTTTTTTCTGGGAAAACAGACAAAAAATATTGATGACTCATGCTGCACTACACAGATTTATGGCCAATCGAACGCTCTCTAGAACGAGAATGCCACCATGAACATAGTAAGTAGGAAATCATGGTTCCTAAATATGACATTACTAAAGCCTATTGGCTATAAACAAAAAGACAAGACCTTCAACATGTTCCACCTAAACAGGAAATATGTCAACAACATAAGATCCAACTTGCTCAGCACAACTGTCTTTAGACCACTGCTCCAGTTGACCTAAAAGAGAAAATTGACCACAGTAGCAGACAATTTACACCCATTACAGCAACCCATGTCCTTGCACTGCATTATGAATTTAGCTCCGAAACATTTTGGAATGCAGTAACGCATGTAATTAGGGCTGTACAATTATGACAAACATCTACATTTTTGATCATTTCCCATGATATTGTAATTGTGATTATTATTGATTAATACAATTTACATTTATATATTATTTTGGGTGGATCAACTGCATGCCATACTTTTTATGCAGGCTACACACTGAAATGAATTCAAGAACAGTTTCTGAATTACTTCATAACGGTTTTATCTATAAAGACAGTACCTAAATGGTTCACTTCACAATGGCCCTCTTAGCAGTAGGAACAACAAAACCGTTATTACAATTTTGCATGCATTATACATGGAAGCGATGAAAAGACTTGGTGGCAATGCTTTACTGCTGCAAAAGCACACGTTAAATCGAAAATTCGATCAAAAACTTTGACGCAACATGAACTACTATAATTGACACTTTGACAATTAGTTAATTTTAGTAGCTGTAATTGTGCAGCTGTACATGAAATGGAGCTTCTTCAGCTTGAAACATCTACATTCACAGTTTTCTTTTAATGTCAGGCCAAAGCATTTCTCATCTCTTTCTGGTTATCTAAATAAATTCCCCAACACAAGTTTCATCACTCTATGTCCATTGATCAAAGTTTGACTAAACATTGTCGAAGTGCTTAAAAAAGCAGTAAAAATGCCACTCTGTGAAAGAGGCCCGTCATTGTTGGGCCTGCCTCTTTTGGGAGCGTGAATGTGTTGAAAAGCAAAGGGGAGGCCAGGGCAACAAGACCAGGCACTCCGTCCTCATTACCACTTGATGTTTGAACACAGGCCATAGGAGTGACCATTTAAATTGCTCCTTGTTCAAACAGTTCCCAAGCATCTGTGGTTCACAGCGAAGCAACCCTTGTTTGTTTTCCTCTCGGCTTCATGGGCCATCACTAGGTCATCTGGAATCCCTGCTCGCAACTGGGTGGCAGGATTGTTAGCATCATACAAGTGTCAGTTTGACCTGATGTGAATTTGAAGGATAGAAGAGTGATCCCCCCCCCGCCCGACTTTGACATAAAGAGGAAAAATAGTAAGCAAATAATCATTACATCTAAAATGAAAAACCTGACATATATATGTCACTTCCATTGTGCAACAGATTTTTTTATTTTAAAAAAATTTAAGAAAAGGGGGTCATTAGGCATAAATCCTAATTGTCCTAAAATAGGCCTAATTTTCTTTATGGAAAATTACATTTGTTACCCAGACATTTCTTGACAGCTTTTGTGATTTTCATCCATAATGATGTTTAAATTAGTTATGCAACAATGCAAATTTTGTGAACTGATACTGATATCAGATTATTCAAATTTGTTCTTAAAAACATTAACAGTAGTTCCACCTCATGAAACAGGTGCAAATTGCAACTCTGCTGTCATTGTCACCCAATTCAAAGAGACATTTTTTTTTCACACACAGTACGAGTTGTACGGCAATTGTCCAACACATTTTACCTCCCCCTTTTGACAGGAAATAATTGGTCCTGATCATTGGCTGTTTTTAAACAATCGGCCGATGTAGGATGCAGATAATTCCTTTGTCGGTCGTTACCGATGTTTGGCCGATACATTGGTGCATCACAGTTTAACATTTTTGAAGTTTAGAAAATACTAATGTGGAAAAAAATCCAACCTTTTGAGAGATGCCAACCTCAACTTTGGTTTTGTAGCTCCACTCTTTGTATGTTTGTGAGTGTGGAGGCCTTTCTGCTAGGTTTGTTTGGTTTCAGATCACAGTAACCAGGCTTTCACAGTTAAGCAGTGCCCATCCTAGGTCTATTCCTTAAACCAACACAGAAAGACAAAAGAGGGGGACAGAGCCCTGTGGAATCCCTCTGTCGTTGCTGGACCACCCACTTAGGGAGCAGACAAGCCTGTTAGGCCACACGGCACTCCATTTGAGGGATTTTGAACTTCAATGGGACCCACAAGGAAGCAGCGAAGGGATTCCCAATGCGCCTCTTGCCCTCCATGAAGCAACGCACCATTGAGAGAGAGCGAGACATGATATCGGGGTGGGTGGCTGTCGGAGGAGGACCACACTGTACCATATTAGGCAGAGTTGAGTGGATGGGACTAAACAGTGCATTTCCTGCCTGGCCGGCTCGCGCAGTGGGAGGAGGGCATAAGGGGGTAGGTCAAAGGTCGATCCACCTGCTAAGAACAAAGCCTGATGAGACTGTAGCCCTATTTTTGCCAACTTTATAGGAAACAATATTTCTATAGTGTGTCTGTTATGGACTTAGTGTGTGTGTGCTCTGAATTTGGACTGCAAAAGGACAGTTTAGCCATGCAAGAAAACAGTCGTAATAACACAACCCAGCCTACAGCAGCAGCTTATCCCAAACCGTACCAGACAAATAAAATCAGCAGGGAAACAGATGCAAGATGAAAACATGCAAACACTGTTTCATAGGTGTGAAATTCAGTTTGGGTTTAAAGATATGAGTTCACCATATTTGGCTGTGCAATACCATTTTGAGAATCAACAGGTGAGTCTAGCAATTTGTGGTCATTTGAAATTGTTTTTTTCAATGGACAATGTTCTATATAATGCTGATATTTATACACATTTATATACACATGGTATACACAGAGTATGTCAAATTTCAATTTAATGATGGCAATTGAAATTTTAACCAAACTTTTGCTGCACAACATTCACTCAAAATTCACTAAAAGAAATCACTTATCAATAGCCAAATATTGGTGATTATTCAGTCTGGAAGTTTTTGTAAGATTACTACTAGTTGGGAGTCTAGCGACTAAGCTAATTAATTAGAATTTATGGAAAGTATCAAATAAATAAAATGCAAAAATGTGAGCTCTTTTAAAAACTTAAATATATAGTACAAAAAAAAATTATTGCAAAAAAACACAAATACTGTGGCAAGAAAACTGTGAACCCTATGAAATGCATTTATCTTGTCGTAAAATCTGGTTTGATCTTCATCTAATTTACAAAAATGAACAAACACAATCTGTTTTAACACACAAATTATTGAATTGTTCTTGTACATATTGAATACATCATTCAAACTTTTACAGTGTAGGCTTGAGAAAATATGTGAACCCCTAGGCTAATGATGTCAAAAAAAGCTAATTAGATTCAGGAGTTGGCAAACCTGGCATCCAATTAATGAAAAGAGATTAGAGGTGTGGGTTAAAGCTACTTTGACTTATAAAAAGCACTCAAACATTTAGAGTTTGCTATTCACAAGAAGCATCTGCTGATGTGGACCAGCCTCCCCCCCCCAAAAAAAGCGATCTCAGAAGACCTATCAAGAACTGTTGAATTGCATAAAGCTGGAATGGGTTACAGTGTTATCTCGAAGAGCTTATATTTTCATCGGTCCACATTTAGCCAAATTGTCTATAAATGGAGACGATTTAGTACTGTGGCTACTCTCCCTAGAAGTGGTCGTTCAGCCAAGATGACTCAAAGGGCACACTACAGAATGCTAAATGAGGTAAACAAAAAAGAACCCTAGAGAGACAGCTAAAGACTTGAAGGAATAATTGGAACTGGATAACATCTCTACTATGTGGAAAATATTAAACAGACATGGTGTCTATGGCAAGACACCAACAAGGAAGCCGCTGATTTCCAACAAAAACATTGCTGCACGCCTAAAGTTTGCCAAAAACCACATTTACACACCACAACGCTACTGGGGAAATGTTTTGTGGGCTGATGAATCTAAGGTTGATTTGTTTGGGAAGAACATGCAGCACTACAGACGGCATAAAACACCACCATGAAAACATCATACCAACGGTGAAGTACGGTGGAGGGAGCATCATGATTTGAGGCTTCTTTGCTGCTTCGGGGCCTGGATAGCTTGCCATCATCAATGGAAAAATGAATTCCCAAGTTTATCAAGATATACTACAGGATAATTTCAGGGTGGCTGTGTGCCAGCTGAAGCTCAGAAGTTGTTAGGTGATGCAGCAGCACAATGACCCTAAACATCCAATTACATCTGTTTCAGAATAGCTTCAAAAATAGAAAATCCACCATTTTGAGAGGCTCAATTAAAGCCCAGACCTTAACCCAATAGAAATGCTGTATAATGACCTCAAGAGAGCTGTTCACACCAGACACCTTAAGAATATGGCTGAGCTGAAGTAGTTCTGTAAGAAAGAATGGTCCAAAAATCTTTCTGAACGTTGTGCAGGTCAAATCCGCAGCTACAGGAAATGTTTGGTTGAGGTTACCAAACGAGGATCGACCAGTAATTAAATCCAAGGTTTCACATACTTTTTCCACAGCACTGTGAATGCTTAATGGGATGTGTTCAATAAAGACATGAAAGTTTATAAATGTTTGTTTGTTGTTAGCTTAATGTTCATATACTGGTCACTCATAAGCAAAGAACTCCTTTCAAACTGGGTTTAAGACCCATAACTTTACCAGTGTGCGTGCAGAATTAAAGTAATAGGGACTGAATAGGCAAAGTGCTTCTTATTTTAAAGTGAAATTACTGCATCAACAAGACAGTGTGCACAGTGCACACTGGTACACTATGTGCCTAAAAGGTGAATGAATATCATTCAATTCAACGAAACTACAAGCTAGATTAAGCATGACTTTGCTTAATCTACTTCAATGCATAATGCATATCTGACACCAAAAAAAAACAGATACACTTAAACGCATGTCTTCAATATGTGTAACTGCAATGCAAATGTACACTGCGGCACATCATATTAACAATCCTAATTCATATGCCTATATTTATTAGTGTGATTTGAGTTATGAGTATATTTATAAGTCTGGGCTCCAAACATACACAAATCCATAAAAACAGGCACACAGCCATATACCCACAGGCACATACTGTACATATACAAACGCCTGGCGTCTAAGATATCAGGATACATGCTAAATAGATCCTGTTGCAGGTGTTGGCCTCCACCCATGACTAGGATGTAATGCTTTGGGTTGGGCTCGTCTACTGCAGGATGTGTCAGCATAACAGAGAAACAGTTAACCTGGCATTAAATCCAACAAAACAAATACACCCGACACAGAGGTCACAGTGGGGATGATTTAACCTCATCTGTGGCCTTTACAATGCACGTGCCTGATTGGGAGTAAGTGACTGATACTCAGAGAGAATCTGGAAAGCCCTCAACGTTATACTGTATATATAGATTAGACCAAAAGGATGGGGACTATAGTGTGCTAACTCGACGCATAAAATCAAATAATATTGCAGAATTGTGATCCAATCTATAAGCCATTAAGACAAAATAATTGTGCAATTTTTTTCCATTGCAGTCCTGATGCAAACCACATAAAATGTTTTCCTGTACAAAATGATGTGGATATTCATATGCGTGCTAAAGTCGTTACACTAACACTAACAAAAAGTACTATGGATTTTCCATGTTTTTGTTATTTTTGGACATATACTGTGGTAGTACCACAATATCCAAGTACCGTGGAGTAACATGTAATACCATGGTATACGAATATCAAAATCTTTCAGAGCCATGATATACTGTATATATCAAAGTACTATGCCTTTTAATAAGGATACTATAGAGTATTACATATTATTTCCAGGTTTATGTAATTCTAACAAGCTTTTAAAATGCTGGCAGTCCTATTTGTATAATACAACATGCAAGACTTAAAAAATTCCCCTTTGCAAAACACAGCATCAGACAATTAAAAAGCACTGAAGGCTCCTCAAAATCATCTGATATGATAAGGGCACCCTCTAGTGTCTAAATTCAAGGATGCGCCATCCGTCACCTAGTAAAAATATATTCTGTAAAAAATAAATTTGAAATGCATTATCAACAAGAAATTCTCAGCCTTTTAATTATATATTTAAGTGTTAAAATGTTGTCAGAAAAATTTCCTTTTTCTAATGTTTATAAAAAAGGGTTCATTATTTTTACATAGATATAGATAGAACAATAGATACAATGATAGATACAAAGATAGGTAGATACAACAGACATAGATAGATAGGTAGATACAACAGACATAGATAGATAGGTAGATACAACAGACAGACAGATAGACCTAGATAGATAGATACAACAGACAGACCTAGATAGATAGATACAACAGACAGACCTAGATAGATAGATACAACAGACAGACCTAGATAGATAGATAGGCAGACAGACAGACAGACACAACAGACAGACACAACAGACAGAGATAGATAGATAGATAGATAGATAGATAGATAGATAGATAGATAGATAGATAGACCTAGATAGACCTAGATAGACCTAGATAGACCTAGATAGATACAACAGACAGATCTAGATAGATAGACAGATACATACATACAACAGACAGACCTAGATAGATAGATAGATAGATAGATAGATAGATAGATAGACAGACACAATAGACAGACCTAGATAGATAGACACAACAGACAGACCTAGATAGATAGATAGATCAGACAGACCTAGATAGATAGATAGACAGACAGACAGACAGACACAACAGACAGACCTAGATAGATAGATAGATAGATAGATAGAAAGAACAGACAGACCTAGATAGATAGATAGATAGATAGATAGAACAGACAGACCTAGATAGATAGATAGATAGATAGACAGATAGACAGACAGACAGACCTAGATAGATACATACATACAACAGACAGACCTAGATAGATAGATAGATAGATAGATAGATAGATAGATAGATAGATAGATAGATAGATAGATAGATAGATAGATAGACACAACAGACAGACCTAGATAGATAGATAGATAGACAGACAGACACAACAGACAGACCTAGATAGATAGACAGATACACAGACAGACCTAGATAGATAGATAGACAGAGAGATACAACAGATAGACCTAGATAGATAGACAGACAGATATATACAACAGACAGACCTAGATAGATAGATAGACAGATAGATACAACAGACAGACCTAGATAGATAGATAGATAGATAGACAGATAGATACAACAGACAGACCTAGATAGATAGATAGACAGATAGATACAACAGACAGACCTAGATAGATAGATAGATAGACAGAACAGACAGACCTAGATAGATAGATAGACAGAACAGACAGACCTAGATAGATAGATAGATAGATAGACAGACCTAGATAGATAGATAGATATACAGACAGACGGATGATTGCTTTACTTTCAAAATACAGTGGAATCTAAGTACAGAAATCACAGCATTTCTAGAGTATACGATTTTGCATGTCATCAACAGATACTGAACATAGCATTGTATAGTACTCATATTTAAGTCTACAGGCACTCAACCACTCCAAATGTTCAGAATAAATTAACTACCAATAGTATACCATTATCTGTCACAATCTCCGAGTTCAGACTCACCTTTGTATCAACTATATATAAACTAGTGTATCCTTTATTTACTGTTTGTGCATCCATGACAGATAATGCAGCTCTTCTTCGCTCTCTGAGCAGCTCTCTCTTAAAATCAACAGATAAAATATGTTTCAATAAATTATTTCTATTTTTCTAAAATGCAGATGTCTCTGTAATTGCCAGGCTCAGTGTGTTGGATAGGTTCTGGTCATATGTTTACTAGCTCTTAGTGTGGGTGAGACTAATCTCTTCAACAATGTCCACATGAGCTCAAGGCTCACACATCAAAAGCTCTGTGTAAGTGACCAGTCCGCTAATCTCTCTTTTCTTTTCTGCGAAAAACATCAAATCAACTGCAATAAATAGATTTCTATGACTCCATTATATCCCAAACACCCTTGTGTGTGACAATGCAATATTCGTGACCAAAATACTGGTTTGATTGTGTGTTAGTATGCAATTATTGATGCAGACGAAAATAAATTCCTATGTAACTAGGAATATTTTCAATAGTGATGCATAATTTAATGATACCTCAAATTATATGGCTAGTTGAGGAATGGTGTGATATTACTTTCTAAGTGATCAGACTTGCAAATGTCTGGCAGAAGAGAAAACGGATGATAAAATCCCATAGACTTGCATTGAAGTTGGTATCCAAGCCATATCTAGGGACCAGATTATCATAGAGACTTGGGAAACAACCTATACACTATATATATTTCCTATGCAAGCAGGAATCCATATATATGTTTTGTTTTAGTTTTTTTGCATCATGAAAATGAAGCCTACATTTAGGACCGTTAAGATTTTTTGGATTGCGATATAATTTTCTTAGGACACTTACACACATTTTACCCCCCAATTCTCATTACCCCATTGTTTTCAATATTTTTTTTTTTTTTTTTTAACTGTATTACAACAACAAAAAAGATGCAGCTGAAAAAAGATTTTGTTTAGGGAGTGCTGCTATGATTTTACATACAAATAATATATTATTTTTTTCATGTCACAAGAATGAGAATAATCAATGACCATCATTTCTTGCATCACGTTAATGACAACTGGGAAGGTAAATTGTGCATAAACTGTCATGAAATGAATGTAAAAATCTTAATAATCTTGTAAAGAAATCTTAATGATCCTAAGTTGCTGCAAAACATTTTAGCCGATTCTAGAATTTCCACAAGCTGAGCCCCCTCTTTCCAAAACCTGCACTCCAAAGATACCAAATGAGCTTCATTGAGAACTACATCAAGCAGAAACAGTTGTCAAAAACATCAGCAGCAAAATAGTGCCCTCAACTGACAACTGTTATGAGTAACACGGCATATAAATGGCATTAAGCCTCAATGACAGTACTATGAGAACGCACATATTGATTGACAGGCAGAAAGTGTCAGAGGCCATGGACACATTTTTGTTTACTGTTTACGAAGTCAAGTGCAGTCACAGAGACAGGTGAGATATCACAGGACATTTATTTCATTAATATCTTTTAGGGACTAGTACATTTTTTTGCATACCTTACCGTGGAAAATAAATTGCTAACAGCACATGTAAGTGAGAATCATCCAAAAAACGACTTGCTCATAAAAACCTTAGAAAGTCTGAAAAAATATAAAAATGGCAGAGTTGCACTGTCATACATATTATTCAAAGCCTACAAATTATGGGTAAATATTATTACATTAGTCTAAATTGAAGTAAAATACAGTGAATAAATGCTGTAGAATTTGGGCACTTGAAAATGTATGAATTTGATTGCATTAGATAAAATATCAAGTAGCATTTATTTTAAACATAACAAGAGCACTTTTCAAACAACTTCACTAAATGAGGTTTGTTAGGTTTAAAAGGATAAAACAATACATGTACTGTTTGAAATGAAGACAAACAACATTTGGACACTCTCTGGTTGTCAGACGTGAGTGGAACATGTCCATAGTTAATGTGATGCACTACACCCTTGTGAACTTAAGGCACTGACTAAATAAATCCATTAAAATCACCTTAAAATTGCATTTCTTAAGCTCAATATTAGTTCTGAAAAAAGTTGCAGATGCCACTCGGTTTGATTTTGTTTGTTGTCTAATACAATGACATTCATACATTTGAAGTATGGCATTTTAAGGATGTGCAGTTTTAGGCTTACAAGTAACAAAATGATACAAGAATAACAATCATTTTAAGAAAATAAACGAGCAAAACATTTATATTTACCATCGACTTGAAAGACTTTAATGTCCATTGTACACCTGCCTAAGTCTTAAGAGACAACACTATATGGCTATTATCATGAATAAAGTCTGGCATCTAATTTCATATCCTCAAAATCAACATATCCTTAAAAACAAATATTACGCTCTAAACTGAAATCCATACCAAGGCAGCTACAAGTTTCTGTCAATTTACACATATACACATATCTGCACATCCTTCTAACAGGTTAATAAAAGAGACCACATACTCACTTCATAGACAGTTCATTCTCCAAGGCTGATATTGTGTGCTTCACCCTCTGAAGTGCACATTTATCATCCCATGCCATGTTGCTCATGTTCATGTGTGTGTATGTGTAAAGTAAGCTGGACACAGTATACTTCACCTCAGCTTGCACATCCCATCAAGTATAAGTCTCTGTAGAACATTAATGGGTGTTTTCAAATCTGTGGGCATTCTCAAACCGGGATGGGTGTTTCTTAATGAACCAATGAAAGAAGGGAATCTCAATGGTTTGAAAATGCCCACTGATTGAGAAAAGCCCATTTCTGTTCAGTCATAAGCCTCCATCCCATGCATATGCATGCACATAATCCATGCAAGGTGACAATGGCTGTGTCTCAAAACCTTGTGAGCAGCCTACCTGCCCTTAAAAATAAGTACCATGGTAATACTATTAATCTGGGACATGTACCATGGTAATACCATGGTTTCTTAGAAGTATCTTAGAGTATCATACCATGGTATATAAATATGGTAAGCTAAACTATGAAAGTAAATTCATGACTTAAGTCTTTGAAACGTAAAAGCATGTTGAATTGCTCTAATGGAAAAAAATTCATGCATTGTATTATCCGTTTTTTGCATTTAAATGTATTGCATTTACAGTGCTTGCATTTTGGGAGGCTGCCAACACGTTAACCTCTTTATATTTTTATATAGTCTTCACAGACCCTAAAAGCTTGCACCCCAATGGTCGACCCACAGATGATAAATTAAACATTGCAAACGCACATTTGATGAACAAAGAAGTGATTGTGTAAAAACAGAAGATGCCGCATGTAGAGAATGCTCATAAGAGCCAAGACCCATAGCTAAATAAAACAGGCTGTGTCTAAGAAGTTGGCAAAGTAATGTTGTGTGCAGATGAGAGGGACATCAATTGGCTATTACCCCTTGCCCATCAGAGTTATGCAATAACCTATCGGCAAACTTTTTATAAAATATTTTAAAAGCCAATGCATTCCACATACTTGTCTGCGCTTAACTACGATGGTCCTGAGGGTAGTGCTGGATGCGCCACACATTATGATAAGAGATTTTGATAGCTGACTGCTAAATAAAACAGGCTGTGTCTAAGAAGTAGGGCAAGTAATTTTGCATGCAGATGTGAGGGATATCAAATGGCTATTTCTAAACCAGACAACTAATATTTCTCTGGCACACATAGGTTGAAGAACCTATGCCTAGGCAGAAGAAAGTTGGCTGTCTAGACCTTTCCCTGACTAGTACGGTTTGTGTCACAGGCATTTCTTAGTCTGGTTGTTTGATAAGAGAGAGATGATATGTAGTTGCAATAAAAGTCGAGTAGCGTGGATAATTATTCTGTTGCATAGTATTGAGGAACTGATGATGACCAATCAGTGGAAAGGTGCATGAAAGGTTCATGCCCACCCAAATGTGCAAATCAAATATTTATCCATTTTTTACCCATGAACAATTTTGAAAAGCAAACTATCAAAACGTACACTGCTGTTCTCTCTACCAGTAGATTTGGTCTTCAGCAGTCAACACCCGGTTGGCGTTGCACACCTACTGGTGAGAACGGATAGCATCAGGTGAAGATTGTACATCGGTGCTCTGGTGCTTTTCCTGCAGTTCCCAGATGTGGAAGGTTGAATTTCCAACCGAATTTGAGGAAGCAAATTGTGTTAAGCGAAATAGAGCAGGCTGAGTTTTACCTGGCGAAAAATCTACATAGTATTTTCAAATGAACTGAATATTTAGGAAATTAACTTTGGAAGGTGAATATTTATTGTTGAACTTTTAATAATGAAATTAGTTCTGAAATGTTTTCAAATGCAATATTCATCCATCCATCCATCCATCTTCTTCCGCTTATCCGGGGCCGGGTCGCGGGGGCAGCAGTCTAAGCAGAGATGCCCAGACTTCCCTCTCCCTAGACACTTCCTCCAGCTCTTCTGGGGGGACACCGAAGCGTTCCCAGGCCAGCCGGGAGACATAGTCTCTCCAACGTGTCCTAGGTCTTCCCCGGGGCCTCCTCCCAGTGGGACGTGCCCGGAACACCTCCCGGGGAAGGCGTCCAGGAGGCATTCGAAACAAATGCCCGAGCCACCTCAACTGACCCCTCTCGATGTGGAGGAGCAGCGGCTCTACTCTGAGCTCCTCCCGAGTGACCGAGCTTCTCACCCTATCTCTAAGGGATCGCCCAGCCACCCTGCGGAGAAAGCTCATTTCGGCCGCCTGTATCCGGGATCTTGTCCTTTCGGTCATGACCCAAAGCTCATGACCATAGGTGAGAGTAGGAACGTAGATTGACCGGTAAATAGAGAGCTTTGCCTTGCGGCTCAGCTCCTTCTTCACCACAACAGACCGGTACATCGACCGCATTACTGCAGAAGCTGCACCGATCCGTCTGTCAATCTCCCGTTCCATCCTTCCCTCACTCGTGAACAAAACCCCAAGATACTTAAACTCCTCCACTTGAGGAAGGATCTCCCCACCAACCTGAAGGGAGCAAGCCACCCTTTTCCGACTGAGGACCATGGCCTCGGATTTGGAGGTGCTGATCCTCATCCCGGCCGCTTCACACTCGGCTGCAAACCGTCCCAACGCATGCTGAAGGTCCTGGTGTGAAGGGGCCAACACGACAACATCATCCGCAAAGAGCAGAGAAGAAATCGTGTTGTCCCCAAACCTGACACCCTCCGGCCCCTGGCTGCGCCTAGAAATTCTGTCCATAAAAATTATGAACAGAACCGGCGACAAAGGGCAGCCCTGCCGGAGTCCAACATGCACTGGGAAGAAGTCTGACTTACTACCGGCAATGCGAACCAAGCTCCTGCTTCGGTCATACAGGGACCGGACAGCCCTTAGCAAAGGACCCGGGACCCCATACTCCCGGAGCACCCTCCACAGGCCGCTCCGGGGAACACGGTCGAATGCCTTCTCCAAATCCACAAAGCACATGTGAACTGGTTGGGCAAACTCCCATGAACCCTCCAGCACCCTGTAGAGGGTATAGAGCTGGTCCAGTGTTCCACGGCCCGGACGAAAACCGCACTGTTCCTCCTGAATCCGAGGTTCCACTATCGGCCGTATTCTCCTCTCCAGTACCCCGGCATAGACTTTCCCAGGGAGGCTGAGAAGTGTGATCCCCCTGTAGTTGGGACACACCCTCCGGTCCCCCTTCTTAAAAAGAGGGACCACCACCCCAGTCTGCCATCCCAGAGGCACTGTCCCCGACCGCCACGCGATGCTGCAGAGGCGTGTCAGCCAAGACAGCCCCACAACATCCAGAGACTTGAGGTACTCAGGGCGGATCTCATCCACCCCCGGTGCCTTGCCACCAAGGAGTTTCTTGACTACCTCGGTGACCTCAGCTAGGGTGATGGACGAGTCCACCTCTGAGACCCCAGTCTCAGCTTCCTCAATAGAAGACGTGACGGCGGGATTGAGGAGATCCTCGAAGTATTCCTTCCACCGTCCGACGACATCCCCAGTTGAGGTCAACAGCCGCCCACCTCTACTGTAAACAGCGTTGGTAGGGCACTGTTTCCCTCTCCTGAGGCGCCGGACAGTTTGCCAGAATCTCTTCGAGGCCAGCCGATAGTCCTTCTCCATGGCCTCACCGAACTCCTCCCAGGCCCGAGTTTTTGCCTCCACAACCACCCGGGCTGCAGTCCGCTTGGCCTGCCGGTACCTGTCAGCTGCCTCAGGAGTCCCACAAGCCAACAAGGCCCGATAGGACTCCTTCTTCAGCTTGACGGCATCCCTTACTTCCGGTGTCCACCACCGGGTTCGGGGATTGCCACCTCGACAGGCACCGGAGACCTTACGGCCACAGCTCCGAGCAGCCGCTTCGACAATGGAGGTGGAGAACATGGTCCACTCAGACTCAATATCTCCAACCTCCCTCGGGATCCGGTCGTAGCTCTGCCGGAGGTGGGAGTTGAAGATCTCTCTGACAGGAGATTCGGCCAAACGTTCCCAGCAAACCCTTACAGTACGCTTGGGTCTGCCATGTCTGTCCAGCTTCCTCCCCCGCCACCGGATCCAACTCACCACCAGGTGGTGATCAGTTGACAACTCCGCCCCTCTCTTCACTCGAGTGTCCAAGACATAAGGCCGCAGGTCAGATGAAACGACTACAAAGTCGATCATCGACCTACGACCTAGGGTGTCCTGGTGCCACGTGCACTGGTGGACACCCTTATGCTTGAACATGGTGTTCGTTATGGACAAACCGTAACTAGCGCAGAAGTCTAATAACTGAACACCGCTCGGGTTCAGGTCGGGGGGGCCGTTCCTCCCAATCACGCCCCTCCAGGTGTCACTGTCGTTGCCCACTTTGAAATGCAATATTCAATGCTTAAAATTACACCAATGTTAAATTTCAGCCTCCCGAAATGCAAGCACTGTAAATGCAATGCATTCAAATGCAAGCACTGATTATACAATGGATTTATTATTTCGATTAGAGCAATTTAACATGCTTTTATGCTTCAAAGGCTTTAGTCATGAATTTACTTCCATACTAATCATTCAGTGCCATGACATATATGAAAGTACATACCACAATGCTACCATCTGATAGCATCACAGCACTTTTTTGAAAACATAGAGAGCATTTATTATCCTGATGCCCAAAACTGCTGCCTAGGTAGGCAGTTCACTAAGTGTTGAGACAAAGTCAGTGTGTCCTCATCCAAACAGCAACGCACGAGTATGCAGCAACAAAGTAACACTTGTCGTAGCAGGAATGTTTCAAACAGGTTTAATGTGTTACTAGTTTCAGTAACTTTCCTAAACTGGTCAAACCTTTAATAGTTAACAAGTTCTTTCAGCTTGCTCCTAAAACTACTCCTAAATCTAGTCAAAACACTAGAGACTGGAGTTAAAACACAAACATTGCTATGTTGTTTTTTCGTTTCCCACTTTTATTGGTCAAACAAAATAAATGGAGTTATGCGATGAAGACAGCAACAGGAGAGGTCATTGAAAGAGGCTTAATGACTTACCATAGACAGGGTGAAGGTTATGGGGTCGTTGTTCATTTGGGGCTGGTCGGACAGGGTTGTTTCCAAAACGATTTTCAGGGGAACTTCATTTGCAGTCACGCTCCATTCCGGTCCCACCGGGCGAACGACAGAGGAAATGAGAAAAATGCGGCAGCAGGATTTCTGTTTGTCCATTAGAAGGCAGCATTGCTTAACACAATGACAGACAGACAGGCAAGCAGACAGACATCTTTGGAACTTTCTCGGGAGGCTATTTCCAGTCATGCCCGTGCAGCTCCTATCAACTTGAATGGAGAAAGACCAACATTTCAAAAACAGTTGGTCGGTAAACAGTTGGTCAGCAATAAAATCTGACAAAAACTGGTATCATAAATTGTGATACTTTCCCCTCAAATTACGCTAAAATATGCAATTGTACCGTTTCGTAAAGCTAATGCGAGTTGATTGACAGGTGATGTCTGTATCTAAAAGGTGATTGGCTCTTTCATGTGTAAGGCGGGACTTCCTTTCCACATACTTTGACCGTTGGGCGCAAGAGCTCCTTATTTGAGCGTTCCAATTTCTCCCATTCATTTAAATAGAAGTGGCCCGTCTCTGCTAAGTGATCTCTGGTTGTGAAGTGTAATTTGGACACTTGACCTAAGGGGGGCGCTGCTTCACGACTCTTATGTTTCCTACCTTGTTTTTTTTCTTAATCGACCGAGTAGACTTGAGCGAGCGATAATCATCGTTCTCTCACGAACTCTTAGGATATACCAAAACACTGAGCATTATGTTACTTTTAGCAGTTAAACTTCGGAAAACAGGATATATTAAATTAAATGTAAGAGAAGGATATTAAGTTAAAGCTGATGAATGAATCAGTGCCGTGTGATATTTACGAGAACCTAGTCAATTCAATAATAACTTTGATTTAGTTGATTTAGGCTAATTTTGGTAAATGAGACAACTCCTCTCGTTCAGATGTTATGATGGGGATTTATCTTTGGATCCTGCTCGCTTTCGTGTACTACAATGTGGGGGTTCACGGTAAGTTTGTTCCTGGACAATTGTGTTTAGGGACGTGGCAATTGTTTCATTAAAACTTCAGTTATTATTAACATTTGCAGAAAGTTCTTATAAACCTGTTTTATATTCATTTTTCAGCTAAGAGACTAAACCAAATCTGTGTTTCGAGTTTCTATTGTATAATCTAGTGTAATGTCCCTTTAAGTTATTTATGACTGGGTTGTGGGTAGATAAAGTTAATGAAAATGTATAGTTAACCAATACTTACACTTAAATGTGAATCCTAAACATTGTTTAGTTAAATTTAAAGAGACTTTCCCTTAAAGTACGTTAATAAAATAATTTAGATTTATTACTATGTTTTTTGGACATATTACTAATATATATATATATATATATATATATATATATATATATATATATATATATATATATATATATACACATGGGTCTTCAAGGTACCTCAGAGTGTAAAAAATATATATATATATATATATATATATATATATATATATATATATATATATATATATATATATATATAATTCTACATTTATTTATTTATTTATTTATTATTATTTTAATATTTTTGAGGTACCTTGAGTCCCATGTAAATGCAATGTTATTGAATGGTTACCATATGTACAAAGGGATATCTACAAAGTACTTCAAAGTACACTTTAAAAAATTTATTTATATATAGATATATATATATATGGTACATCACCAAGAAACTTGGTTGTACTATGGTACTTTTTTGTTTGTGGGATTAAAAGTAATAGTAAACAGATTATCATTATAAATTCTCATTAACACAGACATGCAGACCCATTTTATTCTGCAGATTTTCTCATTTGTTTTTCATGCATAAATAGATATTTTATTGATTGTAATTGGTCAGTTAGTGTTAAAGTTAAACTACATCAATAACAGTATACTGGTACTGTTTCCTTATGTTGCACTGTCCTGGGAAGTGAATGTGAGCATTGATGTGGATGTTTTGGCCCGTTTTGTGGCATTGCTGAATCCAGCATTGTCACAGTAGAGATTTTTCATCCATCTGCAGCACTCATGACATCTGCTGTCCAGCATTGAAACGTGCACATTGGCCAAGAGCCAGATATGGAGTACAATAGTTGTCTCAGAATATGTGTAGTTTACATATTGCACATGTCTTGTGCTGTTGTTTTTCTGTCTTCACTTGACATTTAGAGGCATGCACACTCCAGCAAAACACCAAATGTGAATCTACACTGGGGGAAAAAATGATTTGTTGGCTCTGCAACCATGATGTATGAAAATAAATCACTTCTACTCAAAATCGTACATATACATTTTTTAGCTTAATTTGAATTAATGTGTACAACACATTATGGTGTTCCCTTTGGTGAAGTTGGATTCTGTTCAATCCATGTACATTTTCCAAGCTCATGTGAATGTGCATCTAAAGTGCAGCTGGATTTGCTCTTCTTTGGGGAATCAAGTTTAATGGCTGACCTTAGTCCTTATTTTCTTTTGAGGCAATTCAATTATGTAGAAGCAATAACATAAATGTTGATTTGAAACAACATGCTATTAGTTGTTACATCTTATTCATGTGGCATAACTTTTAAGTAAATAAAGTGGAATGAAATGATTTAACAGGTTTTCTACTTATGCAGGCATACAATGATAGTAATTTGAATTATTTAACAAGTGTGATGCAAAAATGGTACATAAATATTTGAAGTAAATCCAACACATCATTTTCACATTTTCAGTGTATTTTTCTACAGTTAGAGAATTCAATGCCCCCTTGATCTATGTGGTTCAAAATGTATTGGAATTTGAATATATTTATGGGTAGATTTTCTATAAAATAAGTTTACAAATGCATTGAAAACATCTCAAACTGTGTCTCCTCCAGGGTTAAGGTTCACCAAAAGCCCCTCCAACCTCACAGTAACTCAGGGTAACATAGCGCGTCTAGGCTGTGCATTTGAGGGCTTGAGTGAACCGGAAATTGTATGGATGAAGGATGGAGAGAAGCTCTACAGCACTGATCAGATGTACATCACAATAGATACACATCACTGGGAGACCTACCAAAGGTATGACAGTCAGATGGAGCTTATTCCTGGTGTTCAGTGTTGACATTTTCAGTGGTCTGAAATGTATCTGGTTGAAACTGGTTTCCATGTAAGAACTGAAATACCAGACATTGTTGAAATACAAGGGTCATATTGAAGAGAATGTATTGCAATCTGATTGATGGCAAATATCAGATTTAACAGTGTGAATTTATTGACTATGTTTATACCACTCATACTATTTTCTGAAGATATATTATGCAGACTGTGCACAGAATGAAAATGTTTTTTTTTTTGCGTTGAATAACCGAATGGCCTACTGCATTTGTTTATATGTGCTCAAAAGAGCACGCTGCGTGACACACTGTATTCCACAATGAAGTGCGCCTTCCATTTCATCCTGACCTTTCATTTAGTGTTGACAAATGAGCCAAAAGTGACTCATCATTTGTTTGTACCTCCAACAGTTTTATTTATAATTTTTTTTTCCAACAAATGTATTTCTGGATGCCATTTGCTGAAGTCATATGCTACTTCAGTAACTTCCTTGTGGTCGCAATAATGTGGTTCACGCTCGGTGTCGCTGTGGTAATGCGCTCAACGAGACACGTGATGAGATACGCGGGTTGACGTCTCACAGATTGAGATTAGTCCTCCGCTACCCGGATTGAGGCTTGTCACTACGCCACCACGAGGACTTAGAGTGCAATAGGAATTGGGCATTCCAAATCTGGAGAGAAAGTCAGCAACAGCCATCCATGCCCACAGTCTGTAACGTGTGATCCATGCATTAGTATCCTTCATGTGGTGGTGCCACCCCAACAGCAAAGTGCAACTTTCACCTGTGTAAATGCCTGTTGAAAATGCTTTATCCACTGGACCGGCTCTGGAGCTCCCATTTTAGTGAGATCAGTCAGCGGGCTGGTTACGTCCGAATAATCGGCACCTGCCCATGACCCAAGTGAAACCCCATATGCCATACCTCCACCCATCCAATTGTGCACCTCTTGGGGTTGGCCATGAGGCCTGCTTGTCACAACGACCTCAGAACAGCCCTCAGATGCTGCATATGCCACTGCCAATCGTGACTGTATATGATGATGTCATTAGGTGTAAGTCGAGTGCGGTCTGAGAACTCGGTCCATAAGGTGCTGAAACATAGCTGGGGCTCCGGACAAACCGAACGGAAGTGTCACGAATTGGTGTAAGCCAGGAATGGAGAAGCCCGTTATTTCATGGGACATCTGTGTAAGAGGATTTACCAATAACACTGTCAAATCCAGGGTCGAATAAAAGTGAGCTGTGCCCAAACGAGCGAACAGTTCATCAATACGAGGAAGTGGATATGCGTCAAATATCCATACAGAACCAAACCATCGCTCTTAGGGACTAGAATGACCGGGCTGGACCAATCACTGTGGGATTTACCCCCTTCTCGGGCATTGCATCTAATTCCCGAACTTATTTTTTCTTGTGCTCGGGAAGCCGGTTAAGTTTCTATGTGGTGCTGTATGAGGTTTGTATGACCAGGCAGAGGCGAGAACACGTCTGAAAATTCTTTCTGCAACTTGGCAACCTCTGTGACTTGAGATGGTGAGAGGTGGTCTCCACAAGTGACCAGGGAGGCATAATTGGCTTTTACGTTCACCTCCAGCCCAAACTCCGCCTTCTCCGGAACTACTGTTGCCAACATCACGGGGACCACCTCCCTCCATAAATTCAGTATAGATTTAATGTACCATCCTCCATTGTGGATTCCAGCCGTGGCTGAATCCAGGGCACTCTCCCTCCTATTGCTCGCCTGTCTAGATAGCGTCCATTTGGTTGAACAACTTCCACTTTTCCTTGATGGTTCTGTAGTCACTTTTACGTTTTTTTTTTTTTTTTTTTACCTTTCCTTTCACTGTTGGTACGTAGGTCCGGTGTTAGCCGTGTGCGGCCAAGAGCTGAGACACTTCCTGAAAGACACGTCCTGCTAACGAGAGGAACGTCTGCACGTTGGCGTTTGCATGAACAAATGATACTGCTATCGCCGTAGCTATCTTTAAAACTAGTGGGTTGCTGTCCCATGTAGCAAATCCAGTGATGCTGGTAGTGATGATTCTCTCTAACCAATCAGTGATCTGCAGGGTTTGACTTCACATTTAGTATTGGCTCGGCTCGCTTGGAACCTCGACAGAGGTGGTGCTAAAAAAAGTACCAGGTACTATCCACAGTGGAAAACCCTCCAAAAGCGAGCAGAGTCGAGTCGAGTTTTACCGTGCAGTGGAAAAGCCCCATAAGTGACATGCCATCGGAGTGATCATCCTAGATCAGTCCTAGTATGTATGTTAGGGGTGGGGTCGATCTATAGCAGCAGAGGTGGAGGTGCTCCCCCATTAACAGATCTACCAGAGTTTAGGGAATTTACAGCCTGTGGAAAAAAGCTGTTTTTCAGTCTATTTGTCCTTGTTGCCACTGTTCTGAACCGCCTTCCTGATGGCAGCAGCTCAAACAGTTGGCGTCCCGGATGAGTTGGATCTTTGCTAATGCTCCTAGCTTTCTTAAGGAGTCTGTTTGAATGTAACTCATCCTGGCTTGTGAGCTTTTTGCAATAGATTAACATAACAAATTGCAAATGGACAGCAAATAGATATTTGCAATGTCAACCTGCTTTACTGAATGCTGGCATGACTGGTAAACCCTTCCATATTCCAATTAAGCCTAAAAATAGTTTGGGTGGAAATTTACTTTTGAAAGTTGTAAGATTAGGCTAAAGAGGCTAATACACAGGCCTACTGATTTATAGATGTTACGTTTTCATGCTGAATGCCATGCTGCCAGTGTAATCTATAGCCTACATGTTTTCACTATTTTTCCTTGGCCTCAAGTCTCATTTCAAGTCTCAAGTCTCATTTATTTATAAAGCACTTTCAAATCACACTGTAGCACCAAAGTGCTGTGGAAAGAAATAGAAAAATAAAAACAACCATAAATCACATTACACAATAGCCATAACAATAGGACATTAAAAATGAGTTTGTAAAGCCTTCCACAACCTCAGACCAGCAACAGAAAAAGGCATGATTATTTTTTGGTGACAGTCATAGCTGTTTGAAAACAAATGTATGTGTCATGGTTTTATTTTATTATGTGAATGCAACTCATGCAGTTGTTTGCGCAACTGACCTTTATCTACATAAACCTCAATTCTAAGTACTCTTAGAATCTCTTTCTTTACTGTAGTTGTAAAACTTTGAGATTTCTAAGCATATCTGAAATTATTCTATGTTAAATGTTAGGCATGTTGCTACATGTCCATCCATTGTTTTTTTGTCTAATAAAAATTAAAAATCTGTCAGTTTAGTACTTACCCTCGTGTCACTCCAAAAGCATATGACTTTCTTTCTTCTATGGAATGCAAATAGAGATGTTTTGTTGAATGCTCATGCTGCTCTTTTTCTATACACCAAAAGCATACACTGATGAGGGGCAGTCAAGCTCCAAAAAGCCTCTCAAATCTCATCTCTGTTTGTGCATATTCAAACTTGCCTTATCAAGATTTGCACCAAGTTTAACATGCATGGCACCAAGTGTCATTGGTTACAAGTAATGATGGGAGGATATGGTTATATTACAATTCAATATGTGTTATGAGGTTCACAATTTCTTATAATCTTGATTCAATCTCAATTTATATGTCAATTTATGTTACAAAGAATGACAGAATATTTATATATATTCTGTTTAACAAAATATTGGGCTACATTGAGGCAGATCACTTGTAGAACAAGTAATAAAACTGAACAGAACCTGTACTGAAAAAGTATGTGAAAGTGTATATTTAATTTATTTAATTTGTCATCATTATCATAATCACATTTTCAACCCCAATTCCGAAAAAGTTTTGACAGTTTGGAAAATGCTAGTAAAAACAAAAAGGAGTGATTTGTAAATTATATTCACCCTTTACCATCTTGAAAGCACTACTAATTACACATTATATGATGTTTTAACCTGTGCATTTAATATATTTATATTTTTTGTAAATGTACAGTAATTTAAAATCAGATGATTGCAACACGCTACAAAACAGTTGTGACAGTTGAGTGTTTTCCACTACAAAACATCACCATTTTTTTGTAATAACGCGTATTTAGCATTTCGGCACTGAAGACACAAGTTTAAGTTTAGAATGTGGAATTTTCCCCCATTCATCCATAATGCAGGTCTTCAGCTGCACAATTGTACAGGGTTTTCATTGACATATGGTGTGCTACATAATGCACCACACATTCTCAATTGGAGACAGGTCAGGACTGAAGGCAGGCCAATCTAGCACCCACAATCTTTGCTCACACAGCCATGTACTTGTAATCCGGGCAGTATGTGGTTTGAACTTATCCCTCTGGAAAATTCTGGGATGTCCCTGGAAAAGACAGTGTTGGATGGCAGTAAATGTTGCTCCAAAATTTTTACATATCTCTCTGTATTCATGGTGTTCTCACAGATGTGCAAGTTACCCATGCCATGGGCACTGACACACCCCTGAACCATACAGACACTGGCTTTTGGACCTGACGCTAATAACAGCTTGGATGGTCCTTTTCCTCTTTGGCTCAGATAATACAATGGCTGTGTTTTTCCAAAACTTTTTGAAATGTTTTGAAAAAACAATTGAAATGACTCTTCAGAACAAAAAGCACAGTTCCACTGTTCTACTTTCCATCTAAGATGAGACCGAGCCCAGAGAAGTCGGTGGCGCTTCTGGACAGTGTTTATGTAGGGTTTCTGCTTTGCATAGTAAAGTCTTAACTTGCATCTGTGTATGCAGTGGCGAGTGCTCTTGATTAACAAAGATTTACTTAAATGATCCCAAAGTCCTAAATTGCCCCAATCTCAAATTTTTTGGAGCATGTGGCAATCAACTGGTTTGATAGTACTGTACATTTTCAAAAAGCAATGAAATTCACAAGGCAAAGCATAATTTATTGTGTAATTGTAGTGCTTTCAATATAGCAAATGGTGAATATAATTTACAAAACACTCCTTTTTGTTTATTAGCATTTTTCATACTGTCCCAACTTTTTTGAAATTGGGGTTGTATTTAAATTAATATCATATCATTGCATATATAATAATGTTATGAGCTATCACTGTTTGAAATAATGTGTAAAATGTACAAGTTATAAAGTTCTATAAAAAATGCTAAAATGGTGCCGCCACTTCAATAGGTAGTTTTGCGTTACACAGAGTTGCACACGAGAAAAGAAGTCTCTTGGTTTGTTAATCACATCCGTGCTCTGTGGAAATATTTTTTTAATCTGACTGTAAAGAACAAAGTATATTAAAGACACGTTTTTCAATCAAAGTCGATTTCATGTTTGATGAACACTCATTACACGGAAGAAATGGTCTGTTTTTATTTCAAGCACTTTTCATCAAACAAGGTGATTTTTTTTTCAGCTATTCCATTACTTAAATTTCTAAAAGTTAAATTCAAGCACTTTAAGCACTTCAAGGACCTCGTGCGAACCCTGTAAATGGTGTAGAAAAATAAAGTGCAGTAGGGGTAAAATCAAGCGATTCAAGATTTTGAAAAAATCAAGTTTTGCCTCAAGATGGTTCTTAATCCCTTGTTACAAGCTATGTAAGAATTTATCGTGATACACCAAGTTTGAATATTAACAAGCACTAAAGAGATTTTAGAGCTTCAGCAGAGGGCAACATTTTGAGCAATGACTTACATTTTTGTCTGCTACTCACACAAAGGTATTATATAGCAATGGAAGACTTGGAATATAGCACAGAAGTTGTATGGATTACTTTTATGATGTCTTTTATAGTGCTTTTATTTTCCTCTTAGGACTGCCCTTGTCAGTTTACACTTTCATTGCTTGGACAAGAAGAGATAAACATTTGTCAAAGTTTCTCGTTTTGTGTTTAACAGACCAAAGAAAGTCATATGGGTTTGAAACAACATAAGGATGAGTAAATCATGACAGAATTTAGTTTATTGGGTGACCTATACCTTTCTGTTCTACGTGTGGGTTGTTTTTTTCTTTAGTGTTAAATCCATTCAGCAGCAGGATGCTGGGAAGTATTGGTGTGAGGTTGAACATCACGACACCGTCATCTCGTCTGAGCCTGCTTGGATTACAGTGGAAGGTATGTTGTTCTGAAACCACTATTGTCAAGTAGTGTATTCTTCAGAGCATATCTTGTTCTGTCAGTGCAGTCGTGCTACAATGTTTCATCTGTCACTTGCTGATGGTCACAGGCAGGGGCGGACTGGCCATCGAGAGCCACAGGCATTTGCCCGATGGGCCGCTGGGTAATTTGGCCAGCCCATTTCTTTACAAGTAACGCCCCGTCCTACAGGCAATACAGGCAGCCGCTGTGTACATTTCCGAATGTACTTTACAACTCCGTACCTCGTGTGGACCTCATTATTTAATATACAAATCACAATAATGGTGACAACCAAAGACAACATATTAAGTATAAGATGAGCTCTGAATAATCACAAAATGACAAATAACTGCAAGTTAGAACAAAATCAATTATAGCAGTGTATATAAAATCTGCAAAGAGTAAAGCTATGAGCAGTACATAGTCATTTGAATAATTTATACATAACACAGGGAGCTGAATAATGCTCACGCCTGATAAAAATTCAGAAAATAGATTACTTTTGGCAGTTTGAGTCTTTGAAACTAACTTTGTTTAAAGGATAGCAGAAACAGCACTTGTCAAAGCATTGGGCTTAACTTTTTCTCAAGAATAATCTGGTGAATCCAGGGCATGCTGAGTGACTCCAGTCAGGCTTTCTAAGCAATCAATTGGCCCAGTTGCTAAGGTGGGTAGAATCATGTTGGGTTAACCTCCTTGTGGTTGCTATAATGCGGTTCTTGCTCTCGGTGGGGCGCGTGGATGCCAGAGTGAATAGCGTGAAGCGTCCACACACGCTAGGTCTCCACGGTAACGCGTTCAACAAGCCACGTGATAAGATACAAAGATTGACAGTCTCAGATGCGGAGGCAACTGAGATTCGTCATCCGCCACCCAGATAGAGTCACTACGCCACCACGAGGACTTGGAGCAAATTAGGCATACCAAATTGGGGAGAAAAGGGGAGAAAATCTTCAAAGTTCTACACTTTAAGTGGTATGATGATTTTGTTTTACATATATTTATATATGTACATATTCTGTCCAATTTTATTTTCATTTATTTTTATATTTTTAATTGACATTTTAAGCATTGTCATCAGTGTCCTGCTGTGTGACACTTTCTACATCTAACTATTTTAAACAACATTTTATGCAACATCCTAAAATACATACTTTCCTTTGTACTTTAATGTACATTTTAACCTAACATCTTAATGTTGGGAAAAAGTTTCCAGACATGTTATTTGTCTGAGCTATTCAGTAAAGCGCTTATTTGAGTATTTTCTCTAAAAAAAAATTCGCTCATTACATTTACATTGGTTTTATATGTTTCAAAGGAGCAATATGTAATATATTTACTGTACTAAAGCATACAATTATCGTAATATGTTATCAAAGATTTGGGAAACATGCTAAGTTGAAATACTGGCTTCTCTGAAAACAATGCTACAACCAGTATATTCTACTTTGAAATGTCTGTTCAGGGCCAGAATTTCTGTTTGTGTTTTGGCTTGTATGATCCCACCCACTGCCCATTTCCCAATAGTATTTTGGCACACGGGTTGCCAGATTTGAAACAAGTTACCGGATAAACCCAGTGCGCTGCAGCCATGGAAGCCAGCAATACATCTAGCTAACATTGAGAGAGTTATACAAAATTCATATGAGCTGGTTTATAATTTGCAAGCAATAAAAATATTGCAAATGTATAGATTTGTTTATCAATTTTCAGTGTAAGGCTCGTCGCTTGCCTTTGTCAGTTTGCTTGTTCCTGTTGCGTGTCCTTAACCTGGCAACCTGCGTGAGCTTCGAGTCTGGGGAGGAGGGAGCAGGGGAGACAACTCTCTCCAATATTTTGGATTTGGACTGCAGTACCATTTTAAATGCTTGATGTCAATGTTACATATTGCTCCTTTAAAGTTATGACCATTTTGGCACTGTGGGGCCCATTATCATGACTAGTGGTCAGGACTAAAGTTTTTTTTTTTTAACACAATTATTTGAAATTGAGCTGGATAATGAAATCGATGAGCCGGTGTGGTGTGTTGCGGGCCGGGTTTGGTGGGCCATTCTGGGCTAGAAAGTCCAGGTCCACTTTTTAGTCTCAGTCCACCCCTGGTTACAAGACAAAGTAAAGGTAGCTGTTATGGCTCCATTTTGTTACACACTGTTGATGATAACTCAATCTGTGTCTCATATACTAAGATGATTTGCTTATGTTTTCCTCTTTTGTAAGTTGCTTTGGATAAAAGCGTCTGCCAATTGAATAAATGTAAATGTATATACTGTATTTTCATTGTCTCTTACTGTTCATATTTTCAGGTGTGCCTCATTTTGTGATGGAACCCCAGGATGTGGCCAAATTCGCAGGGGAGCCGTTTAACTTGACGTGTGCTGCATCAGGCCCTCCAGACCCTGTTGAGGTTCTGTGGTGGCTTGGGGGTGAACAGAAGGGTGATTTCATGCCCTCACCCTCAGTTCTCTTTGTTAAAGGTGAGACACACCAAAGTCCTTTTGAAGTATGTATGGATGTAGGTGACTATATGAAAGAAATTCTCTCTCAGCAAATCCTGTTGATTATGCAGGGGACCGTCTAACTTGGTACTTAATGGAAGCATACATTTTACAAATGTTATGTTATAAGTTTTTCATCATTTTGGTCACATTTTAACTTTTTAATCCATGTTTTTCATCAATAAATATGTCTTGAAATTGCATATATGATATTGTACATATTTATAAGTATTTCCATTGATGTGTAAAACAAGTGCTAAAACGGTACTGTCTCTTTAAGAATAGTGGCAGTTCAGTGAGCATCTGCAGAAGTTTGTTTGAACACATATTTACGAAACTGTGACACAGCTTCTTTACTGCATCCATGCCGTGTGTGATTAGTATAATATTTTGTATTTTTGGGTAATTTAGCAGGGTATTAAAAGAGACATTGTTTATTGACAAATGGATTGTGTGGATCTTGTCTTTGGATGAACACTACATGGAAAAAGTTAACCAAATGTTTACTATCAACACACATGGTGCTGAACTTTACCACTAAACTACTCAAGTATAGTCTAATATATTAAACAGGCTGTGCAAGATCATTTCTAGCCACAAAGGTGACATTGTGTATATCTGTTGTGGCATATATCATGTGCCATCCAGATTGATATTTATTAAATACTTAATCTTATATAGACTTTGAAAGGACAAAGAATCTAAGCTTTAACTTTATTGTAACTTTATTAGAAGAACGTTTTGATATGAAGGAGTTTACTGAAATATTGTTCAAATTTCTAATTGTTTCCTAGTGGAGAAAAAGCCTTCTGTAACTGTTTAATGTCAAGGCCAGCTCACCAACCTGCTTTGAAGTTTTGTAACTGGATCTCTTGAATCTAATGGTTCTGAGTGGGAACGCATTATACTAATCAATACTGCATATGCAGTACAGTGCAGTAAAGAACACTTTCCATTTTAGCAGCTGATGCAGAGAACGCATTGAGTCATTAAGCTTATGTAAGTCTTATGTGTCTTTGGTTCATATTATTAGACATAAGAACCTTTGGCATAAATTACTTTTTGAGAATTTGACTCAGTGTTGGGAACCAGTGAGTTGTTTGTTACGCACAGTTTACTAAGCCATCAGATAGCTCTGTCATTATTTGAAACTAAATATCACAGCTGTCATTACCTTGTTCATGAGGCAAGTTGAGACATGAGATTAGGATGGTTTTAACAGATGTTAAGTATCTTAAAAAAACACATTGTTACAGATCTCTGTTCATCTGAAAAGGTGGAAGCGGGAGCCAAATCCACATTCAGCGAACATTAGTTACAACACAATATCAAACTAAAAACACAGCAACATAAAACACTGACACGCACACACTCGGCTTCGTGTGGACTCTCTCTCTCTCTCTCTCTCTCTCTGTCATCCCCGCCTCTTCTCTTATCTCCCTCCAGCTGATTAGGCAACACAGAGCTGGGCGTGCATCATCATGGCCCGACCACGGCCTCCTCCTCGTCACACTCCTCCACTGCCCGATTCAGGCTGTGGCACCATCCGGACTTGGTTACTACCCCCCCCCCACCTCCTCCCCATCTCTGGAGGGGAGACGTGGCCCTTCCAGCTGTTCTGCCACCCGATGGTCCTCCCTGCTTCCTGAGAATCTGAGAGAGACGAGGGTAGGGAGGGGTAGAGAGAAAGGGTGAGCAAGAGAGAGAGAAAAGATAATGCTCTACTTCGGCTCCCGCGTGCATGACGCTCACGGTCTTCAGCCGCTCCTCTGCCCCCTGGCGGATGACAGTGTTTTCTCCACCTCCCGGTGGACGGCAGCGGGTCCTCCATCCCCTGGCAGACGGCAATGACTCCTCTGCTTCATGGCGGATGGCAGCGGTTCCTCCGGCTTCTGGCAGACAGTAGCAGCGACTCCATCACGTGGCAGATGGAAACAGCTCCTCCGTCTCCTGGCGAGTTCTCCCAGACAGCGTGCCCTTCTTCCTTTCCCGGGTTTCGGCACCAATGTAGCAAAGTTTGGGAATGGAGGATGCGGGAATCAGAGTAACAAACAACAAGACTTTAATGAGACACCCACATAAACTGAAACATAACAACACACACACAGAGCTGCCGCGTGCGTCTCTCTCTCTCTCTCTCTCTATATATATATATATATCTCCATATCTCCTTGGCCTCCCCAGCTCTTCTCTTATCTCCCTCACGCTGATTAGACAACTCAGCGCCAGGCGTGCATTGTCACAGCCCGGCCACACCCTCCACCTCGTCACACTCCTCCACCGCCGATTCAGGCCGGGGCGCCATCCGGACTGGCTTACTCCACCCTCATCTCTTGAGGAGAGATGTTGCCCTTCTGGCCTTTCCACCACCCGATGGTCCTCCCCGCCTCCTGAGAATCTGAGAGAGACGAGGAAATGGAGGGAGGGGGTAGAGAGAAAGAGCGAATGGGAGAGACAGAGAGAGAGAGAAAAGAAAACACTCTTCTTTGGTTCCCATGTGCACGCCGCCCACCTGGTCCTCAGCCGCTCCTCTGCCACCTTGCAGACGACCCTGGTGGATGGCAGCAGTTCTTCCACCTCCCGGTGGACGGCAGTGGGTCCTCTGCTTCTTGTTTTCATGACAATTAAGTAAAACATTTCCAAAATATCTGTAAAGGAACAGTACTTTTTACACTGTAATGACAATCATCCTGTTTTAACCCATTTATCCAAAGTGAGTAGAAAGGCAGTGCGAGATAAATACTTTGATTTTATGTAATTAATTTGAACATTACTGTATAAAGATAAGATATTTTGCATTAAAGTAATGAGAATTGTGGGGGAAAATTTGCTTCATTGTCATGAAAATAACATCACAATGCATATATTTGTAATGGTTGTACTTATTTTGGTATATCCTCTTGTGACCTCATAAAATGTTGAAATAAACTGTTAAGTGCTGACCACAGTGATAATGTTTTCTTATTTGCTTCACCAGGTGTGAATGAGAGTATAAAGTTTTACTGTGAAGCCAAGAACGCCCGTGGTATCTCTGTGTCACGCACAGGCACTATACACGTTAAAGGTGAGTCATACCACAGACTTTTTCACTTCTAGCTCATGCAGAAACAGTGCAAAAGTTGTTCCTCAGAGATCTAAGAGCTTAATAACTGTAAACCCCACTAATACCACCACAAAAGACCAAAGTTTACAAGACTAGCAGGCTTGCATAGAGAAGATGAATGTAGTTTGTTATCATTGTGTTATTTTTTTTATTTTCTTATTTTTGTGATCATGTACAGTCCGGCCAGATTTCCCACGGAATGTTGAGGTGCACCAGGCATCTGATAGTAACGTAACCCTAACGTGGAGTCCAGGTTTCAATGGCCACTCACACCTTTCCACTTGCACTATACAGGTAGATTATTCCTATCTTCTATATGCTTTGTTATTAAAGGGATAATTCACCCAAAAATGAAAATATGTCATCATTTACTCACCCTCATGGCATTCTAAATGTGTATGACTTTCTTCCTTGGAATACATGGCAGACTTTAGGAAGAATGTTAATGCTGTTTTTTGTTTTTTGATACAGTAAAGTTTAATGGGGCCGGATAATTTATAACTCCAAAAAGGGCAAAGCAAAAAAAACCATAAAAGTAGTCTTGTATGCTATAATCCAAGTCTTCTGAAGCCATATAATAGCTTTTAGTTTGGAAAATGTTATCAGTTGTATATCACTGAAAATCCATTACAATTCCTTCCCTCTATGATAGCTGTAATATCTGATTTGAGAGCTAAAGCAGATGGCAGTTTGGCAGTTTTTAGGTTAATAACTAGTTGTTGTTTTTTTTTTCACTCAAAGCTATCATATTGCTTCAGTAAACTTAGGGTGCTTTTTGTTGCTGGATTGCACCATTCCCCATTTACTTTCATTGTATCTACATTTTCAGTGAAGGCTTTGGGTCGCAGATATTTAACTTTTGTTGTGGCTTACTATAGAGGAGCAAGACTTGTCAAAACAAACTAGCCTCACTGCTCTCTTGAGAAAACGTTTAGCATGTAAACCCTTAAAAAGTGCAGTCTTTAAATAGGTAGCTAGTAGATGTATGTTGTTTTTGGATGTCCTGCATTCAAAACTACAGTGATCCACACAGATGAATTGAGTCTTATAGGGCTGAAATGAATTCTTTATTTTTATTATGTGAATACATTTCCCTTATACCATTCTAGATGTCAAATGGACCTGGAAAGAAGGTGAAACTTCCTGACCTGAGCGTGGCAGTTCCTCCCTTCCAGCACATGCTTAATTCACTCAGCAGTCATTCAAATTACAGCGTGAGAATCCGGTGTGATAATGAGGTGGGCTCTTCCCCCTTCTCTCCGTGGGTTGACTTTTACACTCCAGAGGCAGGTAAGTTAAACATAATGCCATCATTTATTGTGTTTCCTTTTAAATGTGCCATAAATGGTGTTTTACCTCAAATTGCATAGCTATATGCATATCGCAAGGGCTTGCAATAATGGAATGATTTTAATACATAACGTTCAAGGCGATGCAGATGGCAGAGAATAGGCTGCGTGCGCAATTGTCATCAAGCACGTTAACACAAAGAAGAAAGTGAATGTCTACAGCAAGCGCTTCTGGGCATCCTTTTTCAAAATAAAAGCCTCACATTGAATTAACTAATTTTGTATTTAATAAGAACAAGAATTTGATTAATTTTAATATCTGCTACATTTTTGTACATAGTACAAAAACTCTAGGCTACAAGTTCCAGTTCTCAAAAGTCTTGTGGTTTAGTATGTGTTATATGTCTTTATTTCAATGACTTAAAATGTTAGTTTTTTCAAAAAAACATGCATAAACATTATTTTCTCAAAAATACAAACATGTACACACGTGTTGCTCACATATTATTGTAGCCCAGTTTGTGCTGAATACAGTGTTATCAGACTTTAGCCAATAATGTGTTTTTAAGCATCTGAAAAAAGCACAAATATCAAGGCATGTCAAAACTTCTCCAGGGCCCAAAACACCCTCAGACCCCAGCGGGTTAAATAAGCTCTGGGCTTTCCAGGTCCAGGTTCACATTATGAGTCGGGTCACTAGCTGCTTAAGCCATTTGTCCAAGCACAACTAGCTAGCATACACTCGGTGCACATGGCTTTTCAGAGACGCAGCAGTATACAAATCTTATTGCTAGATCTACTTGTTTGAGGGGTTGCGTTTTGGTATTTTGTATTGTGTTTCTGCAGCTTCTCTGATTTGTTTGGGGATTGCATTTAAGTCTGATTGTGTTGCAGCATGTCTTGTGTTTTTCTAATTGTGCAGAAGTAGCAGCAGTATGTCCACATGCTTAACTCAGTATGTCTGTGTATGTTCTAGCGGTAGCAAGTCTCTGCGTGTAGCAGATCTAGTCTGTCAAGACCAATATACGATGAATGTGTCTCAAATACATGTGCAAGTCACCCAAAAAATTAGAAATTCTATGTTATCGTTACATTTTTTTGTTTATTAAGTGAAATTTGGCCCAAAATGTAAAAAAGTTAAACAAAAAACAAATCTATTTACTTCATAATATGTACATCATTTTTTTTATCAAGGAAAATGTAGCAAAATTAAATTTAGTACAACAAATACTACCATGATATGTAAATATTATAGGGAGAATGATCATTTTTTGCATTATAATCAAGAGAGTTAGGGGTATAATTTGCTTAATTGGCATGCAAAAAAAATCTGAATTGTCCTAAAATAGGCCTTCCTATTTATACTTTCCTTATATTTATTTTTTTCTTTTAATTTTGTGGTGAACTAATAATTTAGACATGTCTTAACAGCTTTCAGGAGTTATATCTTAGGTTTTTGAGGACAAAGCTGTATTGAAGAAGACATAGCTATACATTGTGTATGTATATGTCTGTTAGGTTACAAAGAGGAGAGGGAGTGAGGAAGGAAGGAAGGAAGGAAGTTGTGTCTGTAGAACTCCGATCCATCTCAGAGGTCACTGACAGCTTTTTACAATATGTTTTGCATACATCACTAAATAACTGTGTTTTGATCAAGAAGTGCTCATTAGAACTAACAAATTGAATTCCAAACTGTGACAAGACATCTACTGCCTTTGAAAAGTTCACAGTTCTGAAAAGGAGAGTTGTGAATGGCTTACATTTTTAACATTCCATTGGGACTAAAACCGTTAACCATTCCGACCAACGTTCTGGTGGTTTGGAAGTAAACAAACAGCCCAGAGAGCTTGTTTTGGCCAGATACCCGGGGTGAGAGGGTTTGGAAGGGGAAGAGCTGGCAGGTGGGTTTAGGGAGCAGAGAGAGTTTCTAAAGTTGGCCCTGTTTGTATGTTTGTAAACTAGTAGCACTGGCTACAGTCCAGTAGATTCCAGGCTAAGTGGTACAATGCACCATTGTGTGTGTCCCCAATCCCTACCAATGCACTGCTTCTTATACATAGTCCAATGTGCTGCCACCTACTGGTCAAGGCTGTCATTACAACTATTTTATTTGGATCGTATTTACTATCTTTGAATTTGACTAGTTAGCACTTTGCATACTTCATTTTAAATCAAACAGACCTCAAACATAATTAATTGTTGTATGGAGGAGCATTGTCTGAAAAGTGGCAATCGACCCTATGTACGTACTCTCCCTTTTTACTGTGTTTATATCTTCCATACACAGCACCATTTGCAGCTCCAAAGAACTTGACCTTTGAACTCACAGAGCAGCAGCTGATTCTGTCTTGGGAGCCACTGAGGGAGGAGGAGCTACGAGGAAGGTTACTAGCATATAAAATGCAGTGGAACCAGGAAGGAGCGAGACAGGTATGCAATAATCAGTGATACATAAAGACATATTTACAGAGGAGATATATTCAAGCAAATAAAGATTATTAATGACTATTTCCTGTTTTTTTTTAATAATGTTAATATTCTGATTTATTCGAAAATACTCTGTAAAATGCTTTACTTTATTAGTAGGTGTTTCTATATCAATTTCTATTATGTAATTTTCTTTTTGTTAGATCAGTAAAAACAACAAAAAGAAAAAATTGAATTTCTTTTATGCATATCTTGTGTGTCTTGTGGTCAATCCAGTTCTACAATGAATCACAGTAAAGACTGCACAACATGGATGCGAGATGTATATAAATAAACCTTTGTTTAAATGACATCATCAATATTTTTTAATTAAAATATCTGTTCTAACAGTGATGTTGAGTATTTTAAGTTAATCCTGTTTCTTTATCTGAACTCTGAGTGATGTAGAAATGTAATTTGATTACTGAATAGGTTGTTGGTGGCACATCAGCATTTTTCATGGATTATTTTATCTTATCACATGTCTTTCTGGAATACCTCATTCTGATTGGTCAATTGTAGCATTCTGGAATCAAATATTTTTGTATAAGACTGCCCCAGGCAATTGATTTCTTACATAGCTGCACTAGTTTCATGTATCTCATAGTACATAGTACTCTCTCTACTCGCATAATAAAATAGTTTAAACTCAAAACAATATTTCATGTCCATATATTTGTTTCTTTTTAAGAGAAGTAGATCTGTAGTGAGTATCTCTTCGCAGGAAATAAATGATAGAAATAAAGTTTTTCAGCCTACGTATGGCAAATTTTAATTACCACAGAAGCATGTCAAGTCTTATCTACTACAAAAATGCAGAATGAGAGCTTTTTTTACAAGCGCTTTTCATGTGGAGTTCAAAGGGAGCTTGACGCTAGTGTTGACGGCCTGACGTGAATCATGGGCTGGCTTCACAACTGCTGTAGCAAAGCGGATAGCCACAGACTACCAGCAGATTTATATTGTGGAGGATGAGAGATTTAATGCTCATTGCTATGAAAACGCATCCAATAGGGAGACAAGTTCTTTTGAATTAGTCAAACTCCCACTTAGACTTTAAGAAACATTTAATGTTACTTGAATTGGTGTTATTTAAATGCATTTCTGTCTTTATACTGTGGAAGGCTTTGTTTGGAAAATGCAAAATCATTATATTTTTACATTTTGTTTTGTTTTTTTTCCCCAAGAAGGAAATGCATTTTGACAGGAAAGGAAGTATAAAGTGCATTCAGAAAGTATTCAGACCCCTTTTAGGTGCTTTTTTATGTTTTTTGCACTGATAAGATATTTCTGTCTGGACACTCTGCTATAAGCCCAGATTGGTAGAGTGTTGCAGTGATGGTTGTCCTTCTGCAAGTTTCTCCCATCTCCACACATGATCTCTGGAGCTCAACCTGATTGACCATCTGGTTCTTGGTCACCTCTCTTACCAAGGCCCTTCTCCCCTGATTGCTCAGTTTCGCTGGGCAGCCAGCTCTAGGAAGAGTCCTGGTTGTTCCAATCTTCTTCCATTTTAGAATTTGGAGGCCACCGTGATCTTGAGAACCTTCTATAAAGCCGATTTTCTTGTTTTTTGTTTTGTAGCCTTCCCCAGATCTGCGCATTGACACAATCCTGTCTCTGAGCTCTGCAGGCAGTTCCATTGACCTCATGGCTTGCTTTTTGCTCTGAAATGCATTTTCTTAAATAGGCAGGTGTGTGGCCTTTCCAAATCATGTCCAATCAATCACATTTCCCACCGGTGGTCTCCAGTCAAAGTGTAGAGACAGCTCAAAGATGATCTAGAGAAATGGGATGCACCTGAGCTAAATTTCAAGGGTCTGAATAGCTATGTCAATGTGATATTTCAGTTTTTTCTTTTTAATAAATTTGCAAAGTTATCGTTATGGAGTTTTGGTGTGGACGCTAATTAAAGCATTTTAGCAAGGGGTCTGAATATTTTCTGAATATACTGTATATGGAGTAAAATTTCAGCACTTTCAAAATCTGTGATTAATCACAATTATCTACAAAAAATTATGTGATTAATCACAATTAAGTAATCGACTGACAGCACTCATTTTTATGTGAAGAAGATGCATGCCTAGTGATGCAATATTTCAAACTTTTTTTTTGTCTTTTTAGGATGCCTTACTGTTTAAGGAAAACTTTGCTCATCTGTCAGGGGCAGGACGATTCTTTAATGCCACCTTGCAGGTTGCAGCATGCACAGTCGCAGGATGTGGCCCATGGAGCCAGCCTGTTCTCGTGATGCCTGCATCAGGTCTGTCTGCTCTCATTGCCATTGTGCCTTTGAAGTGGAATCTGAGTTTCTGCAGTCAGTGCAGTTTCCTTTTGTGACAGTATTTTACAATGCAATGAAAGCCAGTGTTTATTCATTTGCTGGTCTTTGAATCATGTGATGTTCGTTATGCATACATGGACTAATTCCAAACGTGCCATTTACATGTAAGCTTCAGGCACTTTTGTAATGCTCTTATTCCCTGCTTTCAGCCACACAAGCTCAATCCCAGAGAGGCCACGTGTGGGTGGGGCTGCTTTTCGGCCTTCTTGTAGCCACCATGGTGGGGCTTTTGCTGACCATACTGGTGCGCAAAAGGGGAAAAGAGACGCAGTTTGGGTATGTTTTTACAGAATTAGACACATACCTAAGCTATTTAAATTCAGGATCTGTTTAGTTAGGGTGTTTTTAAAGACTTACAGTGGCCACAATAATTATTTGGACATTAAAAGGAATAGTTCACCTAAACATCACATTTTTGTCATCATTTGCTTACCCTCATGTTGTTCCCAACCTATTTGGCTTTCTTTTCTCTTGAGACACAAGGAGATATCACAGTAACCTATCACTTTCATTGTATAAAAAAAATATATATACAACAGTGAAAGTGAATGGTGACTGAGGATATCGTACTGCCAAACATCTCATTTTGTGTTTCTTGGATAAAGTCACTTGGGTTTGGAACAGCACAAGAGTGAGTAAATCTTTAAATTCTTTCTCATGTGTATGACTTTCTTCTGCTGAACAAAAACAAAAGATTTTTAAAAGAATATCTCTTACCGTGCAAGTGAATGGTGACCAAACCTTTGAAGCTCAAAAAAAGCACATAAAGGCAGCATAAAAGCTTATTCCAGTGACTCCAGTGATTACACACATGTCTTCACTAGTGATATTTTAGATGTGGGTGAGAAACCTTTTCAATATTCAATATTTAAGTATCCTCCCTGCCCAGTAGGTGGCGACATGCACAAAGAATGTGAATTGCCAAAAACAAACAATAAGAACTCTTAAGATAGTAAAGCGCTTAGGGGGCTGTTTGAAAGTGGCCTTTTATATATATATATATATATATAAAACTTAAATATTGATCTGTTTCTCACCCACACCTATCATATTGCTTCAATACGTGACGTGAGTCGTATGGATAACTTTTTTGCAGCCTTTATGTGCTTTTTGAGATTTAGATCTGAAATATTCTTCTTAAACATCTTTGTTTGTGTTCAGCAGAAGAAAGAAATTCATACACATCTGGGATGGTATGAGGGTAAGTAAATAATAAGAGAACTTTAATTTTATGGTGAGCTATTCCTTTAAGCTTACATTCCAAATGTATGAATATATCATTGCATTTGAAAACAAAATTTCAAGATTTAATAGCAAACAAGTTCACACATGCTATGTTTACATGCAAACTTATAATCTGTTTATACTTACTGTTGCCCTTGCAGAAATTTGAAAGTGTGACGTGATGCATTTGTTCCCACTAGATTTCCAAAGTTTCCTCTCTATTTGGAAAAAGGGGCAATTGTAAGTAATTTAGTCTGCTCTTGGTTTGTTTGGCAGGGCTGCATTCACAACTCCAGGGACCGAGGTACCAGTTTCATTTACAGCTGCCAGGTCCTTCAACAGGCAGTTTCCTGAGATCCCAGAATCCACATGTAAGTGCACATGTCACTGCCACACATAAAAGGCAACATTATTGTTGTCCTACATGCTTTAGTGGAAATGACGTCTGAGTCTATCTCCCTCTAGTGGACAGTCTTGGAATCAGCAGCGACTTGAAGGCCAAGCTACAGGATGTTCTCATCTCAGAAAGGCTCTTAACTCTGGGACACATGCTTGGCAAAGGTATGTTTATGGTTCAAGTTTATTTTAGTCCTATTTTTTTTGGCAGGTGGTTGCATTTCTGAACAGTGCAGTTCCAGTGATTTAGTAAATGAGTATATACTGAGAATATTCCTGTTCAATTTTAAGAGTATTACTTTAAACATTTTTGTTGTGGTTAACCTGGAATATTCCTTTAAACCTGACCAGTATGTACACTTACACTTATAGTACACACACTTCATAATATGTGCTGTATATGTGAAGAACCCCTCTGCCTTTGCACTTCAAGTGAAAATGAAACCACAATTCACAATGTGTTTTTAATGACAACAGGCATGAGTTCTTGCTAAATAAATATTACTTCACATAATTAGCTTATATGGCTTAAAAATGGCTATCATTACTAACAGCGCACATTAGGATGAATATTGACAACACATGGATTTCATTTTCTAGGCGAGTTTGGCTCAGTGAGAGAAGCCTTCCTTAAAACAGAGAACAACTCGGTGCAGAAGGTTGCTGTGAAAGTCCTCAAAAGTAAGTAAATGTCTAGTAAAAAGAGCATTATGAGCAGTGGGGCATCTTTTGACCGTTCAGTTTTGTCATTGTTGTTTCTGTGTAATTATGCTCCTTTTCTGTCCCTGCTCTTAAAGGTGATATCAACTCTTCCAGTGATATTGAGCAATGTCTGAAAGAGGCTGCCTATATGAAGGACTTCCATCATCCAAATGTCATTCAACTCGTTGGTTAGTGGACAAACTCTACTTTTGCATTAGTTCAGAGTCAGACTGCTTTAACACATTGTGCAAAAATATACATAAAGTTCAAAATACTAGGGATGCACCGAAATATCGTCTGCCAAATCTTTTGGCTGAAAATGGCATTAAATGCTATTCTTCTTACCTAAAAAAAGGTAAGAATTCTTCGCCATACATTTGAAGGGAAACCATAGCTTCGGTAACAGAAACACTGACATGGAGAAAAATAAATGTTTATGTGAAAAGATTCTGATTGAATTGAATTAAATTGAATGTAAACACCGGTTGATGATTGATTGATATGATATTTTGACATAACCAGGTCATGATTACAGTTGAGACGTGCACATCTATCATGGAGAAATCCACTAGAACAAGCGCAACAGCACAAAATAATTAACTCACTATAATTTATGGACGCATACTGTGATAAAAGTTCAAATGCGATTACAAATTCTGTTAATATTTGCATTTCCTAGTTGCATATTAAAGTCCACATCCCCATAAGTGATTAAGTGATCACTTTCATATGAATTGGTTATTAGCCTGTTAATAAAGAGCGTTTCTCATCCTTGTGCAGAGGCTTGGAGGCTGTTCAGGATGACCCATCACTAATGGGGCTTTTCCACTGCACAGTACGGCTCACTTTTTGAGGGTTTTCCATTGTGGATAGTTCCTAGTACTTTTTTTAGTAACACCTCGGTCAAGGTTCCAAGCAAGCCGAGCCGATACTAAATGTGGCATCAAAACCCTGCAGATCACTGATTGGTCAGTGAAAATCACTACCAAGCTAGATGGCAGGTTAGCTTACCCTTGTGTGTTGTCTCTAAGCTAACACATTGAAGTCCTCATTTGCGCTTTGATGTATGATTTCCCAAACTCTCCTGTTTTTTTAGCGGTAGTTTGTCTTGCTGCCGTCAGGCTCTTTAGAAACAAAGTTTGTCGTCTTTCTGTGAAAAACAGCCACATGCCGAGATTCAAGAACACCATTCATTCATTGCTCCTTTGTTGTGTGTTTATGTTGCATTTAAGATGATATCAGGGCAGTAGAGGTGGCGCAACTATGACGATCAGCCTATAATCAAACCCACGTTGAGGTTGCACTAAACTGCAGTGGAAAAGAAAGCTCAGAAAAGTAAAACGAGCAGATTTGAATCGAGTCGAACTGTAACGTGCAGTGTAAAAGTGCCATAAATGCAGCAGTCATATGTCCACCTAATTATTCATTCGATGTAATCTAATCAACCAATCATGAGGCAGCAGTGCAATGCATAAAATCATGCAGAAATGAGTCAGGAGCTTCAGTTAATGTTCACATTTACAATCAGAATGGGAAAAAAATGTTGGTGCCAGAAGGGCTGGTCTGAGTATTTCTGTAACTGCTGATCTCCTGGGAATTTCATGCACAACAGCCACTATAGAGTTTACTCAGATTGGTGCCAAAAACAAACAAAAGATCATCCAGTGAGCTGCAGTTCTCCGGATAGAAATGCCCTGTTGATGAGAGAGGTCAATGGAGAATGGCCAGACTGGCCAGGTGGTGGCATAGTGGGCTAAAGCACATAGCTGTTAATCAGAAGGTCGCTGGTTCGATCCCCACAGCCACCACCATTGTCTCCTTGAGCAAGGCACTTAACTCAAGGTTGCTCCGGGGGGATTGTCCCTGTAATAAGTGCACTGTAAGTCACTTTGGATAAAAGCGTCTGCCAAATGCATAAATGTAAATGTAACTCCTATAACCACTCTGTACAATTGTAGTGAGCAGAATAGCATCTCAGAATGCACAACATGACAAACGTTGAGGCGGTTGGGCTACAATAGCAGAAGATCACATCAGGCACTTCATTAGGACCAGCGTGTTCTTAATAAAGTGCTCAATGAGTGTGTATATATATATACACTCACCTAAAGGATTATTAGGAACACCATACTAATACTGTGTTTGACCCCCTTTCGCCTTCAGAACTGCCTTAATTCTACGTGGCATTGATTCAACAAGGTGCTGAAAGCATTCTTTAGAAATGTTGGCCCATATTGATAGGATAGCATCTTGCAGTTGATGGAGATTTGTGGGATACACATCCAGGGCACGAAGCTCCCGTTCCACCACATCCCAAAGATGCTCTATTGGGTTGAGATCTGGTGACTGTGGGGGCCATTTTAGTACAGTGAACTCATTGTCATGTTCAAGAAACCAATTTGAAATGATTCGATGTTTGTGACATGGTGCATTATCCTGCTGGAAGTAGACATCAGAGCATGGGTACATGGTGGCCATAAAGGGATGGACATGGTCAGAAACAATGCTCAGGTAGGCCGTGGCATTTAAACGATGCCCAGTTGGCACTAAGGGGCCTAAAGTGTGCCAAGAAAACATCCCACCACCACCAGCCTGCACAGTGGTAACACGGCATGATGGATCCATGTTCTCATTCTGTTTACGCCAAATTCTGACCATCTGAATGTCTCAACAGAAATCGAGACTCATCAGACCAGGCAACATTTTTCCAGTCTTCAACTGTCCAATTTTGGTGAGCTCTTGCAAATTGTAGCCTCTTTTTCCTATTTGTAGTGGAGATGAGTGGTACCCGGTGGGGTCTTCTGCTGTTGTAGCCCATCCGCCTCAAGGTTGTGCGTGTTGTGGCTTCACAAATGCTTTGCTGCATACCTCGGTTGTAACGAGTGGTTATTTCAGTCAAAGTTGCTCTTCTATCAGCTTGAATCAGTCGGCCCATTCTCCTCTGACCTCTAGCATCAACAAGGCATTTTCGCCCACAGGACTGCCGCATACTGGATGTTTTTCCCTTTTCACACCATTCTTTGTAAACCCTAGAAATAGTTGTGCGTGAAAATCCCAGTAACTGAGCAGATTGTGAAATACTCAGACCGGCCCGTCTGGCACCAACAACCATGCCACGCTCAAAATTGCTTAAATCACCTTTCTTTCCCATTCTGACATTCAGTTTGGAGTTCAGGAGATTGTCTTGACCAGGACCACACCCCTAAATGCATTGAAGCAACTGCCATGTGATTGGTTGATTAGATAATTGCATTAATGAGAAATTGAACAGGTGTTCCTAATAATCCTTTAGGTGAGTGTGTGTGTGTGTGTGTGTGTGTGTGTGTGTGTGTGTATATATATATATATATATATATATATATATATATATATATATATATATATATATATATATATATATATATATATTGGTGTCGGCCAAGAATTTTCATTTCGGTGCATCGCTACAAAATGCACATCATGGCTGATCTTGGCTATAGACTTCATTGTCATTCAAATGTTCCTTTATTCCTATCAAACCAACCCTTTTTAAGAATGTTTTTCCAACATGTTTATTAATTCGCTGCCTGCAGGAGTGAGTCTGCACAGGCGAGCTCAGCAGCGCCTGCCAGTTCCCATGGTGATTCTGCCCTTTATGAAACATGGAGATCTACACACTTTTCTCCTTATGTCTCGCCTCGGAGACGAACCCTTTGTAAGTTTGTGACGTCCACTCTTGACACACACACTATACAGTACCAAATATATTCTATATGCTTCTGTATCTTTAACGGTATAGTCCTTGAAAACAACCTTCCTGGTTTCATAACAATGTAGCGCATTGTAAAAATGGTTAAAGAATACTACATATTTTACTGTATCAAGACGTCTTTCATTTATTTGTTCAGATAATTGCATGGATAAATCAAAATCTGTAGGTATTTTCATGTCTTTTGTGGTGCTTTGTTGATGTTCTGATGTTGGCTCTTATTTTTTTAGACCCTCTCTCTGCAAATTCTTATCCAGTTCATGCTGGATATCGCTCGAGGGATGGAGTATCTTAGCAGCAAAAACATCATCCACCGAGATTTGGCTGCTCGCAACTGCATGTGAGTAGTATAATGTAGTTCAATAGTTTTTATGTATCCGAAGGGCTATTATTCATCGTGTTTAAAAGGCATGTAAACCGTATCTAAATAATTAATTAGTTAAATATTTGCCCATCATTTGCATCTTTAATTTTAGGTTGAATGAAAATATGACAGTGTGTGTAGCAGACTTTGGCCTCTCCAAGAAAATCTATAGTGGTGACTACTACAGACAAGGGTCTGTCTCAAAGTTGCCTGTGAAGTGGATCGCTTTGGAAAGCTTGGCAGACAATGTCTACACAACGCAGAGTGATGTGGTAATAAATACTGACACATGTGAAAAATCCATCTACAGTATATAAGACTTTTGGAAACCATACTTTTGCCACCAACTTGGTGAGAAATATTAATGAATAATTTTAAATATGGCAGCTAATTATAACAAAAATAGTGCAATGTGTTTGTTAGGCTTGTAAACCTGGTATGGATTTTTTTTCTTCTTTAGTGGGCATTTGGCGTGACCATGTGGGAAATCATGACTAGAGGCCAAACACCTTATCCAGGTGTGGAGAACTCAGAAATCTATGAGTATCTTATCAAAGGAGAAAGACTCAAACAACCTCCAGACTGCCCAGCTGATACGTATGTTTCAGTTGTTGTATTTGAAATACTGTATTGCAGAGATGATCTTGCCATCTTGATATTTGGACATCCCTCATTGCCAAAAAGTATTTGGTCACATTTAAAAATTAATTTTGTGTCATTTGAGTCAAATATCATTGCATTAGATAACAAAAAAAAAAGAATCATATTTATTTTAAAGAAAGATAGCACAAGCACACTTTTCAAGCTCAACATTTCACAAAAAGAATATTTTTAGGTTTTTAATGGCTAAACAAATGTGGCTGAGAACAAGTGACGTTATAGCATCATTAGTTTGCAGATGCCAATTTGTTTTATATTTTGTTATCTGTACAATGCAATCCATACATTTAGTGTGGTTAAAGGCCTAAACATAGTCTATACACAAGTAAGTGAACGGAGATGTTTCTAGCTACACAAGCTCGATTTCATGTGTTGTTGTGTTCCAAGAAATGTATCAGACATATGCAATGTATCAGAATTCGTAACACAACGCAAGTACCAATTGCATTTTCAGTGTTACCACATGGGGGGGGGGGGGCTATAGCGGACATTAGTGTGAACTGTCCACTTTACTTGAATTTTCTCTAAGCTAACTACTGTCACAGTGGAGCAACAACTTGAAGAGAATATTGCTGAGCAAATAAGGTAAAGTCAATATACTGTATTTCTAGCAACTTGAAGGTAACTCTATTGCCCCCTTGAGTACTGAGGTTTGTAATGACACAGTAACAAGAATGCGTTGGAAATTCCTTATTGTTGAAGAACAGGAACATCAGTCTACACATCAGAATGTGCTGTCTTGCACTGCAGTCATCAAGTCTGAATTAGGGAGGCAAATGTCAGTGCGAGCCAGGGCTATTAACTGGTCAGCTATCGCAATAGCCTAGGATTTTGAGCCGCAAGTCCAAAATTGATCCGCAATCCCATTGGGACAATAGCCTCACAGCGTTGCTCTTAAACATGCCCTTAATACGCTGCCATAGTACAAATGTCACACACCCTGAGCATTTAACATAACTCTATTGTCCAATTGGCTTGAGACATTCACACCTTGGCATTACATTCATACTTGCCTCAGAAAGTGATTTAATCATCATAAACAATGGTCACCAACCAAGGAATGGGACTGAGCCATCAAGAACCATCACAGACATAAAGGGGATATACCTAGTAAGCATGAGAAAATAGTTTTCCAAGTACTTGTCCTTGAAAGCCCAATAAAGTGTGCATCGTTTTAGTTTTTCATGTGATGTTATGGGAAAGACAGTGGACCACCTGATCTTATAGTGACACTTAAATGTGCAGTCCCTCAATAACTTAACTTAATAATAACAAATCCAGTTTAATGGCTCAAACTTTTAAAGAAAACTCTATTACCCCATTAAGTACTGAGGTTTGTAACCACCAAATTAATGCAAAAATGCTTTGGCCATGCGCTTGCATCTGCATAAATTATGTTTTTGGCCTTAAAGGGATAGTTCACCAAAAAATTCTCTCATCATTTACTCTCATCTCATCTGAGATGTGTATAACTTTCTTTCTTCTGCTGAACACAAATATTTTGAGAAGAATATCTCAGCTCTGTTGGTCCATATGATGCTAGTGCATAGTGATCAGGTCTTTGAAGCTCCAAAAAGGAGGTTATGTCAGTATAAAAGTAATCCATAATACTCCAGGGGTTTATCAATTTCTTCTGAAGTGATCCAATCGGTTTTCGGTGAGAACAGACCAAAACATAAGATTTTCACTTCACATCTGTCATTGCAGTCTCTAGACATGATCATGATTTCAAGCTCAATCACACTGCCTAGTGCTTGACGCATGTGCAGATCGCTAGATTGCGCTATAGGAAGTGTAATTAAGCTTGAAATCATGATCGCCAAGGAGACTGCTGTCAAGATTAACAGTGAAAAAGGAGTTATATTTTGGTCTGTTCTCACCCAATACAAACTAGATTGCTTCAGAAGACATTGATTTAACCACAGTCTGATTGATTATGTATTTTCCAACTTTATCTGCTTTTTGGAGCTTTAAAGGCCTGATCACCATTCACTTGCATTGTATTGTCCTTGAGATATTCTTCTAAAAATCTTTGATTTGTGTTCTGCAGAAGAAAGAAAGTAATCTGTGATGGCATGAGGGTGAGTATATGATGATAGATTTAAACTTTTTGGTTGAACTAACCCTTTAATGCCTAAATACTTTTGAGGCAAATTTAAATCCCCAGATAAATAAAAAACTAAAATATGTCATGTTCCTTATACCACAGTTGTTCCATAGATTAGTCATTTATTCTGCTGTATGAATAACTGTTCCATTCCCTCTGATTTCCAGCTATGAGATCATGCATAGCTGCTGGTCTCCTGTCCCAAAATGCCGCCCTAGTTTTCAACACCTGATAGAGCAGTTGGAGCTCTTGCGGGCAAAGCTAAGTCCAGCTCCTGTGAAAGAGCCGTTGCTCTATGTGAACCTGGAGGAAGAGGATGGGGAACAGGCCTCTGGGGCAGAGGTTGATACAGGGACCCATAGAAGTGAGGAGCCCTTTTGGGGAGTACCCTGGCAGTGTGAAGGTATGGAGGAAGATGAGAAGAACTGGTTTATGGTGTCATCAGGGGCGGCCCTTGCTATTGGTGGAGACTACCGGTACATCATTGGTCCACACAGCAGAGGTATTGATGAAGAGAGCAGACATTCTGATGACGGCCTGTCGGGGGATATCAGGGACGAAGAAGATTTCATCATTAATGTGTGATTATTAGTTTCACATTTTCTATGAGTCAGTACTTTGGGGCTGGTAATAGTCGCACAAGTGGAGAAGGATTTTGTAAAAGAACAAAGAGTCCATAAAATGCTAAGCATTCTTAAGAAGTCATACTGGGGAAATTCCTGGAATAATGCTTAATGCAAAGCACCCTTTCCTTGCGCCTTATGGACACAATCAGCTGTTAATACTTATACGAATATGTTGACAAATTTCAATGGCAATTGATATTCACTTACTAATGGCTGTAAAAATGGCAGTGTTTCACCAGATATAACATTTACAGAAAAATCTGTCATTTATGATGTGTAAAATGTTATTCTAAATCCTGACAAAAAAGTGTACCAAGTGACATCAAATAATTTTGACCCATCCTTACAAGGACCCATTGTAAGGACACCGGTAGCTGTGAATTTTTTTTTTAAATATATATATATATAAGCTGTTGGAAGTATAATTATGTTTGATGGTAATCATATTTAACCCGGAACATTCCTTTAAACTGTACAGCTGACCCTCATCAGAGCATTCTGTGAATGGGACATCAAGGGACATTAGGTTTGAATTTATGCAAGTTGTATTTTTGTCTGTGTGCTTTGATAGTTCCAGACTTGGTGCATTGTAGCACAGAATAAAGACTTGTTTTTATTAATTGTTTTGAACCTATAGTGGGTTCTAGATGAGATGTACAGTATATATAATCTGTGATGTCTCATTTTACTTTTGTATTAAGGGCATTTCTAAAATCTGATTAATTGTAGCTGTTGTATTTTAGTTAATCTGTGCACAGCCGAAAGTCAGACTTGATTTTAGTGTTAGATCATGTAACAAACTTTACAAGTTTGTTGTGGATGTCTGGATGTAACTTAGACATCTTTCAGTGTTATTAACTCTTATAACATAAGGCTGCCTTCTTCTACACCGATCAGCCACAACATTAAAACCACCTGCTTAATATCTTGTAGGTCCCCCTCTTGCCACCAAAACAGCTCTGACCTGTCAAGGCATGGACTCTACAAGACTTCTGAAGGTGTCCTGTGGTATCTGGCATCAAGACGTTAGCAGCAGATCATTTAATTCCTTTAAGTTGCGAGGTGGGGCCTCCATAGATCAGACTTGTTGGTCCAGCACATCCAATAGATGCTCATTCGGATTTAGTTCTGGGGAATTTGAAGGCCAATTCTACACTTGAACTCTTTGTCATGTTGTTCAGACCATTCCTAAACAATTTTTATAGTGTGGCAGGAGCATTATCCTGCTGAAAGAGGCCACCAGGGAATACCATTGCCATGAAGAGGTGTACATGGTCTGCAACAATCTTGAGGTAGGTGGTATGTGTCACAGTAACATCCACATGAATGCCAGAATTCCCAGCAGAACATTGCCTAGAGCATCACACTGCCTCCGCCGGCTTGCCTTCTTCCCATGGTGCATCCTGCTGTCATCTCTTTGCCAGGTAAACGGCGCACGTGCGCCCAGCCGTCCACATGATCTAAAAGAAAATGTGATTCATCAGACCAGGCCACGTTTTTTTCCATTGCTCCATGGTCCAGATCTGACACTCATGTACCCATTGTAGGCACTTTCGGCAGTGGACCGGGGTCAGCATGGGTACTCTTGCTTGCCCCATACGCAACAAGCTGCGATGCACTGTATGTTCTGACTCATTTCTATCATGGCCAGCATTAAGTTTTTCAGCAATTTGTGCTACAGTAGCTCTTCTGTGGATCAGACCAGACGGGGCTAGCCTGCACTCCCCACACGCATCAATGAGATTTGGGCACCCATGACCCTGTCACCAGTTCATCGGTTCACACGACCTTCTGTTTTGGTGATGCTCTGACCCAGTCGTCTAGCCATTACAATTTAGCCCTTGTCAAAGTCGCTCAGATCCTTACTTTTGCCCATTTTTCCTGCTTCCATCACATGACATTCAAGAACTGATTGTTCACTTGCTGCCTAATTTATCCCACCCCTTGACAGGTGCCATTGTAACGAGATAATACATTTTATTAACTTCACCTGTCAGTTGTTTTAATGTTGTGGTTGATCAGTGTATCAAAATAATGAAATGTGCAACTATTATGTTAAATAACTTGCATGAAAATAACTTGTAATGTCAACAAAGATATGGGACTAAAACATTGTATTATGGTTAGAGCTATACAAAGTTCAACAGACATTTGAGTCCAGACAAAATAAAACACTTAATGTAGGCAAAAAGGTATATACATTGTTTGCCGATTGATGATTAATATGTTGAAAATAGCAAGAGTATTGCACAGAATAAGTAATGCTTGTTATCTGTGTGGTGTTTACAAATGTGAACTTGTACATGTAGAATTGTCTTGCAGTTTAAGAAACTGTAAATAAATATTATAAACTTAAAATTTTATGTGCATTATATTGGAGAGTGGCATCAGAGGACAAAATAAAACAATTCTATAAGTATTAAAAAGACATTGTACAACAATCTCAGGTTAAGCAATAAAGACAAAAGTACAGTTTTCACAGGAGAATAACCAACAAAATTATATACAAGAGAGAATTATTCAATAAGAACAGATTAAAGTAAAAAACAAAGAAAAACCAATACATGGCAGAGAAACACAGACATAACTCAAACACATACAAAGGAAAGCACCTAGTTACCAGGTTTTTTTTTTTTAAATCATTCTCCTTAATGTTTAAGAAATCTTTTTTTTTTTTTTTTTCATTATAAGAGTAACAGATTTTTTTTAAGTGATCTTAAACCAATAATAAAATGGGGAAAAGATAACAGGCAGTTTGGAAACTTCTGTTATTGATTGAAGAATTTAGCATAGCCTACAGTATAACAAAATTTACAATATTCAAGACCAAAATGTTTATTTGCAGTATTGTTTTAGTAAAATAAAATAAACCATGCTAAAGGAATGTGTGTCATATTAGTAGAATCAAATAGGTGGGAGACAAAGTCTGGATATTGTTTGGATATAGGACAATAAAAAAACAGATGGCAAGATGCCTTTTCAACCTGTCTACAAAAAGAACATGAACTGTCAATGTCCACATATTAGGATGTTAGAGTTAACAGGATATATTTAGTGTAGCATTTTGACATGTATTTCCTTGTTCTTGTTGGAAAATCAGTGTTTTGTGTTATGAAAGAGCGCATGGTGACATAGCATCTGTGGATGTTTTTGTTATTCAATATTATTATATTCTAAAATTTAGATAATAAAATGACATACTTTTGATTATTCTTAGAAAGTTTAATTTCCTTCGGACCAGCAACACCCAAATATTGGCTTTATATAGCTCATTATGTCTTTTTTCTTTTTTCCTCGTTGGCGAAAATGTACCATTCCTCTGGAAAAGACGACTAAGAGTACAAAAGTAAGAGAGAAGGGGATGCGAATTTCTAAGAAGTTTGACGTGGATTAATGTACGAAAACCATGTCCAATGAGAACCATATTTCCTTCAAACACTGCTTGTAATAAACATTAACAACTACCATAAGAACAAAGTCGTAATCCAGTGAAAAGACTATATTTTACGTTAAAACCAGAAGCCACATTATAAGGCTACTTCATGCGCCATTGGAAGGACCTACACATAATTTGTCTAAATCATCAGTAGCCATTAAAGTTTAGCCTTAGGCTTTTTTCCCATATAAACGATCGTTGTGTTTTGATAAAGCCACTTTCTCCCTTTCGTTTGTACCGATTGAATACGAAAAAGAAACGTAAATTATTGTTAATTGAGTTTAGATCGTGGGCTAATCGATTTATCTGTGGACGGTATTTATGAACAACGTCTTCCACTGTTTCAGTACATTAGCAATATTAAACTGTCCTTATAAGGGTTTCTATGGAAGAGAAAACGCTCAAGTAAAAATATTGTTCTTCTTGGATTATGGTGTAGATGTTTTGGCAGTACATAGTGGAATATGGTTCTCTTTTGTCGTTGTTTAAATCCACAATTATTATAAAGCTTGCTTTCTGTAGGTTTCCTTCAAGTCAGAGGAAAAAACGGATGTTTTCTTATTCATCTTTCGGCTCAAAACCGACGACGTACGCTCCGCACCGGGCTAGCCATGACGTAAACAAAGGCGTTAAGTTAACGCATGCGCCGTACAACCGACGAGACTGTTCGGTCAGAAGTTGCGCACGCGCACGGGAGCCACACGTCCTCATGTGCTGTTTTGAGCTGCGGCGCCATGATGTCACGGGCTGTACGTAAACCTTCGAGGGTGAGACGCACGGTGTAATGATGTGAGAGTGGAGAGAGAGAAAAAACAACATACACGAAGACAGGAGATACAGTATGCATATTATGCATTTCATATTGACAAAAGGTAACGGTGCGATCCGGATACATCGGTATCTTTTAAAGAAATCGGGAAAAGGTGACCGAACAAGGTGTTTTTTCCTCATTAATTCGAGGCTAGAGCAGATCATCTCACAGCGAGCTCGCCTCAGATTCGCCCGCCATTCGACATGGTTCTGCGTGCACGCGCCATCAGCGCCAACTTTTAGTTCACTGGCCGATTAGAGACACGCGCCGTCGACGAAAAACTCGACGCCCGTTACTCAAAAGGTGACTGAAACTCAATTTCTTGACTTTGAATGGTCAAATAGCATATATGTACGTCCGTAGCTGTCGATATTGCCACAATAATACACCTGGCAAATTAGGTTATTTTGGCAGTGTAGTAATGTTGAGATCGTGCGCCACTAGGCTGTGGGCCCTCTCGATTTTCAAGCGTACGTCGCGTTATATATGCGTTATACAGACCAATCTTAGCATGATTCAGTTTTTGTTATTATTATGGGGTGTGCATTAAAGAATGTCACTTGGGTCTTGTGCTATTTAAAAAGCCAAATGGTTCCTGAGGTGCTAACATCGCGTTATATATTTATATATTTATTTTTTTTGACAAATAAACAAACATAAAGCTTAATTATGAATAAAACGTTTGTTGATTTTGTCCCTACCACAGCATAATTTTTTTATAGGAAAATAATTTTTCGATGCTTTATTTTTTTTAATTTTTTTTTGTGGTTTCCAATTGTGCATGGAAATGTGTTCACGTGTTATACCTCATTCGAATCAATGCCTTTAGATGCAAATACTGGTGTGTTTTCTCCATTGGGCACCCATATATATTATATTAACCCTAGCTTTTGCAATCATGTGAGTGGCCATTTGAGGTTAATTGCAATGGGAGCACTCACAAAATGGCACATTTGAAGTGTAGTCCATTTGGCCATGTATAAAAAAAAAAACGTATGTTGTTAAATTTGCCATAACCTTTGTTTCCGACATTGCAGTTTTGCTCTCTGATCTTCTGATTGCCAGACGAAAATATGTTAATTGCATGTTTGCTGTATGCAAACATTGGGTAAATTAATCAATTACAAGCATGTCTTTGAGGTAAAATCTAGTGCTAAGTGTAACTAGTAAAATAGCATATTCGAAAAAGGAAATTCAGAGTAATTACACAGCGCAAATAGTAGTAGAGTAGTTATAACAGTCTTATATATGTGGAGTATAATGAGTCAATTATCTGAATTCACGTTTTTTCTTAATCTAAATTTACAGGTTAAAAATGCAAATACTGTATCGTATTGTTATATGTAGCATAGCTTTGGGATGTTTGATTTATTTGAACAAATTAACTATTTATGATGTTTTAGAAACTATTTAATTGATTCATACAGACATAATTCAAAAGTGTTTCCAGAAGTCCTCATCACCTTTGTGTGTGTGTGTGTGTGTGTGTGTTTACAGTCTGGTGCGATCATTAAATATACAATGGAAGTTAGTGGGGAAAGGCTTTGCACTGTAATAAGCGTTAAAAGCGTTTCGAAAGTATAATCAAAAGACATGAACGATATAAATGTTAACATGTGGCTGGTGTGATAGAATCACTTACCAACCTTGTGTGTTCGATCTAATCTTTCAACTCCTGTCATGACTTTAAAGACAGTAAACCTGGCCCTTTATTTGTTGTATGAACATTACCCACATAGAACGGTTCATATTGAACAAACCCACAGCAGTGAAGTTGGAAATACATAACATGTAAACCATTTTTTTTTAAAACAAATGTTATGCAGTTTCACATAACCATTTGCATTAAGTTAAACATTAAACATTAATCAGGTTAGATGCCATATTTATTTTCTCATGATTGAAAACAAGACTGTGGGAATAGACATACAGTCTGTTCAAGTGATCTTACTGATTAAGACCTTCATGTTGATCGTTCAGCTGATGAAACATGATGTGCTTCTGAACATGTGTAGTACAGCCCATTGAATAGTCTGGACATCCATCCCTCGCAGTCCATGTCTTTTCAATATTGAGAAAAATATCAAAAAATATTTAGTGTGATTACTTTTTTACTTTTGTCAGTAACCTACAGTATAGTGTACTGTACAATATAAGTACAGTATATTGACACTGATTTGAGGACCGCATTTCATAAAATGTTGACAACAAAAGCTGACTGCTGTAGCATCATAACTCATCATTATTGACTGATTTTTTTTAAGAGTTGGTGTAATTTCTGTTCCACTAAGATCACAGCGCAAGGTTTTGCACAGTTCTACAACCCCTCTCACCTTTACCACTCCTCATCCATCCAAAAACGTTCAACTATTAAATATGCATACAAAAGGCTTGAAAACCAACCACAAGACTCTAGAAGTTCAACTATTTTTTGTAGCTCAGTAGTAAGAGCTTACTTGTGTACCAATACAGAGCTCTGTAGCTAAAAAATGTTAGCAAACTAACTTGGAAATCTAGCCAGCAGCATTAAACTAGTCCTAATAAGCCAATGTTAGCAAAGTTGGTGTTTTACGGCATTCTCTGTTGTCAGGAAAGTCTTCTGATTTTGGTTCTGGAAACTGGTGAAAGCAAAAAGACATTAATTTTGTTCTTTAATTAACTGCCATTGCTAAGCTAAAATAGTAAATTCCCTGCTACAAACTCATTAATGGTATTTCCACCCCAACTCATGCCATTGGTTGAGCTAGAGGATCATAAGTGTAACAATTCAAAAAGAGCACCCATGTTTACATCCTTTGGCCAAGTCAACTGGACAAGTAATGGTTTGTCTCTGCACTGTATAAATAATTTTTTACAAATTACATCCTTACCCTTAAAATATCTTTTGTGGATTACAATTAATTGGGTAAGAGCTTCTGTAATTGTAGTGACCTTGGGTTATCTGCATGCAGCTTTGTAATCAAGGAAGTGCACTATGCTAGAATGTTCTTGCTCAGAAGTAGCATATTAGGACTGAACAGCCCTGAACTCAAACTGAACTAGGGTTGTTTCAGTCATAAATCTCTTTGTTTTTGAACTAGGCCTGTTGCTTTAGTTGAACGACACCATTACCAAAACCCTGGTGTTAGATACTCAGTGGGCACCGTATACTGGTGTAACGATGTAGCCTACAGCCAAACGTCATTCTGGGTATCATGGCTGTATCTTGTATGCTTTTCCCTCCATTAGACAACAACATTTCTTGAAATACTGCAAGTCTTATGATCAGTGCCTGTATTTTTCATGTGTCCTGAAGACCTTGATTAGCTGAAGTGTGTTTGGTTATAGCTGTGGCTAAACTCTGCAAGAAGGATGTCTTCTAGGAGCAGGGTTGATTACCCCTGGTCCAGTTTATATATATATATAAGTATAGGACATACATTTATATTTCCTTAATGTGAAAGTGTATGGCATGTGAATTTGTGATATGTTTGTTGTGTTGTCCTTATTCATTATGTGTTCAGCAATTCAATTTGTGTTGTTAGCTTCAATTTGTTGTGTATCCCTACCTCCAATGGACCACTGGCCAACTGCAACAAGCCTTCAATGCTTTATAAAGGGAAATTGACCTAGGTGCCTTAATTGTGAAAGAACCTAGAGGGCTATGGTGGGAATAAGTAGTCCACAAAGCACTCTACACACCTATCTTCTGGTTCAGACATCTTAAGGTTGACAACTGTCTGGAATAAAATTGTTGTCTTTAACAGATCTATGCATGGAGGCCAAGCATCTCTGCTACTTACAATTATTTTGGTAAATAAGTACACAAAAACAGCTTATAATAGATTTTTTTATGTTTAGCCTTTCAGTCACTAGTAATCAAACATGCTTTGACCATGCTGTGTCGTGTATGTCTTGTTTTCTTAAGGATATAGACCTGAAATACCCTGATGTTACAGGGTCAGAAGCTATCCAGATGACTTCTTAATTCCCATGGCCAATACAGAGAAGCAGAGTGCAATGGTGCCTCATGAAGAAGGCATGACTGCCCCTAAACTGGCACCTCCCACTACCTCTGCACCTTCCCTCTTTGTTGTTCTCAAACAGTTGCACCCTGGTGAAGGTACAAAAGACAAGAGCAGTCTGTTGACAATTAATGAGGCAAATAAAGTGGTGAAATCTACAATCAGCTCTGCTGTAATGGGCATCCGTGCAACATCATCCACATCACTTGTAGACACCAACAACACCACGCAGGCAGAAAACTTGCCAGCAGATACTAGATGTAAGGGCATCACAGTTACACTGGACAACAATAGTATGTGGAATGAGTTCTATAGATGCCAGACTGAGATGATTCTGACCAAGCAAGGTCGTAGAATGTTCCCTTGTTGTCGCTTTCGTCTCTCTGGTATGGAACCCTTCCAGAGTTACTTGTTGGCAATGGATATTGTTCCAGTTGATAACCACAGATACAAATGGAGTGGGAAAGGATGGGAAACGAATGGGAAAGGTGACCTTCATGTTTCGCGTTTGTTTGTACACCCAGAATCCCCTGCTACCGGCCTACACTGGATGCAGTACCCCGTTTCATTTTATAGATTGAAGGTTTGCAATAACACCGTGGACCAGGATGGCCATATTATTTTGCACTCAATGCACCGGTACCTTCCTCGACTTCATGTCATACCCGCAGACAAAACCACTGAAGACATTCAAATTGACAGGCCTGATGTCATAACACTTAGTTTTTCTCAGACCGAGTTCTTTGCTGTCACCGCCTATCAAAACCTACGCATCACTCAACTCAAAATTGACTACAACCCCTTTGCCAAAGGTTTCAGGGAGGATGCCGTCAATGCCCGATCTTCTAAGTCCAAGAATGGAATATCCAAAGAGGAACCAGAGACTGGCCTCAGGCTAAGTAGGGAGACAACAACTTTGAATAATTTGAAAACTCTGTTCATGAAGAGAAATGCTGCTGTGAAGGTCAACAGGGATCAGAATGTTCCAAACCCGACAAATGGGGAAATTAAAGTTGTTAATGGTGATGCTCCCATTGTAGGCAGAGATGTTAAAAGTTTGTGGTAAGCCTAGTTTTATCTACATTTATAAAAATGTATATAAATAAATCTTTTGAATAGAAAAAAAGTTGAATGCTTTAGTTTTAATCAATTTAAGCCAGAAACATTCTCTGCACAGGTACAGTTTAAGTAAGTTTACATACACATTAGCCAAATACATTTAAACTCAGTTTTTCACAATTCCATACACTTAATCATAGAAAACATTCCCTGTCTAAGGTCAGTTAGGATCACTACTATATTTTCAGAATGTGAAATTCCAGAATAATAGCAGAGAGGATTATTTCTTTCAGCTTTACTTGCTTTCATCACATTCCCAGTGGGTTAGAAGTTTACATGCACTTTGATAGTATTTGGTAGCATTGTCTTTAAATTGTTTAACTTAGGTCAAACATTTTGGTAGCCTTCCACAAGCTTCTCAATATAAGTTGCTGGAATTTTGTCCCATTCCTCCTGACAGAACTGGTGTAACAGAGTCAGGTTTGTAGGCCTCCTTGCTCGCGCACTTGTTCAGTTCTGTCCACAAATCATCGGATTGCGGTCAGGGCTTTGTGATGGCCACTCCAATACCTTGAATTTGTTGTCCTTAAGCTATTTTACCACAACTTTGGAGGTATGCTTGGGGGTCATTGTCCATTTGGAAGACCCATTTGCTAATGAGCTTTAACTCCCATGCTCACGTCTTGAGATTTTGCTAATATATCCACATAATTTCCTTCACCAGTGCACCAGTCCCTCTTGCAGCAAAGCACCCCCACAACACTATGCTGCCACCCCCATGCTTCATGGTTGGGATGGTGTTCTTTGGCTTGCAAGCCTCACCCTTTTTCCTCCAAACATAACAATGATCATTATGGCCAAACAGTTACATTTTTGTTTCATTAGACCAGAGGACATTTTTCCAAGTAAGATCTTTTGTCCTTACAAACTGTAGTCTGGCTATTTAATAGAGATTTTGGAGAAGTGGCTTCTTCCTTGCTGAACAGCCTTTCAGGTTATGTCGATATATAACTTGTTTTACTCTGGATATAGATACTTATCTACATGTTTCCTCCAGCACCTTTTCTGTTGTTCTAGGATTGATTTGCACTTTTCACACCAAATTACGTTCTTCTCTAGGAGACAGAATGCGTCTCCTTCCTGAGCAGTATGATGGTTACGTGGTCCCATGGTGTTTACAGATGAACATGGTACCTTCAGGCATTTGGAAATTGCTCCTAAGGTCCATAATTTTTTTTCTGAGGCCTTGGCTGATTTCTATTTATTTTCTAATTATGTCAAGCAAAGAGGCACTGAGTTTGAAGGTATGTCTTAAAATACATCCACAGGTACACCTCCAATCAGAAGCTAATTGGCTAAAGGCTTGACATAATTTTCTGGAATTTCCTAAGCTGTATAAAGGCACAGTTAACTTAGTGCATGTAAACTTCTGACCCACTGAGATTGTGATAGTCAATTAAATTTGAAACAATCTGTCTGTAAACCGTTGTTTCATGCACAAATTAGATGTCCTAAACAACTTGCCCAAAACTAAAGTTTGTTCATATTAAATCTATAGAGTTATTAAATAATTAGTTTTAATGACACAACCTAAGTGTATGTAAACTTCTGACTTCAACTGTACATAGAATTACCTTTATATTTTTGTAACATTCAATTGGATAACATTAAACTGGGTTATTATTAAGGTAGCTAGCTGTAACATGGTGTAAGTCATAACTTGCTTATAACATTTTGCTTCAAATGGTTGCTCTCCCATGACAGTAGTTGACCATAGTTGAAAGCAAAAAATTACAGTAGAAGACAGTTTACACTTATTGACACCTTGCAGCAACACTGGGAATGCAACTTGAAATGTGTTCTGACACATTTCAGAATGCAACAATGTGTGATATAAAACTTGCATTGATAGAATAGGTGTTCATCTACTTACAGAGTATGTTTTGGGCCTAGTTTGCATTTAAAAACATTTTCAGACACTGTATATATTTTCCTCTGCTTGCCAATTATGGCAAATTTAAAAATAATACATTTTCCTCTTCCCTTCTCTGAATGCAGTAGCAAGAAGCGCCCGTTGCCAGGGACATTTTCAGACTTCATTAAACATGCTCATGTGAAAATCAAAAGGTTATCGCTTGAGAATATCCAGCAAAATAGTGGTATCCTGCACACAGCTACATCTTGCACAGGTGGAATAAAGGAGGTGATGGAGATATCATCTAAATCAGACAATTTATTACAGGTTGCTATTAAGGAGGAAACTGTAATAGGTGATGGTCACAGATGTAAAAGCCCTGACACACCCTCAAATATAGAGTTAATAAAAACTGATGAAAATAAACCTGTAATAAATGAACGCAAAGATAATGAGTTCACGTTGCTATCCAGTGACCAGAAAGCTCCAAAATTGGTTGAAAATGGAAAAGAGGAGTCACTTTCTTCTCTGGAAAAGCCTGAAGCAAAACCGAAGAAAACCTTGCCCCTACCGCTCCTTGCACAGTTTCTCAAACAGAGGAAGTCTAAAACAAGACCTGCCACCCCAAAACCTGAAGTTCTTAGTGTGTCTTTAGACTCTGAAAAGTCCTCTAAACCTGTCTCAACCACTGAAAGCTCATTTGACTTGATGCCTACCACCCCTTCTGATGCTACTCCGTTAGATTCACAACCAGTATTTACATCGTTATCTCAGACTGTTACATTATCAACAACAGAAGCTAATGAAATTACATCTTTGTCCACTGCTCTCTTATCCTCCTCATCAATTGTAGTTCCCACCATACCAGTAGAAACACAAATACTTGAAAGATTTTCGCCTTCCCCATCTGCAAATGATCCATTTCATGTACCCAACACTACCTCTATCTCCAAACCTAACTCTGACCCAGCACCTGAAAGTTCCTCTGATGTGTTCTATGATGTTGATACTATTTCTGAGCAAGGTATTGACAACACACTCAGGTCTCATTCAGATATTGTATCTTCCCACACATGTAACACATTAGATGACACTCATTCTCCCACTATACCTGAGGTTAACACTGACTTAATCACACCGGAAACCCCCTCTGTCACTATATCTTACTCTGTTTTTGAAGTTCCATCTTTTACCAATAATGAAGTTAGTCCAGAAGTTATTAATAACCAGGAGCACACCGCAAAGTCTCAAGTTGTTGAGAGTGAATCTGTTTCTGATTGCCTCCTGGACAGTGCCAAGGGCTCTTGTCCTGAACTTTTTACCCAGGAAGTTCTTACAGATGTTCTGTCCACACATGAGGAATCCTTTACCCTGCCATTGGATGACCCATGTTCCCCAGCCTTCTCCTTACCCAGCCCAGCTCCTTCATCTCCTGACCCTTTTCCACCAGATTTATTCTGTGACAGGCCAGTACCTCCTAGAAAGACCCTTGATTCATTCCCAGAACGACTATTGGATTGCACAGGTCATGCTTGTTCTGACCTTTTCCAGCTAAGTCTATTTTGTGACAGTCCTGCACCTCCTAGAAAGGCCCTTGATTCAGTTCCAGAAAGACTACTGGATGGACCAAAAACTTCAAAAGATACATTGTCGCCAAGCCTCTCCGACTGGTCAGGACATCCCAGGGAATCAAAGGACTTGTTCTCTCAAAGTCCATGCACTGATAGACCAGGTCCTCTTAATGACTTGGAGTCAGTTGTTAATTATAATAGCAGTGAGATCACTGTTTCTGATCCTATTGTTCCTGATCCAATTGTTTCTGAACCAACTAAACAATACTCTCATGGAAGGACTTTCAAGAAATCCAAGACAAAACAGAAAAAAATTGGAAAGATGAAGCTTTGTGAAGATGATGAGGTGGTTGAAGGACCTGTACCTGTCCCAATGCAGCCTAGCCTGGAGGATGTAGAAGGCCAATTATTTGTCTCCTTCATGTCAAAGGTAACCCAAATAATGTATATATTAACTGAAATGTTAAAAGGAAACCTTAAAAAGAAGGGCACATAAAAATTAATACCCACCCTTACAGTGCCATTTCAAACCTATATTATTGTCCCGCCTGGGGGGGGGGGGCAGCTTGTTAAAGACCTCAATATACTTCCGGTATAGGTAGGTAGAGGTAAAAAAAGAAGTTCTAAACAGTTGAGCAATGGTATACACTTTCCGAATATTCAGACACCCGCCACACTGCCGTGGGAGGAATTTAGAGGTACATTTAAATATGAGGATGCTACATGTAAAACCTAAACTGCAGATGGCACATGAATGAATGGGCACTTCAGAGTATTTGGGTAGATTTGATTATTTTTGTTGACTAATTAAACAAAACTTAAAATTAAATAAAAATTACATGACATGATCTTTTCTCTACATGATCAATTGTGCAGATGTAGGTAAATTTGCACCAGCTTGCTTATAACTGTACACGCCGGTGTGTTCTTGTTGATGGATTTTGACTGACTGAACAAGATAAACCAAATGAGCAGTCTACGTCAAGGTAGGTGGAGCTTCAGGTCACACCTACCAATGACGGTGACCAATGGCAGCAAGAAGGCATTAAGCAGTCGGTTAGAAGTTGTCCTAAAAGTTCGCCCAGGTGAGCTCTTATGAACCATCAAATGTCACACCCGTTCCTTCTTGAATTTCATATGAAGTATATTTGGGCCTTAACAGGTCCCCTTTAGCCCCTTCTGTTAGATACTGAAACTACACCCTATGAGGGCAAAAAACATTTGTCGGAGGGCGGGGCCGGGTTGTGATGATACACACCCGGTCCCGTATAAGGCTAATCAAACCTCCAATTGGGATAAAGGCCGATGGCAGACGGTGGTGCGAGGAGAGAGATCATTTACGGACATGTCCGTCATGTGTGTGTTTGTCCTTTGTTTTAAGTTTATAATTAAAATATTTATATTGTCAAGCCGGTTCTCGCCTCCTTTCCATTGAACTACGTTACACTAGTGCCGAAGTGATCTCGCTCTCCTCGCACCACCGTCTGCCATTGGCCTTTATCCCCCTCGGAGGCTTGATTAGCCTGATAAGGGACCGGGTGTATATCATCACGACCTGGCCCTGCCCCCCACCCTGCCACAACATTATTCTCCATTGACAGTCATTTAAAAATAGCCATGTTTTCTAACAAAACATTTAAATTGTGGTGATTTCGTTACATTATAGTACATCTTTCCCATGTGACATTGTTTTGTAATGGCTGTCAAAACCATGTATTGGACTAAAGGCAGGTTTATACTTCTGTGTCGTAGGATCTGCCTATTTATTAAGTTACATAATTCATATTTCCATGCAGAGAGAAATTAATGTAGGCATGTACTGTAAGCTGTCTCTTCAGTTGCCTAAATAATAATAAACATATATTTAGGCATACTTTGCTCTGTGCTGGAAAAAAATATATAAAATTAACAAATAATTACTCCATAAAATGTAGTAGTTACCTACACAAAATGGGTGTTGTTTTAAAGCGCAGAAGCAGGATTTAACATGCATATTGGCAATATAATAAACTCTTAACTGGTGCTTTTTAATTTGCTGACAAGTTGTTAGTGTTCCGTTTTCATAACTTCTTAATATTATTATTGACTTGACATATGGTCAACACAGAGAGATCGGAAAGTGGAATATATTTTAATTCTTAATTTATTGTTTTAGATTTTAAAATAATTATGGGGGAAATGTGATATCAGATATCTTTATTTGTCATACTGGGGGATGGTTTTGGTTACAAAGCAGACCAATCACAGCAGTTGTAGTCTGCACTGATGTGACACGTGACATTTAATAAATAATATGTACATAATTGTAACCACTTCAGGAGGTTTCTGACTTTTTGCCAGGCTGTTATTGTAAATAAGAATTTTATTCTCACTTAACTTGCCTGGTTTAATTTTTTGGGTGAACTAGACCTTTAAAGGTGCACTCAGCAATTTTTGTAATATGTCGTCTTGGATTTACACCGACACCTAGTGGTGTGGATGCAGCATCATTCAAACACAGTAGTTTTCAGTTACCGATGCATTCTAAAAAAATCATTATTGACAGTCAGCCATGATTAATTTAATTCATGAGTGAAAGTGACCAATAACAGGGCAGTTACTGAGATTAAGTAGTATTCGTCTGGTCATGTGATCCTAACATGGCTGCCCCCATGAGGGGGACCCTCTCCATGTAGAATAAAACAGCTTTTATAATGTGTTGCCCAATTTCCTTCCTGCTATCTAACTCTCTATTCAAATATTTAAACAATTGACAATGGTGTTTGTTACATCTATGGTGCACTTACTATATAGAGTCAAGACATTTATTTATTTGACATTCTGCGGTCCATACTCATTATTACCTTGAAATAGGAAGCTCTTGAGGTTCACCTTGGAGATGATGCCAATACGGAGGCGACACTACCAACATCTGAGAATGTAGATGGTAAGAATTAAATATCTGACTATGATTGCAGTGAAGAAACCTATTTTATATCACCTCCAGTGTTATGATTTTTATTTATTGTTTCCCTTTAAACAGGTGAAGGCAAGGGATATGTTGAGGAAAAGATTGAGATGCTAGAGAAGGCCCTTTTACATGATCTGAAAATCATGAAGCACAGACAGGTCATTCATCCAGTGCTGCAAGAAGGTTTGGTCTTCTGTTTGAAACTCACAGTGATGTTACTTAATACAACTAAGTTCTAATCTCAGTTTTATCTTAATAGTTGGTTTGAAGTTGAATCTGCTTGACATCTCTCTGGAAATTGATCTGCAATATCTGGGTGTGCAATTACCCATACCCCCACCTGTTCTCTTACCTGAAGAAAGTTCAGAATCTTCTCAGGGTAACATAGCTTTAAATGATAACAATCAGCAAATATGGTCATGCTTAATGATTCAGGTTTTAATTTTTAATAATAAAAAAAATGTACACCTTTTTTTCTCTGGACCTTCTAGTACGGTTTGTTTCAAGGACAGGGAAAACCAGCGACTTCACCAAAATTAAAGGTTGGCGAGATAAGTTTGCTGGCTCAGGAGCCCTGCATGAAGGTATGCACAAAAATAAATGGCCATCTAATAACAGTTTTGACAGTGATTAGTTACAGAACTTGTTTTAATATCCTCTTTGACATGAAACTAAGCATAACTTGAAAAGCTGATAAGAAACTGCATCCAAAAGAATGTGATTTTGCATTACACTTTATTTGCAGGGGAATCAAGTATAGATGCAGATCAGAAGAACCTCTCTGCATTCTGTAGTGACATGTTGGATGAGTACCTGGCCAGTGAGGGCAAACTTATTGATGAACGAGCTGCCAACTTGTCCCAGACTGTCACCATGCCTGTAGCATACCAGCTACCCACTAAGAGCACTAGCTATGTCCGTACCCTGGATAGTGTGCTTAAGAAACAAGTACCTCCCTCTTCATCCTCCTCATCCAAACGATCTCCAAGATCTAATAAAGGCAAGCCGACATCCAAGCCCAAAGAGGATAAAAAATCTAAAAGATCTATGAAATCTGTTACAGGAAAGCAAAACAAAAGAACAACAAATCCTGTCAGCAGTGTTGATAAACCTGCTTTGAGCATTAAAAAGCAGCTACAAAGCAAAAGATCCAAAAATATGATGAAATCCAAGAGTTTGAGTGCAGAAAGGCGTATTGTACAAACTACTGCAATGGTATCTTCTGATAAAACTTCCACTGTTGAGGTCTCTAGCTTCACAGCAGGAAGCTCCTCAGGGGGTCGCAGTCCAGGCTTGCCCAAGACTCTGGTGAAGCTGATGGATGTGGAAGATGGAGCAGTGTGGGAAGGCAAGCATCGGACCTTTATTACAGAAGAGAGAGCGGCCATCGCGTTAGCCACTCTTGTCACTGCTGAGGTACAAGCGAAACAGAAGCCTATCTTGAATTACAGTTACTGAAGACAGATTTTGGGTTTTGTATTGATTGCCATCATCAAAATATGAGATAATGTTCTTTATACACTATAAATATTGAGTAAACCATTATATGTTTCTAGTTACACTTTTTTCTGTCTATGTTTTTAGGGTGTAACGAAAGGAAACCTTGATGCCATCAGAATTATAAAACGACGTGCACCACCTTGCCTCAATGTCTTCTGCAGGCTTGGCTGCGTCTGTGCCAGTCTGGTTCACTCAAGGCGCCATCATCACTGTGGCAAACCACAGTGTATGTTGGGCTGTAGCTGCCTGCGACGCAAAGTTATTGCACTAAAGATCCCCAAAAAGGAAGAAAATGCATCAGAGGAGTCTGAACCTCAGGTATTGTCCGATGAGAACAAGGATAAGTGGAAGAAAAATAAAAAGAGAAAAACCTATGGTGAGTGTTTTCAAAAGCCACTTCACACCAAACATGATGTATTTATTGGTTTAGCTGTACCATTATTACTATTGTACCATGATATTCCACATCTTCTGCAGTTCTGACAGATCCTGAGGCAGCACCTGAGCCCGCTAAGCGTGTGAATACATTATGGGATAATAAAAGCGAAGATTCTGAGTCAGAAATTCTTTTCTCCCCTCCTCCTCCGAGATCCCCATCTCCTGCACTCTTGTCTCAAGAGCTGCAACATGATCTGGAAAGCTTTTTCAGTCCCTTAAAACAGAAAAGGGTAAGACATCCAGACCCATGGTTTCTGAAAACATACAATCCATTACATCATTATTAGGCATGTTTGATTAGGTGTTTGTAACTATGCTTTTTTTTTTATGTGGCATTGTCATTTCTTGTTCGTATGGCTGCCCCCAACCAAAGATTTTCCTAGTAGGCATTAGATTAAGCCATAAGTCAACTAGTTGCACGTTTATGATATTAATTTATTTACTTAAATATATAAATATTTTGGGGTAATCAGAAAATAGTTTGAGTTCCAGGGCTGAGAAAGAACATTACATAGAAATACTAAACCGTAATCATGAGCTTTTAAAATATACATTTTACAAGCGCATGCACAAAGCGAGCTGCAGCCACACTAGCAAAACAAGTAATGATTCTGAATGTGTTGGAAAAACCAGCAATGAGACTATCTGAATATTTTGTTCATTTATAGAGAGAAATGCACATGAGAGTTGTGCCGATAGATGATCTTGGGGATCAACGATGGTCAGAGTGATCGCCAATAGCTGATGCCTTTGACGATGTCAAGATGATATTTGGCTCGTTTTCCCATTAATGTATTCAATTATTATTAATATTATCATTAGGCTATTATTATTTTCTGATTATTATATTACATATTACAAATAATTTGCCCATAGACACAGACACGTGCTTAAAGAAACACACTTTATTATATTATTAAGAACAGATGACAGAAATGCAGACTATGCGCATATATGACACGCTGTTTGTACGGAGACATGCAGTCTCGTGGAACACAGCCATGTAAAAAGTTGTCACTCTTTCTTTATTTCTGTTTAAATGATATCTCAGATGACATCTCAGCTCAGGAGATGCTTAGAGTTCAAATCCCTTTATTTCCACAGAGCAGTTCATTGTGACAACTCTGCAGCCTATACATCTGTGATTAAAACACAAAATAATACAAAAACACGTTCACCTCGAACCATGATTTATATTACAGTGATTGTTATTATCATTATAATTATTATTTTTACATTTTATAATTGTTTTTCCTCCTGCATGTTTTGATGTTAAATGGAAAGGTGGTTACTTAAAAAAAAAAAAATGTATATATATCACTAATTGCTTTTTTGTTTCATTTGGATTGCAATTTGAAGTTAGAAATGTATTTAATTTAAGCTTTTCGTTTTTTAAATAAATAAATTACATTTTCTATGCAAAATCACTAAAGCAAGAATATTCATGATCCCTCAGTTGCCTATGTAATATAAATTTATATATCATGAAGGAGGGAACAAAACAAATTTATTCACACACGATATATTTTCCCAGACAACGAAACACCCGACCAGTAGAGAATGTACAGATGAAGTAGCTTCTTTGCAAGAGAGATGTTAACAACTGTTGTAAAGCCATCTGTAAAAAAAGAACAACACATATTTTAAATGCACTTAATTTTTTTTCAAGTTTTATTTGAATTTTTTGTTTAAATAAGTAAAAAAGAAAGTTACAAGTTTGTGTCTTGCTTTATTGTGTAGGGTTAACCCTAACCCTGTTAACGGAAATTACCCCAGACCTAGAGTCCAACCAGCGGTAATACTGGTGTGCATCAGTTTCCTGCAGAGTTTTTTTTTTTTTTTTTTTTTTTCCTGTGACCAACCGACCAATCAAAACTTGGTCGACCAAGACTCTTCTCATCGACTAATGTTTGGTCGACTATCAGGGGGCAGCCCTACTTGTTTGCATTATTTTGTAAGTTCAGTGTCTTGTACACTTTGACATCTTAAACATTTCCTATTTTGCATTCAGGTGGTAGAGAGAAATTTGAATATGACAAAGGACCTTATGGAGACCAGGCCAACTTGTGCTCGTGTGCGACCATTTCTCTGGAGGTGTGAGGATAAACAAAAAACGGTGAGACTCATACATGAAGGAAGGCATAATTTCTGGGAAAGTCAGTGTAAAACTTTACACTTAATGATACTACAAACATTTTTTTTTAGCAGGTTGACCAACACCGCATCTCACAGGTCTCTACACAAGGTAAGTTTTAATTGAATAGATAATGTAATTATGGTTCATGAGAAACAACAAAATGTCATGATTCGTATGCTTTTAAATGTCTTGAAAATCTAGTCCTTCAACACCATTGAAATCCACCTTGTGCTTTTTTTAATATTCTCTCTAGATATTGAGGAGGGGGAGCTTGTACCTCTTAATTTGTCTGGCCCTTCCAAGCGTCTTGAGATCATATCCGAGTGCAGTTGGGCAAGTACAGACAGCAGGAATGACGTTCTGCGGATAGTGTGTGAGCACATGGCTCTGGATCGTTTAAAGCACCCTTTCTGGATTGGCAAGTACTATATCCAGCCAATCTCCAAGACCCTAGAAGAGACAGAGGAGGGTTCTGTCTACATATACAAAGTCAACATCTCTCAACCAAAGGAAGAGCGATCTATCAAGAAAAGTGAAGATGAGAAAGTTACGCAACAAGAAGCTGATTCGAAAAAGCCTGTAGGGAAGAATGAGGTGAAAGGTTTGCCCTTCCTTTCCAGGTGTTCACCTGCTGGCTTGCTCAAAGCTGAGAAAAAACCACATGATGCCCCAGGCCAGATAATGGTATGGACTTAACCTATTTTGAAATAATTAGAAAAAGATTGTATTTATCTTCATATACCTTCCTGGTCTTCTAGTCACATGATTCATCAGTGCACTTCCCCCCCAAAAAAATTATATATACATGTTTGTCTTCATAATTTTTCAACAAAATGTAATACGTTTCTGAAATGACTTTCCTTTTCGGCTGACATCACCACTTGGGTGAGGGAAATTATGTTTATTAATAGCCAAATTGCCATTTAGACATTGTTTTAGGCTGTGGTGCTGGGTAATGCAGCCTTTCACAAATTACATGCTGCAATAATAGCAAACAACAATGCGTTCAAAAAAGAAACGTTTTCCTAGATTGTTGTTTTTGTATTTTACATAATGTATTTTAGCTTTAACTTTAAAATTAATTTTAATAACCATTGATTGTTTTTTTTTTTAGGTCAATGGAAAGCCATACCCACAAGCCAAGCTAGAACTTGGTCAGATGGGGGCTTTGCACCCTGCCAATAGACTGGCTGCTTACATAACAGGGAGAATATGTCCAGTCAGTCAGTCTGGATCCAACATAGCGACCACTACAAAGGCCTCTACCACACTGGTTCCAGTCACTAGTGTGGCCACAGTAACCACAGTTACCAACACATTATCTTCTACAACCACATCGCCTATCAAGCCTTTAGGTAAGTCAAGAACAGAAAATGTGTGCTGATCACAGTACACAGTATAGTATCTGTTCCACTCCACCAATTTTGTACATCCAGATGGAGCATACAAACCTTTTGCCCAAACGGGTATTGACAAATTTAGAAGATGCCCAGAGTGTATACTGAACAGTGCAGAACTCTACAGTAAATAGCATAACTCGTTAAGTGGCAGACTTAACCTGCTCCTTAATTTTTTTTTATACAGTGACCAAGCCCCCTGTGGGAAAGGTCTTCACCCAGTTTGTGGTCAACCACATCAACTCTCAAAATGTGCCCAGTAGTAGCACTCCTCACTTACAGCCTTCTGCTCCAAATATTGTCATCCCCTCCACTCTGTTGATGGTTGACAGAGAGGCTGGAGCTCCTGGGGTGGCTCTTCCTTCTCCAAAAGCAGGCTTGGCTACTCAAGTGTCTGAGCCCTTAAGCACCACAGGTAGCACCAGTTTTCCCACTGAATCAAAAACTCAAGCCACTGCCATCAACATCCTCACTAAATCGCCCAGCCTGCCTCTGGGTAAGCCTGGCTTCCTTGGTTTGCCATCCTGTGTCTGTGTTTCTCTGTTCTACAAACCCTTCATTTTGACATGTGCTAGGAAAATGTAACACTTGTGGCTTTATATGGGTGTGTTCTTGGGATTTATAGCTTGCTGTTTCTTGAGTATACCCTGGTATACATCTTGGGCCCAGTCCCAAATGGCACTTTGTAGACTTACGGACTCATGATGGCCATTGCGTACATGTGTCTGTTAATTCCACGAGACCATAGGCGGTCGTATTAGTCATTTTAGGTTTCAGAAGAGTGCTCACAAGCATCCATTTTGCGGCTGCTGTGCGCCCTTGATGCACACTTCGGCACTGATGCCAGCCCCACAGCAGACTTCTACCAGACATTCTGTGCAGCACCATTGTGTCTCCAAAATGTAGAGGAGGTGCCATTTGGGAAAGTGCTTGTGATTACTTTCATTCCTTTGAATACCCTACCCATGTTCCTCTGTTGCTGTGGCTTGTGACTGTGGCTGTTAGTGTATTGGTTTTAAATCTTGTATGCGTTTCATTTGATGCAGAAATACAAAACATCACCACATATCCATCTTTGATTTTGATATGCATTGAATAAAAAATGGCTTTCCTTTCGGTTGATTATTGTAATTTTTTGGTGGGTACAGACTTGCTAAGATGTGTGACACTTGGTTCATAGTGGTAAAAGAAAATGTTGGTCTGTTCTTATTCAGTGTTGTATGATTAACTGTAATTATTAGCCTGTTGCCTGATTAAATTGTAATGTACAAGTCTAAAGGGGAACTCACATTGACAGTTATTTGAAGCAGCAAAGCAAATTAAGTCACTAATTTTAACTGAAAGTTAGGGATAGAAGGTGACATGAGCATCAGAGACGATTGGCGATGAAGGTGAGCATGCTACTTACAGAGGAAAAACACAATATAGAAAAAATAAAAAATTGCTTTAAGTTACTTGATATTAATGTATATTTTGTAGTTACAGCCATTTTTACAATCTGTTTTCTTTGAATCTGAGCATAATTGTACCAAAACATCACAGCACAGATCATTAACATAATGACCTAATTTCAGTCGATTTCAATTTGTACAAAACATGAATTTAATATGTTTTGCCTTTGCACAGCAGTATACTATAAGACTTGCTATTGTGAACATAATGTGTTACCATCAACATTTTTGTTGTGACCCCAAAGTGGGTTAGTTTAGTGCTTTGGGTCTGCTAGATTTGTATGCTTCACAGTGTCCTTTAAAGACTTCACTAAACTAAGTCAGTTTTTTTTTTTTATATTTGCCTAATGAATCCTTTCCCTGTTGCCAGGTGGGTCTAGTTTAACCCCAACAACTGTCACGTCCTCTGGATCTGCCACTTCTGGGAAAAAGACTGTTTTGATCACAGTTATGTCCCAAAATTCAGGGCTCTCCAACAGCAGTTCACAGCCTCCAAAGCAAATCACGCAGATTCGGCCCCCACAGACACCAGTTCAAAAGATGCTGCTTCAGGTTGTGAAAACAGCAGATGGCAAAACATTGTACCGTAATGCCAATGGACAACTCGTTCAGTTGGTGCCTCTTAGTCAGATCAAAGCCATCAAGCCCAACCTCCTTTCTCAAAGCCCAAGTAAGTACTTCTGGAATACAATATAAATCGATTCAGGAAAACAAAATATAACTGCTTAGAGTTATAAGTTGACTTTGACAAATTAATGTAGCCTATCTTTGGATGATGCTTTGTGTACAAAGGATTGCAAAACAGTGACTTTGCCAAAACCTTCAAACTTATGAGCCCATTTAACCATTTATTTTTACATTTTGACTAATGGGGGGTGCAGTCCCAAAACGTAATAGTAAAGCATGGTCCCAAGGTCACTAAGGCCCTGTTTACACCTGGGATTAGGATGTGTTTTGTGCGATCCGATCACAAGTGGAGAGACGAGACAAATCACTTCTCACACATGGTCATAATATGTGTCTCTTTTGACCTTTTGTGTTCGGATTTTAAGAGCAGGCTCTCATCACTACATACATCAATCACTATGTCAGTGTATTACTGAATGATACAGTGCAAAAAGTAAAAGAAGATAAAAAGTTAGAAAACGCTGCACTGTTCTCCTAATTATACTTGAACCTAATAGAAGCACTAATGTGACTTTTAGAGCAGAATTCTCAATTACTTTAGTGGGATACCTATGTTAACTGAGCACCTGCATGTTGATATTAGGCATCCTGAAGAAGTTCTCGTGGAAGTATATATATATATATATATATATACAGTGGTGTGAAAAAGTGTTTGCCCCCTTCCTCATTTCCTGTTCCTTTGCATGTTTGTCACACTTAAGTGTTTCGGAACATCAAACCAATTTAAACAATAGTCAAGGACAACACAAGTAAACACAAAATGCAATTTGTAAATGAAGGTGTTTATTATTAAAGGTGAAAAAAAATCCAAACCATCATGGCCCTGTGTGAAAAAGTGATTGCCCCCCTTGTTAAAACATACTATAACTGTGGTTGTCCACACCTGAGTTCAATTTCTCTAGCCACACCCAGGCCTGATTATTGTCACACCTGTTCACAATCAAGGCATCACTTAAATAGGAGCTGCTTGACACAGTAAGGTCCACCAGAAGATCCTTAAAAGCTACACATCATGCCGAGACACAAAGAAATTCAGGAACAATTGAGAAAGAAAGTAATTGAGATCTATCAGTCTGGAAAGGGTTATAGAGCCATTTCCAAAGCTTTGGGAATCCAGCGAACCACAGTGAGAGCCATTATCCACAAATGGCGAAGACATGGAACAGTGGTGAACCTTCCCAGGAGTGGCTGGCCGCCCAAAATTACCCCAAGAGCGCAGCGACGACTCATCCAAGAGGTCACAAAAGACCCCACAACAACGTCCAAAGAACTGCAGGCCTCACTTGCCTCAGTTAAGGTCAGCGTTCATGCCTCCACCATCAGGAAAAGACTGGGCAAAAATGTTCATTCTGTGGACCAATGAGACAAAAGTGGAACTCTTTGGAAGGTGTGTGTCCAAGTATATCTGGCGTAGAAGGAACACTGCATTTCATAAAAAGAACATTATACCAACAGTAAAATATGGTGGTGGTAGTGTGATGGTCTGGGGCTGTTTTGCTGCTTCAGGACCTGGAAGACTTGCCGTGATAAAAGGAACTATGAATTCTGCTGTCTACCAAGAGATCCTGAAGGAGAATGTCCGACCATCTGTTCGTGTACTCAAGCTGAAACGAACTTGGGTTCTGCAGCAGGACAATGATCCTAAACACACCAGCAAGTCCACCACCGAATGGCTGAAGAAAAACAAAATGAAGACTTTGGAGTGGCCTAGCCAAAGTCCTGACCTGAATCCTATTGAGATGTTGTGGTATGACCTTAAAAAGGCCGTTCATGCTCGAAAACCCTCTAATGTAACTGAATTAGGACAATTCTGCAAAGATGAGTGGGCCAAAATTCCTCCAGGACGCTGTAAAAGCCTCATTGCACGTTATCGCAAACGCTTGGTTGCAGTTGTTGCTGCTAAGGGTGGCCCAACCAGTTATTAGGTTTAGGGGGCAATCACTTTTTCACACAGGGCCATGATGGTTTGGATTTTTTTTTCACCTTTAATAATAAACACCTTCATTTACAAATTGCATTTTGTGTTTACTTGTGTTGTCCTTGACTATTGTTTAAATTGGTTTGATGTTCCGAAACACTTAAGTGTGACAAACATGCAAAGGAACAGGAAATGAGGAAGGGGGCAAACACTTTTTCACACCACTGTATATATATATGCTCTTTTCAAATTTTCCAATCAGATTATTTTAGTTTAAAAATGAACGTAACTGGCAAAGTTTTAAATCTTTGTTTTAGCACAGTGGTTGATTGACAGGAGAGTAGACGGTGCTTCTGAGGTATTTTAATGCATTTGCACGGATGAGTGTTTACACTACGAGCCAAATGTGGTCACAACTGTTTTCGACCACCTCTGAATGTGGTTGAAGGGGACAAATGTCGAAACATTTTGGACCCTGTTCATACCTGTCTGAAGTGATGTCCCATTTCAATTGGATTACCCAAAATGCTTTCTAATACCAGGTGTGGAAAGTGCACAAGTTTAATTTCATTACAAGAGTAATGCTGCATTTCCTGTTTGGTTGTCACCTCCAAATGTTTTTTGTGTTTCAAATTTATTTGTTCAGATTTGTGCATGGTTTGAAGATGGTGATACTACAATTTAGTCAATATTGGGTGAAATTTGTTGGAGGAGTGTCAAAATCTCAGCGTGACCCCAAAAGACAATGTATTGTTTTAATATGTTTTAAATTGAACTGTTAAACTTCTTTAAGCTTTAGAGCAGCATCCAAGTAAATAGAATGTAAATGTATCTGTGTTACATTCAACCCAGTACAAAGTTTATTTAAAAAGAAATTTGTATAGTGCTTAGCATAATATCAATTGTATTTTTTTTCTTCTTCAGCAACACTTATCTGTTTCCCCGGGCCTAATGCAGACCACCACCTGAATAGTTCTAAGGCTGGCAGCACCACCATAGTCACGTCATCCAGCCAAACATCTCAAACTCAGGAAAAAACTACTGTTACTGTACCAGTCTCTACATCTTTATCTGTGACTGGCAAGCCAGTCACTCTTACTGCATCCAAGTCAGTTTCATTCAGCAGCCTTCCTTCCTCCCTTAAAGTTGCCCCAAATTTTCTGGGACAGTCTGGCACTTGCACATTAAGAATTCTCCCAATACCCAAAATTGTCAAAGACAATTGTCAAATGCCTTCCCCTAGCTTCTCACAGGGTGGCTTCACATTGCTCACAAGTTCAACGCCACAGAACCAACCCTCCACAAAGTCTGAGACCACAATTTCTGTGAGCGCTATTCCAACAAAGGGGCCAATCAGTCAGGTCCAAGCATCACTTGACACAAATAAACAATCTGAGATGGTTCCTGATCAACAGAATAGTTTTAACTATTCCAACATGTCTGAAATAATTGCAGAAAATGTGACAAAGCCTCCATCTTCTGTCTCCACTTCTCAAAAACCCAGACAGTTTTCTGGAGGTGGTTTTAGCTCTGCACATATGGAGCAGGCTGAAGCTGGTAAAAGATCTAAGCCCAAAATGAATGAGATGGAGTTTAACACCACACCAGATCACAAAGAGGAAGACAATGATTCTGACGAAACAGAAATAACTGATGACTCTGACTTGTACAGTGAAGATGACCACGACAATGGCGCATATAGTTTGAGTGTAAGAGCTTACATACTGTAGATGTGTATGGTTGTCTTTTTAATCTTTTCTATCTTTTTCTGTGTCATGAAAACTGTTATATTTATTGTTTGTTTAGGCTAGTTTTATTTCTACTATTTTTCAGGATTCTAATAAAGCAGAGACGACTGAGGATAGAGACTCTGAAATAAAAGATTTTGTGGAGGTGGAGGTTGATATTGAGACTATTGAAGAGTCTGCGGAGAAAAACAATATTGCATATCTGAGGGCATTTGCAAAAAGGCGAAAACAACATCAACGGTAATGCAAATTAATTGATGTTTGAATTATCTGGAAATCTTTTGACAAGAACTGTACCTACACTATGAAAGTAGTGACATATTGAAATAGACATTACTTTAGACCCGTTAATTGTCTTGTGTTTAAAAAAATATATATTCTCTACAAAAACCTAAAACATTTTCTTTTATTTGTTATGCTTTGCTCTTGCAGTCACCGGAAGCAAGTTCTTGATACCAAGAAGCAAAAGAAGGTTAGTTTTAGCCTCCAGTTCTACAAATATGATGGACCTTTCTATGTTTTTTCTTTTACTAATATACTCATATAAAACACCTTTATATTTGATACATTATATAATATAACAAATTTGTTCTTTTCAGCTAATGGTGCACATGGAAAAAGAGAGACACAGACGCATTTCAATTGGAGAATGCTTTCTTAACCTTCAGGCAACACTCAAAAAGCCTTCAAAGAATTTTAAAGCCTCCAAAAATAGCATCCTCACCCTGGTTTGTTGATGTTTTTATTGCACTTCATGCTTAAAATTAAACTTTGAAAGTATTGTTAATACTGTTTTTTTAACACTATTTTCTTAATTATTCCAAGGCTCAAGAAGAGATTAAGTCACTAAATAAGCAGGAAGACCAGTTAGTGAAAAAAAGAGAGAAGCTGAGTATTAAGAGAAAGCGTTACATACAGACCCTGTCCCTATTGTCTGGTAAGAAAATTCTTCTGATTTATTTTGTATTGCATCCAAGGTTTTATAACAGATCTGCTTCATCAATTACTTTAACTGATTGCCAAATATGATATAATTGTAATGTGTGAACAGTTTTTTTTTTTTTTTGCTAACAAATTTTGTATTTACTTTTGTCCACAGACAAGAGTGCAGAGTCCATCAGTCATAAGCTTAATGAAATTATTACTAAACAAAAAACACTGGAGGCCCAAGGTAAAGCCAAAGAGATTAAGTCCCAGTTTAAGCAAACAATTTCCAAACCCACACCCAAACCTAAAATAGATGATCTCAGTAGTAAGCGGAAAGTGTTAACAGTCAAAAACAAAGTGAAACCCACCCAGTCTCCATCAAAACCAATGGACTTAAGTGTTAAGAAACAAAAAAGCCTGGAAAAGTCTGAAAGTGTAATAGGGGCCTTGAAACCTATATATCATGATGGTAAAAAAAACGCAGCTAAAACTCACAAAGATGTAGTGTCTAAACCTACACAGCCAACCATTAATTCTACTCCACCAAAGAAGCCTGCTCCTGTCCCTAAACAACATTCTGTAATTCCTCGTGAGAGAACGCGGCCAAACATCCTGTCCCGCTCATCGACAATACCTGTATCTCCAGTCAAAGAGTCTACTGTAACTAACGGTTAGTCCTAGAAGAAAACAACTACATACAATTATTTAAAATTGACATGACTGTGTTAATGGAATAGTTTAAGATTTATAAAAATATATTTTAAGATTAATCTATAAATTATGACAATGTAAAAGAACTGGTTTGGGGTTTTATGTTTTTGTTTTTTTTATCTTGGTTTGGATGTTCATGCTTTTCAATGTTTTTGTGTTTTGTTCAGTGTGTGTTCCCCAAGTAATTCCTTTGATGAATACAATGGTTCCATGCAATCAAATCATAACCATAAACAACCCCCTTCAACCCCTTGGCATTACCTCTATAGGAGGACAGCAATCACTCACACCAGGTTTGTCTCTGAACATGTCAATGATGCTTTGAAAACTTTAAATTTAATGATTTGATGACAAACATTCACACTTATAACATTGTTGTGTTTTAACAAGGTGTAGCTTCTGTGTCCATATCAGTTCCTGCAATATCTCACCCAATTAGACTGGAAAATCCCCTTCCGATGTTGCAGCCTCAGTTTTTTAAATTTACAAACACGCAAGGTAAGTTGTCAAATTGTTGTACCCCATTATTTTTTAAATGGTATTACAGGGTTTCCATGGGGCATTTAAAAGCATTAAAAGTCATTAAATGTATTTTGCGAAAATTAAGCCCTTAAATGGCATTAAAAAGCATTAAATGTTATTTCTACAAGCATTAAAAATGTAGATAGTTTTGAAAAAAAAATATTAACAATTTATTTTGAATATAACCTTCATAATTAATAACTTCGATTTGCTGTCGCAAAAATATGTTAATTGGTGTGATAAACATGCAGAACCAGTTTAGTAATTGCCTCCGGCCGGTGCAAAATTGCCGTAACATCGGATGTTTGGACAGCGGTGGGCTGGGACCTGGAGGACTTAGAACAGAGAACGTAAATTTAGTAAAGTCTCAAAGAAACGGGTAAGTGCAAATTCCAGCAAAAGTGGCTAGAAGACAAAGAATTTAGGACATGGTTGCAGCCCGTTGGTTGTCAACATGGAGCCGTTAAATCTCAGATGCAGTCCGATGGTCACAAATCGGCTGTAAACGGCAGACAGCAATTAACTATCTCTAGTTACTTTGCTGTGACCGACAAAGTAACCTGTTCAGCAACTACTACTACCAACACTACTGCTGCTGTATTGACCACCGCTTCCTGCGGAGACACTACTGAAGGAAAATCGATCGATCGAACTTTGAGCAGCATTTGATTCGAATGCGACGCTGCAGGCAGAGGTGCAGCACCATTCATATGCATCAAATGAAGGTGTTGTTCCAGGGAATGTTTCCTGATTCACAAATAGTCAAATCTTTTACCTGTGGAAAGGACAAAACCAGCTACATTTTAATATGTGGACTTGCCCCATACTGCAAAAATAAACTGATTTCTGCGATTAACAATGCAGGACAATTGTGAACTACTGGCTTCTGTAGCCTCAGCCAGGACCACATACAGGATCAACCTTGATGAAGAGAGGAGCAAGAGAGAGGGTGCCATGCATGGACTTAAGAGGAAAGCTTTGGAAGATGAGCTGGAAGAACTGAAAAAGAAAAGGGAGGTGTTGATGGAGATGTGCGCCAGCCTTCAGAATGATGTCGATCAACTAGCTGAGCAGGCCAAAAACAAATCTAACACACATGGCTCAAATGATTACAAAATCTAATCATATGAGGAGATACAAGGACAAATGCAATTAATTGAAAAATGTTGAGTCAGAGTTGGAACTAAAAGTGAGCAAACTAAGGCACATGGATTAATTCTCTAAAACTGTATAATTTCTATATCACTTGAATTTTGCATACATTAAGTTCCAGCCTTAAAAAGTTCAGAGTTTTTCCTTACTGTCCAGACTGATAGAATTTGTGGTTATAATTGAAGTAGGTCACGTGTATTCGATGGCGGTACAATTTACACAAACAGAAACTTCATGGCTTGATTTTTCAGTATGCCTATAGCATTCAATATCTAGTTGATTGGTACTGTTAAATCAAATTTGACATATCTGCAAATAAATTTTGATATATTAAGATGTCTCCTGAGCCATTTCTAATTCAGTTCGGAGTGATAGTTTATTTAAATTATGTAGATTTTCTCAAATATCCAAGATTATCATCATTGCATCATTGTCAAATTGAATGGTTACAATTAGCACATGGGTTTTTTTAAAAATGTATCGTATGTATATACACTCACCTAAAGGATTATTAGGAACACCATACTAATACTGTGTTTGACCCCCTTTCGCCTTCAGAACTGCCTTAATTCTACGTGGCATTGATTCAACAAGGTGCTGAAAGCATTCTTTAGAAATGTTGGCCCATATTGATAGGATAGCATCTTGCAGTTGATGGAGATTTGTGGGATGCACATCCAGGGCACGAAGCTCCCGTTCCACCACATCCCAAAGATGCTCTGTTGGGTTGAGATCTGGTGACTGTGGGGGCCATTTTAGTACATTGAACTCATTGTCATGTTCAAGAAACCAATTTGAAATGATTCAAGCTTTGTGACATGGTGCATTATCCTGCTGGAAGTAGCCATCAGAGGATGGGTACATGGTGGCCATAAAGGGATGGACATGGTCAGAAACAATGCTCAGGTAGGCCGTGGCATTTAAACGATGCCCAATTGGCACTAAGGGGCCTAAAGTGTGCCAAGAAAACATCCCCCACACCATTACACCACCACCACCAGCCTGCACAGTGGTAACAAGGCATGATGGATCCATGTTCTCATTCTGTTTATGCCAAATTCTGACTCTACCATCTGAATGTCTCAACAGAAATCGAGACTCATCAGACCAGGCAACATTTTTCCAGTCTTCAACTGTCCAATTTTGGTGAGCTCTTGCAAATTGTAGCCTCTTTTTCCTATTTGTAGTGGAGATGAGTGGTACCCGGTGGGGTCTTCTGCTGTTGTAGCCCATCCGCCTCAAGGTTGTGCGTGTTGTGGCTTCACAAATGCTTTGCTGCATACCTCGGTTGTAACGAGTGGTTATTTCAGTCAAAGTTGCTCTTCTATCAGCTTGAATCAGTCGGCCCATTCTCCTCTGACCTTAGCATCAACAAGGCATTTTCGCCCACAGGACTGCCGCATACTGGATGTTTTTCCCTTTTCACGCCATTCTCTGTAAACCCTAGAAATGGTTGTGCGTGAAAATCCCAGTAACTGAGCAGATTGTGAAATACTCAGACTGGCCCATCTGGCACCAACAACCATGCCACGCTCAAAATTGCTTAAATCACCTTTCTTTCCCATTCTGACATTCAGTTTGGAGTTCAGCAGATTGTCTTGACCAGGACCACACCCCTAAATGCATTGAAGCAACTGCCATGTGATTGGTTGATTAGATAATTGCATTAATGAGAAATTTAACAGGTGTTCCTAATAATCCTTTAGGTGAGTGTGTGTGTATATATGTGTGTATACATAACCCATGACTAACCACGTGTGTATATATATATATATATATATATATATATATAGCATTAAAAAGGCATTAAAAAGCATTAAATTAGATTTGGTGATACCTGCAGAAACCCTGTATTACTAAATACCCACATTGTACAAATATTATTAATGTGGATTAATTTATAATGCCTTATTTTCAGTGGAATCTGCCAACATTCCAAAGATTTCCAATGTTATTTCTCTGGTCCCACCAGTGGAGAATGTGGTTATGCCACAGCAAGGTGTGACTGAAAAGGAAAACACTACACCTGTTGTCCAGGAACAACCAATTTCTATTCCTGCACCTGTGGAGAATCAGCAGAAACTCTCAGATGAACAAATTCCAATTTTGGAGGAAAGGGAAATTGTGGATGGTCCTCAACATCAAGATGTTCCTGAGCCACCTGTTGGAGGAGATGAGATAAACACATCCATTACCTCATCCAGTCGAAATGAGTTGGAGGGAGAGGATAAGGAAGATAGCAATGATACCGAGGATGAAAATCTGATGTCTTTATTAGATGAACTTGTTCTTCTCAGCCAGCAGCTGAGTGATGATCCCGCTGAACCACTGAATGAGAATTCTAGAATTGTAGTTCCAGGTGAGGTTGCCTCACGTACTGACAACGAAGATCAGAGAATTATGATTCCAGGTGAGATTGGCTCATGTACTGACAAGCAGGCAGATCTAAACAAGGATGATGATGATCGTGCCCTTAGTCCCTTGTTCCTAACACTTGATGAAGATCTGATGTCTCCAGATAACTCTAAAGATGACATTGATATCCCGCCTAAAGTGGATGACTTGGTCAAAGTTATCTTTGGGTCAGAATCGCCTTCTGCTTCATCTGAATCTGGCATTCTAACATCAACAAACATTCAAAATCCTCAAAGTCCACCTGTCCCATCATGCAACGTTAAAAGTGATGCTCCTACTCCGCCGCCTCTGTTACACATGAAAGCTGCATGTGGGGCTGCATCAAGTCACTCTGCCAATGAAGGAGCAAATGTAGCATGGCGGCCTATGCCTAAATTGGTTCCTCTAGGGTTAAAGCCTCAAGATTCTGTTCTGAATAAAGCAATTTGCTCCTCGGTTCTCAACCCAGACTCAAAGGTGTAAGGTGTTCATATACAACATATGTGATCTACCAATCTGTGAATCAAGTATAGCTGCTACTCACTCTAACATGTTTATGTAGAAAATAGGATATATATATATATATATTATTGCAGTGCAAGTCCTGATGCAGCAGGCACCAGCTGTTATGCCTCTTTTTTCTCCAAAGAAGTTTTTTTGATTTTACTTTTTCTTTTTACTATTTGATTACTGAAGCAACCTACTTGATCAGTAAGATGTTTCAGTTTGATTTTGCAGTTGAGTTTGTGTATCCATTTAGAAACAGGCTGTTTAAACAAAGATTTGTTCTCTTTGTGGCAATTGTTGTTAACTCTGTGGAAGAAGTTTGAACTCTTCCTAACCTCCATATTGGAGCATGTTGTCTCTTTTCCCATTGGAGTTCATGTAAATAAATTAAAATAAGAGGGGTTACTTGATCTTTAAAGTTAGGTTTTTTTTCTCCCTCAGCGCATAGTGGAAGGAAACCACATGAGGGCGAATCTGCTCCTAATTGTTTGCGCTGAGGAGTTTGTGGTATCATTAGTGTTTTTTTTCTGGGTGACCTTATCAGGAATAATTGAATTTGCCCAATGACTTTTAACAGTTGAGTTAACCAGTGAACCCTTGAGTTTATCTGCTAATGAGATCACGCAAATGTCTTTTTTTGGACCACCTTCTATTTACCCATTACATGAATGCATGTTTTAACACTGATAAGGCAATAATAGTTGCAAGCCTATGTTCTTGTTACAGAAAAGCTGTCTTATATACTTTACACTTATATAGTATGTTGAGTGCCTTTCAAAAGGTCCTTCTATATGCGTTTTAGGATGTAGAAAAATTTAGTGTATTATACAAAATACTAATGCAATTAACAGCAAAAGTATAGGATTTAGTGCATCCTCTTTGATTTTGCAACGTTTTTTTTTTTTTTTGTCAATAGTGTTTTTTTTATTTATTTTTGTTTATTACTATTTCTTTACTTCATTATGTTTTCAATGCAGTTTGATTTTAATCAGAAAATTATGTGTAAAAATGGTGAGCTTATTTGTGGACTGCCTACAATTCCCTGTTTGTTACAGATGACCACATCATACAATTTTCTTCTTATATAGAACACTGTCTGAAGTGAAGGGATTTTAAAGCTATTGTAACACACTTCCTTATAGTGTCAGATGAGGTAGTAAACAGTAGGGGATCTCTCAGTTTGACCTAAAGAAATGTAGTAATCACTATGCAATTCCACTTTGGATTTGGAGGACACAAGTACACAAAAACATAGGAAAATTAAAAGGCTTGATAACATGAGATGTAATGTCTCATTGTTCCTGAAGTGTGTTGTTGTATGTAGTTTATGTTAGACTTGTTTATTTTGTAGATAAGTTAAATGTTTGTTACATGTCTGTATATTTCTTGGATACTGTAAATATGTAAAATGTATTTCTTTTTTGTAGACCTCCAAACTTTCAGTTAAAAACATGTATGTTTTATATGCTATAAACCAGTGCTCTCTCACCTTTTTTGTGAAGGAGATAAGAAATGTCCTTTTAAGTGAATAAAAATGTGCTCAATTCTTAAGAGAATGTTTTAAACATCTCCATTCATGATTCTAGTCTTTGGGGTCAATTGAAAAAGCGAAATTGATACAACATTCAAGAAGATGTGTATATTATTTTGCTATCTTGGTTTTAAGCCCAATATACACACTATTCCAGATTTCCCAACTTGATATATTCTTTATTAAAAGTTAATTTTATTGGTTTGCTGTCACGTTTATTCCTCCCAAGTTGCACTTTGTAAAATGATTTACCTCAAAGACCTGCAGTAGAGGTTTGAATTGATACAGACTCTAGAGAATTATAGAAGCAGGTAATTATTAGCTGATGGTCACGAAACCCTGCTTACTGACACTTGGAGCCGACTCCCAAGAGGAAAAAAAAAAATGTATTTCCAGGAAGGATCAGGGTTGATATACAGAAGATGCTGAAAAGTTTAATCAAACCTCATTCAGCTTTGTGAAGGTAAGATGTACATCCATTCTTTTCATGCCTATTTCGTCAGCCAGATAGGTTAAATGGTACATTTGAGGCTATTTAATATATATTAGATAAGTACTGCATCAAATACAAAAATGTTTAATAATTTATGAGATTGCATTTAATTGGTATGTTAATTTAAACCATCTGGGATTTAGAATACACCTAATTTTGATGTTTTCCTCCCCTAAAAATCAGTAACGGGCAAGAATAAGACATGTCAGCAATAAACCGCACTGCTTACTGGGTTTGGACAAAGAACTGCACCTACTCCCACGATCTTACCCTTCCTTTGGTTCCGTACATGGACTGTCCCTCCAACCGCAAGTATGCTTCACACTTCATACCGCTTGTCTTTTACATACTGTCCTTTCTTGGAACAATTGGAAATCTTTGGAGCCTGTGGGTTTGCCTACGGCCATCCCAGCCTTGGAGTATCGGATCCATAGGTGTTCTTAACCTGGCTCTGTGCGACCTTACCTATCTGGCCTCTATGGGACCCTGGGCATTCTACATCAGCTCCGACTACCACTGGAATATAGGTCATTCTCTCTGCATCGCGGTGAAAATTCTGTACTTTGTCGGGCTGACGTCCAGTACCATGTTCATCTGCGCCATCAGCACTGACCGATTCCTTGCGATCATCTTCCCTCTTGAGTCCAGAATGATCCGCACTCCACGGAACAGTGCGTTGGTTTCACTTCTACTATGGGCTATTACAGCCCTCCTCATTTATTTCAGTTATCCTAACATTCTGTACTGGGTCAGGAAGGATGGCATCCATGTATGTGGGGCTATGGTGATCTCCAGGTTCAGAACCACCGAAGCATCCTACAATCTCTTGTCTTACTACTCTATTCAGGTAACTGTCCCACTGCTCCTCCTCATTCCCTCATATGTGAAGATCATTGCCCGGATGAAGCAATCACGACAGCAGTGGGGCCCAGGCAACATGCAAGGCCTGGACAAGACCATCTGTCTAATTGCAGTTTTCATTGCCAATTTCCTGGTGTGTTGGGTTCCAGGGCAGCTGCTTCACATCATTGCCTGTATTATTTTCTTCAATTTGGATGACTGCAAAAACACTTGCTGGGTTGCATGGGTGGTCAACCTACTCACCGAATCCTCAGAACTACTGTATTGTCTCAATGCATGTCTGGATCCCTTAATTTTCCACATGCAGCAGGGACAAGGCAAGCTGCTTCATAAGGTAGTGTTGGCAAACTGGTGTAAAAAGTTATGTAAGAAACAAGACTTGGGAGGGCCCTCAGTGGAACCTGTCAGTGTGGTCCAAATTAATGGAAGTTTCAAAACAAAGAAACAGGAAGTTATAAAAATAGTAAATTAAGAAAATGTATGATATTTTTAATGGCTAGTCTGTCATTTGCACAATTGTGAATTGATGCATTCAGGGTCTTCATATTCTTGTGTTGTGCTGTATTGCAACCGCATTAGACTTAGGGGTAGGTCTAATAACTTGTAACTATTAATGTATTGTTTTATGTAGTTGTTATAAATTAAAAGTGTGTTTCTTTGTAACAAGACAAATCTTCTTGGCATGTTTTACACTGTTTCTAAATCTGTTCAAATATTAAGCAATTATTCAATCAATATTCACATTTTATACCCATAGATTCATATAGCTGTTTATACTTGGTGGATTGCTTTTAATAAAACTAGCTAAGGTACATTTTACAATCACTAGATGGCAGAATAGGCGTAAAATAAATAGAAAATCTAAACGCCAGTATACACACACACGCCATAAATCAATAAAGTAATAAATGTAAACTTTTACAAATTACTTTAAAAGAGTGAACAATTAAACATTTTCCGGTCAAGAGTTGGGGTCTGGATAAAGTCAATTTAACCTAAAACAGTTGATTCTGCCATTCAAAAAAAATAATATTTTTTTTATAATCTTAATAGCACAACGGGTTCAGTATGCCTGTTGCTCTCCATCATAAATCTCAATTTGCCAGCCATAAATACCCCTCATCCAACACCAAAACTATTGTTGAAAAGGAAAGAGACCTGCAAGTCTTAGAAAAAAATTGGGAGTCTAATGTCTAGATACATTATAGCCTAAATGGAGATGTGCGTTGGTGCAATTCATTTTTTTAAATACATAATGTAATACAGTTAGAATGCCTGTTTAGTACTGTAACCCCGTTACCAGCAATGTAATTTGCATTCTAGCCATTTCTGTCAAATGCAAATGTGAGCAATATAAATAGATATGATGGGTTAAGCCATCTTATGAGCTGTACTACAACTACATGTACAATTATTGGTCAACATAAAAAAAAAAAATATAACACTTTACCTCACATTCTCAAGAACGAATCGTCTACACAATAGAAACACTACCGTATATCACATCCGCCCATATGTTCAGTAAAATCCATCCTATTGCAGTCATGCGTGTTGTGTGCTGTCATTATACTATGGCGAAGGCATATCTTATGAATATTAAGTTACGTCGTAACCTTACTGGAGCGTCTAGTCACATGACCTAATTAATATTCAAAACAAAAGACTTCCTGTGTTCTTTATTAATGAATGTGTTGTTAATTATGCATTTTCTTTTAATTGTTAATTATTGTGATTCATTTTGTTAAATTACTAGTAGGCCTACCTTTTGTTTATTGCCACTTGTTGTTGTTATTATTATTATTATTATTTATTTTTGTCGGGTTTTGATGTGTATATTGATGCTTTGGCAATATTGTACAATTATGTCAATAAAATACTTTGGAAATTGAAACTGACCTTGCTTCAGCAGAATTTGGGGACAGGACATCCATCCAACGTACTTCATTTAATAGCTGCACGTCAGCAAAATAGCTACAGAACAATCGTCACGGTACATAATTAATCACGAGTCAAGCCGTCGTCATAGTAGTATTCGTAAATACACTCTGTACCGGTAAAGGTATTACGGATGAAGGTGAGAGTGGCTCGCTGTCAAACTGCTGACAACAAACAGGAATCATGATCCATTTGAACAAATATGCGTTAGTTTGGAGAGCGACTTCCACAGATAGGAAAGACGACGGGACTACCGAACGGGATCTAAAGCTCCGTTTATAGTGGACAACGATGACGGTTCCGATGCTTTGGTTTAGTATATGAAATAAAAGGCTGTGCTAAGATCATGGCTTATTTTTCTCGTTTATTGCTGAATTGATTATCGACTGCGATTGTACATACAGCAAAGGGCCAAAGCTGTGTCGCCGTTTGTTTGTTTGCTGGGTCTGGAAACATTGTTGCAAACATTATCAACAGCACACCAAATCAAGATGACAGGGGAAAATACAACAATTAAAAGCCGGATTAAAAATCTGCTCCGATCGCCTTCCATCAAATTAAGAAGAAGTAAACCTGTGAACAACAAGGAGAATCTCAGTAATAAGGTACAGTGCATTACTGTATATATATGGCATGAAGCATATGAAATCAGTAAGCAACAATTGCATTTAAATGCATCACATTATAAACCACTGTGAATGCCGTTTAATGCCAGGTGACAATGAAATAGGACTAATTTGTCAGATTCTTTCCATGATTTTGTTACGCAAGGTCCACAGATAAACATTTTGGAGCTCTCGCGGTGAACTGTAACAAGGCTTTGAAATGCACTGACCTATATTTGCCACATGTCGCAAATAATTTTAAGCCTTGGTAAAGAGCATACTGGGTGCACAATACAATGCAATATGTGAAAATATAGTATATTTGCCATATGTTATGAAAATTGTATGCAAAACGAAATATTAAAATAAAGCAGGATGTACCAGGTATGGATTTGCACAGATATGATGCACAATAAACACAAGCACACATGTCTTTCATATAAGTACTCTATACATGAGTACATAGATGTTATAAAGATCAGTATGGGATGCATAATACTTCACATGATTCACATGCCTTGTGTTTCATATGTCCAGTTTGAATTGGAGCTGAAAAGAAAGAGTTACGGTCTAAATCTTAATGTCCAGTGTGAAAATGCACTCTTGGTGTTGTTGTTGTAGCTGTAACTATTAATGTATAATTGTGCATGTGTAGTCAGCTCTGACTGTTCCATTGTAGATGTCAGTTTACTGGTCTTCACTCTTGGGTGACTGTACTTCCCTTTCACATGCAGGAGTCTCTGTGACTTTACCATTGTTCAGACTGTTTTGCAACACAGATGAATTCCCTGAATAACTCTGAGACAAGAGCAGCATATGGTTTGTTGGTCATAAATGACACACTGATGTGGAAACTAGTACATTTCCTGAAACAAAATCAATGAAACTGAGAAAAAGGCCATCAACGTTTTTTACTATTATTGTACATACAGTGCATTGAGAAAGTATTCAGACCCCACCATTTGTTTGTTGCAGCCTTGTGCTACACTCCATACCCAATAATGACAAAGCAACAAACTTGATTACTTTGGAAATGTTTTCAGATGCTTAACTCAGTATTTAGTTGAAGCGCATTTAGCAGCAATTACAGCCTCAAGTCTTTTTGGGTATGATGCGTTAAGCTTTGCACACCTGGATTTGGGGATTTTCTGCCATTCTTCTCTGCAGATCTCAAGCTGTGTCAGGTTGTTTGGGGACCGTCGGTGGACAGCCATTTTCATGTCTCTCCAGAGATGTTTGATTGGGTTCATGTCCGGGCTCTGGCTGGGGCACTCAAGGACATTCAGTTGTCCCTAAGCCACTCTTGTGTTGCCTTGGCTGTGTGCCTTAGGGTCATTTTCCTTTTGAAAGGTGAACATTTGGACCAGTCTGAGATCCTGAGCGCTCTGGACCAGGTTTTTATTAAGGATATCTCTGTATTTTGCTGCGTTCAGATTTCCTTCAACCCTGACCAGTCCCCCAGTCCTTGTCCCTGAAAACACCTCCTCAGCATGATGCTACCACTACCATGCTTCACCGTTGGGATGGTATTGTGAAGGTGATGAGCGGTGCCTGGTTTCCTCCAGAATGAAGCTTGGAATTGAGGCCAAACAGTTCAATCTTCGTCTCATCAGACCAGAGAATCTTGTTTCTCACGTTCTGAAAGTCCTTTAGGTGCTTTTTTATGTGTCTTGCACTAAGGAGAGGCTTTCGTCTGATCACTCTGCTATAAGCCCAGATCGGTAGAGTGTTGCAGTGATGGCTGTCCTTCTGCAAGTTTCTCCCATCTCCACACATGATCTCTGGAGCTCAACCAGAGTGACCATCGGGTTCTTGGTCACCTCTCTTACCAAGGTCCTTCTCCTCTGATTGCTCAGTTTGGCCACGCAGCCAGCTCTAGGAAGAGATCTGGTTGTTCCAATCTTCTTCCATTTAAGAATTATGTAGGACACTGTGCTCTGGGGAACCTTCAATGCAGCCAAGAAAATTTGTAGCCTTCCCCAGATCTGTGCCTCGACACAATCCTGTCTCTGAGCTCTGCAGGCAGTTGCTTTGACCTCATGGTTTGGTTTTTGCTCTGATATGGATTTTCAGCTGTGAGACCTTATATAGACAGGTGTGTGCCTTTCCAAATCATGTCCAGTCAATTGAATTTGCCACAGGTGGACTCCAGTCAAAGTGTAGAAACATCTTAAAGATAATCCAGAATGGGATGCACCTGAATTAAATTTACAGTGTCATAGCAAAGGGTCTGAATACTAAGTAAATGTGATATTTCATTTATTGTCTTTTTAATAAATGTGCAAAGTTATTACAAATCTGGTTTTTGCTTTCTCATTATGTGGTTTGGAGTGTAGATTGATGTGAAAAAAATAATAATAATTTAAAGCATTTTAGCATAAGACTGCAACAAAACAAAATGTGAAACAATTAAGGGGTCTGAATACTTTCTGAATGCACTGTATCTCAATTTTTTGGCAAAATGTGTAATTACCACTTTTTGCCTTTTCAGGACTTTGATCAATCGTGAACCCAAAATATTAAAATGTGCCGTATAACTCCGGCAACGTCTGTGCTATGGATAGACAGTAAATGATACAGGCTTGTAGAGTAGATGTGTGCTATTACTTTTCTGCTTGCTCAGACTTAAGATTTTTGTTTGCCATGTTAAAAAAATGTCCAAACATTATTATAGACTTGAGCCATATGTATGGCTGTGAATATCATAAAGACTTTTGACTTTCTTTTGACTTACAGTTGAAGTAAGATGTTTACATACACTTAGGTTTTTTTTTTTAAACTACTCCACAGATTTAATATTAGCAAACTATAGTTTTGGCAAGTCGTTTAGGACATCTACATTTTTTAATTGACTATCACAATTCCAGTGGGTCAGAAGTTTACATACACTAAGTTAACTGTGCTTTTAAGCAGCTTGGGAAATTCCAGAAAATAATGTCAAGACTTTAGACAATTAGCCAATTAGCTTCTGATAGGCTAATCAGAGTCAGTCAGTGGTGTAACTGTGGATGTATTTTAAGGACTACCTTCAAACTCAGTGCCTCTTTGCTCATGGGAAAATCCAAAGAAATCAGCCAAGGCCTCAGAAAAAAATTGTCTGGTTCATCCTGGGGAGCAATTTCCAAATGCCTGAAGGTGCCACATTCCTCTGTACAAACAATATTATGCAAGTATAAACACCATGGGTCCACGCAGCCATCATACTCCCTGGGAAGGAGATGCATTCTGTCTCCTAGAGATGAACGTAGTTTGCTGCAAAGAGTGTAAATCAATCCCAGAACAACAGCAAAGGACCTTGTGAAGATGCTGGAGTAAACAAGTAGAAGTATCTATATCCACAGTAAAACAAGTCCTATATCGACATAACCTGAAAGGCTCCTCAGCAAGGAAGAAGGCAATGCTCTAAAACCAGACTACAGTTTGCAAAAGCACATGGGCTATTAAGAAATTTCCTCTGATCTGATGACACAAAAATTACATTTTTGCCATATTGAACATCATTATGTTTGGAGGAAAAAGGGTGAGGCTTGCAAGCTGAAGAATACCATCTCAACGGTGAAGCATGGCAGCATCATGCTGTGGGGGTGCTTGCTGCAGGAGGGACTGGTGCACTTCACAAAATAGATGGCATCATGAGGAAGGAAAATGATGTGGATATATTGAAGCAATATCTCAAGACATCAGCTTGGTCGTAAATAGGTCTTCCAAATGGACAATGACCCAAATACTAACAAAATGTATGTAAACTTCTTACCCACTGGGAATGTGATGAAAGAAATAAAAGCTGAAATAAATAATTCTCTCTACTATTATTCTGACATTTCACATTCTTAAAATAAAGAAGTGATACAACTGACCTAAGGCAGGGAATGTTTTCTACGATTAAATGTCAGGAATTGTGAAAACTGAGTTTAAATGTATTTGGCTAAGGTGTATGTAAACTTCTAACTTCAACTGCATGCCAATAAGCAACCACCCTAGCAACCACTTTGTAATGCACTTGTAATATGCAGTTTTAATTAATGTTTTGTTTTTGTTTAATTTTGTTTGTTTTTGTGCACAGCAATATTATATTCCAAAGTCTCATTGAATGTTGCATTGATCAGAGATGGCAACTGCTGCAAATCAATAGCCACCCTTCCACTATCAGGCCAGTGCAAGCCAGGGCTATCAACTGGTCAGCTGGGGCCAATAGACTCGGACCTCAAGCCGCGAGACAAAAAACGATCTACGTTCCCACCATCGGGCCAATACTGCTGCAGCGTTGCCCTAAAACATGCCCTTAATACACCACTCTGGTGCCAACGTCACACAGCCCACCCATTTCACAAGCAAGAGTGAAGCTCAAGATGAGATATCATGTTATCTAGAATATCAAGTTAGCTAGTTAGCAAGATAAGTTAGCATTGACAACTCACTGACCATGATCTCAAACCATGGAAAGTTATTTCTTTGTTCATTGTGCATTTAAACGGATTTGTACTGTACCCGCAATTTTGTTTATTTTTACCGAACCTGTACCGTAATGCACTGGATACACAACCTTTTAAGTTCAGCAAAACTCCGCCTTTGACATTGACCCCTGTTGGCCTTTTTAGTGGAAATTCGGCTAATGAGTACGTTTACATGGGCAGTTATAATTGAGCTACCGTGGGTTTTTGCATAGTCGAGCAACAGTCTTCATCTCTCTGTCCAAGTATATTTGACACCATGCGTAATCGAATAGCTTAGGAAGTGTCGTAGACAGTTTCCTGTTTTTACCTTTAGTAGCACTTCAGCTTACTAGCTTCCCAACGGCAAGACTCACACAACAGGCACATCAACATGGAACACTTTAAATCCATGTGCATTTCTTACATTCTTTACATGTTGATTTTGGTGTGGATCAGATGCGTTATCCGTTTTGCTTATGGTGATGTCTGAAGCCAGAAGACTACACAGTTTGCTCTGGGATTGTATAACTATAAAAGCTCTGCTTTGCTTCCCTTAGTGCATTCATAATGGATATTATCCTTATAAACTCTGTGTAAAGAATAATAATAATGTTTTCAGACACTGAGGCATACATAGGTTTCTCCGTTTTTTTCCACCCCTCGTCCTTCTATACTCCGATTTACAATTTCTCCCAATAAAATCACGATTTTCCGCATCCACACTTTGCTCATGAGAATGTATGACCACCAGATATGGTTGGTTGCCACCTGTACCGTAAAATACACGATCGACCCCTATAAAACTATGCGTCCCTTATTGAATTAGTACGGACACAATTTATCCCTTAAGCTGGTCAGATAGCATCACGGTGAAATTGTTCCACATCGTTTATTTAACATTGATATAAGGTGGACATATTTATACAGCGAGTAAGGGGTCGTCTGAAAAGTCCACACATCATACTGAAACATGCTAATGCTGTGAAGGGAGTGGTAAGGGACTATCTGAAAAGTCCACACATTGTGCTAAAACAGTGGATATTTTTATTGAAAAAAGGTTAAATGTTCAGTAAGATGTATAAAATTACTCAGATCCAGCAATATATGAATACAATCACTTTATATTAAAGTGTATAAAAAAAAAAAAATACATAAACCAACACAGATGTTAAGATAAAGAAGATAAATAATCGAAGAAATAAAATAATTAGTCATGGGGCAGGAAAGTTCGCATCTTATTAGAAAGGATATACACTCTGTATTATTAAAAACTCCAGAAGCATTTGTTGCTAAAACTGTCAAGGATGTTGTAAGGGACTATCTGAACTATTCTTAGTATTATTCATTTTCAATGTGGTATTACTGACGCTGTAATGCTGTTCCCTATACGCATGTTACGCAGTTTGCATAGTGAACCTACTCCCTACGGGGGCACCATCTTACCCTTAGGGGGTACCAGAATCTCTACTGGCTGCTGTTCCTTGCACATACAAATGTTTTTCGGAGGCCAATTGTGGTCCGATTAACATGTGTACATGCTGGACGAAGCCTAGCTACAATCGTATTATCTAAGTCTGTTTGTTTAATTTAGCAAAAACCAAATTGGAACAATTTTAGTCTGACTAAAGTGTATACATGACATTTTACAAAGACAAATTCTTGCTTTAGACTGAAATCGAACATTTTAAGTGCATGTAAGTGCACTCATTGTCTCTTTCATATATTAAACATGTTATTCAAGCGCTATGCAAAAGACTGTCAAGGTGTCTTTGTTCTGTTAAAAAAACATCTCTCTCTCTCTCTTTTTCTCTCCCACTGCCTAAAGCAGTTAGGGAGTCTCTGGTGTGTTGAGCCAGACAAAGGAATCTTAGCTTTTTGTTAGTCTACATATATCCGTTCATGACTGAGGTTTCTGCTTTTTAAGGTTTACATGCTTTGTTGCATCAAATCAAAGCCATTCCTCCAGGTTCTGCATAGTTATCTGACTTCTGGGTCAAGTTCTTTGCATTTATCTGGGGATTCTACATGCATGGATTGCAAAACGTTTGTGGAAAAAACGCTTTTGGCTCAGAAATTCCCAGCAGAGATGTAGAATGAGGAATAGCTAAAACAGCTTACATTTGAAATTGAGCATCTCTTTCCTTTTTTCAAGAACTCCAGGGCGCTTATAAACAGTCTATATACAGTTTCGATGTCTGTCAAAAAATATGTGCAACAATTGGCTGTGTGCTTAAATTCAGGCTTTTTGCCTATTTCAGCAACTTCACCATGTTTTGTGGTAATAGATTGTGGCTACTTTCTTCTTTCAGTTGGAAAATTAACAAAGATAAATAGGGTTTAAAATCTTGCAGCTTGAGCTGTCTTAATGTTGACTTCAGAAATAAGTGGTATATTGCAAACATATGCTGCTAAACCATTTCTCACAAATAGCTTCACATTTCTTCCAATTTTTCGATTGCATTTTTAGAGTAAATTTTAGTGTTATATAATGGGTCTTTCTCTTTTTATAAACCAGTGGAACTGCCTGAGATGGCAGGGTTGGGCTCATTGTGAAGTCCACGTCATAAACCAGGTGTTCTTCATCTCAGTTCTCCATTGACCCATATTTAAAGTGACTGTGATTTATGTGAGTGAGTGTACTTTGCTTGGATGTGGCCGTACTTGCTTTTGAAGAGGTGACCTGGCAGACTTCAGGGTTTCATGTCAGATGACAAAACAGATGTTCATTTAACCGGTCTGTGTGGTATTGTACTTACAATATTCAAAATTCAAAAGATGGTACATGTGGACTTCTCTTTGTTTGAGGTAGCATTGCTAAAGGCTGCCTAACATATCACATTTCCATCGTACACATATTGCACAAGAATTAATTGTGATAGCAAGCACAATTATAGTGTATTTCACCAAAGGATTGCATATAAAGTAGATAAGTCATACTGTTACTCAGTGTGTTACAGTGTGTTTTTTTGCCAATGTGTGAATGGCTTGTAATGCAACTTAAAAAATGAGCCCTTCCCGGACTTCCTAGGTTGCCTATTAAAGCCTGTAGACTGATTTTCATGTGAAGGGAGCGGGTCACTTTTGCCAGGAAAGTAGCTTCTCTTCCGCTATTCAACAGCGACAACAAAATGCAACACTATGTAATCTTACCTTAGAGATGGAGTCTAGCAAACGTCCGGCTCCCAGCACAACACCGACTCATACACAAACTCAGAGTAAGCCAAAAAAAATTAAATAAATACATTTATCTACTGAATCCCATCTGGCCTAGCGGGAACGTGGTCGAGCGAAAACTAAAGTGAACATCAGCAGGGCATTTGATTCCTGATGTGCCCTTCGTTCGGTTTTGGGGATCAAAACCGACCCTGAATTTTCGTTTCTCTTATTGGACAGGTGAGCTTACATATCTGCAATGCATGGGAAATATGGTGCCATAAGGATTGATCTATGTCATTTTAGCTAAATTGATCATGCCTGCTAACGCTGACGCATTGCAAGCTACCTTGCTTCGTAACTTTCAGATAATTTAATCGATTTTCTCTTTATACTAAAAGTCAGGTTAATGTCAATGTTAATCTGTATTTATTCAGCAAGGTAAACTACAGTAATACATTAAATGAATGCTAGACAATGTTCAAGACCCATTCATTAGTGTAACGTAACTTGGCTATACAGAAAATATATACAAATTATCATTAAAAAACAATAGCGCATCGATATATCAAAATGACATTTGTGATGGAATCACATCAATACTGAATTGTGTCAACATATTTATAATGTACAGTCTATTTTATAAACAGTTTTAGCCCAGTTCCAGCACTGTAGAGTCAAATATAATATACATTCTCAAAGTTTGTAGTAAAACAATCAGAACTTTGTCATTTTAATTATGTTACCTCATCTGTCAGCATGATGCTGGTGAATCACATTGTCTTTTTGTACGTTACATCATTGTTTTGGTCCCTGCTCGTGTAACCATCCCTGGTCGCCCTGCTTCGAATTGGACTCGAACTGGCATCTCCAGCGTGGGAGGCGGGTGCGCTAACAATGCGGTTGCACTAGCGGGTGTTGCTAGTGCACCTCTTGAGGTCAGGAGAGTGAGGTTTACAAGATATTCATATATACATACAGACATAGACTGAATATATACAAACAAAATCATTCAGCTGGTGAATATATAGGCTATAAAAAGCTTAATTTGGCAAATAGTTAAATATGGAGCATTGTAAGAGAGCCCAGTCTCCATTTTAAAATAAGAATCCCCGGTGAATTTTGGGCTTGTTTACAGTTAAAAGTCCCAAGTTATGCACCAAATTTTCATTTTTTTCATAGTAAGAAAGATAAAAAGGAAACACAAATATATATATTTTTTTTACATTCTATAAATTGATTGTAAAAATGATTGGCCGATTAATCAGTTATCGGCCTTTTCCACCACCTTAGTTATTGGTATCGGCAAAATCCCCTATCATTTGACCTAATATATATGTTAATACTCCTTTCAGTCTTTGATTAAATGTCACAACTTGACTTGTTCACTGAGTTTGTGCGGTCCTTCTTAACAAATGTTTATGAAAAATGTCTCATGGTTTCTATGTAAGATGACACCACTGTTTAGGAGCTCTATAGTTAACAGAGGATTTGTTTTTTCTATGGGAATTTAAAATGTATTTCTCACAGCCTGCACAATAAACAATATTTTAGATCAGTGTTGTAATTAGAAGTGAAAAACTTTGGAGTAAATTTGTTGCATGTTGACTGTCATCAGCTACTCTGCTGCTGTAATTTTGCTCATCTCTCACTGGCCAAACAGACATGATGTTTATAGGATAATCACGTTATTTATTTACAGTCACAGTCTCTGGACTTTGTTCTAATCTAAAGTAGTTTCAGAACAATTAATTAAGTTGTTGAACTTTTTCTCAAACCAACTTAGTCTTGACTTGAGTTTTTCCCGTTTGTCTTGGAACTTTTGGTCTCATCTTTTGGCTTCATGATGTCTGTATGTGATAGAGATGAGATTTTTAAGATCACAACTTTGTGTCCCCACACAAAAAGTCCAAACAGTTACTGCTTAAATGTGCAAAGCTATTCAAATATCATCCAGAATTTGGTAAACATGGTCTATGTTATGTGTGTTTTTGGTCATGTGGTCATATTTTTATATAGTGTGACGATTATGGCTATTTGTTTTCTGGAACTTTAAGTAGACTGCAGTGCCCATCATAACTTTTCTTTACTACTTTGTTTTTTGTAATTCCACAGGTGACTTTGGAGAAAGTTCTTGGAATCACTTCCGCTGGGAATCGTGCTTTAGCGTGTAATCCACACTCAGGACTTGTTGCCTACCCAGCCGGGTGAGTAAATCGGTTTCACTTGATCGACTTTTTTTTAGCCGTTTAAATAGACAATTGCATGAATATCTTTTGTGAATCATTGTGATCTATGACAGTGAGTCCGTTTGTCCCTTGAAGGTAGTTTTTCTTCCACCAGAACGTAATTACTCTGCCAAATCACCATTGTATTAGGAGGTTCGTTTTGCAGCTAAGGTAGCACTACAATAAAACTAGACTGAGGTGTTCCATTTATTGTGAAAATGAGAAAAAAGACCACAGAGAGGAAACAAGATAGAAAGAGATAAATATCAGATAATAGATTAGTGATCTCAGATTGGGAATGCTTACAGACTCCTGTCTGCTGCTGCACATTATCCTGGTGGTTGGTCTGCAATGTTACTAAAATAATTTGGTTTTTGAAACATCCTATGGGTGCATGGTGTCTTCCCAAAGTACAAATGTAGCCTACATTAGATATTTTGCCAATCTAGATTGGATTAAATTTGGCCAATGGGCGAGGATTGTACTGGTTTACAGGTGTGACTATTTGCACCTGGACTTGTCTGTGATCTATAGCTTTGCACATGTACATTAAAATCATCCACTAACAAAAAAGTAACATGGGTTATAATATATATATAGAACATGTACCATGGTAATATCATGGAGTGCAATGCAAATACCATTGTACATGTTTGTATATTGCTGTTAAATGTTTCTCGCAGAACTTTGCGGGCTTTAGAAAGCTACTTATTTGTTTCTCTTTTCAGAGTTTGGCATGGAATTGATTAATGCACCAAAGCATTACTGTACAAAGAAGTAGTCAATGGTTGTGTTGTGATGCCGTCCTTCCTCTCCTCATCACATGGTGCTTGTAATCTGATTAACATGTTAAGCTTTAGTTCTCAGTGTGTTAACAACATTCCTAACTTTCTGTTGGCGTAACATGCAGCATATACATATAAAACACCAATTCTGTGCACTGTAAAAAAATCTGGCAGCTGTGGTTGCCAGAATAATTATGTAGAAAATACAGTTAAAATGTAAACCACTTTACAGAACAACCTGTACATTTTACAGTTTAAAATGGTTGTCATTTATACGCTGGCACTGTAAAAAAATTTAAAAATTAAATTAAATTCATAAAAATGCCTTCTGAAACTGTAAAAATCTGTTGTTTACTTTATAAGGTATTTTGTTAATCACCATAGTAACTACAGAAGAGCACATGATGACATGAAGTTTACCAGTAGTGGCTCTTCCAGGAGCAATGACCATTAAACATGTAGAGACAGACAGTGCTCCGTGTCACTCACACAAACACTAAACACCATCAGGGTAACACATGTGTAATTTAAATAATGCAGTAAACATAAACTAAACTACATTAAATATAAAACAGAACACCCCAGAGTATTTAACCGATATTAAAAATAAGAAGAAACGTAACTATTCCCATAAAATATAAGGAAATGTAATGGGTCACGCAGGGAATTGTGGGAACGCCTGATTAATGTTTTTTTTTTTACTGTAATTTTAACAATAATTTACTGTAAAAAAGTACATGTACTCTCTTGTTCTTTTTACCATTAATTTAACAGGAAAATCATACTTTTTATATTTAAATAATTTAAATTTTACATCATTTTATTGTAAGAACTACTGTATTGTCTTTTAAAATATATTAAAATATTTTACTGTATATTTTAGAGTTAATATTTGTTAATCAATTAACATTTTATTTCTGTAGCATTTTTATAGTATTGTTAAAATTACTGACATTTTTTACAGTGTGGGGTATAGTAATCCATATGGTAAATAGTGATTGATTCACTTTGTTCTTGGAGGCCCATAATCAATTGCTCTTCTTATGAAAGCATTTTAGTGGTCTGTTACAAAGATTAAGTTGTTTAGGAGTAGGACACACTACTTTGCTCTGTGTCCAGCCTCAGAATCAATGTAGATTGTTGTATTTTAGTGAGAGTCTGTGAGGGAAGGAAGTGCACTTTGTTTAACATAATATTATTTTGATCACTTAGCCCATGAAACATACAAATTTCCAGTGGCCAAAAAACTCTGTATGACCGATGACCTTATACTTGATATATTTCGGGTTCAATACAAATAAAACTCAATCGACTGCATTTGTTGCATAATGTTGATTACCATAACAAAATAATTTCGACTCGTTCCTCCTTTTCTTTAAGAAAAGTGAATATCGAGTCAAGTTCGAATCAAGGGCGTGCTGAGTGACTCCAATCAGGTCTCCTAAGCAACCAATTGGCCCGGTTGCTAAGGAGGGTAGAGTCACAAGGGGAAACCTCCTAGTAGTTGAGTGGTGGTGTGGTAAGTTGTACGTAGATCTGCGGAGAATAGCGTGAGCCTCCACATTCACTACGTCTCCGTGGTAACGCGCTCAAGCCATGTGATAAGATGCGCGTATTGACGCTCTCAGACGCGAAGGCATCTGAAATTCATCCTCCGCCACCCAGATTGAGGCGAGACACTACGCCACCATGAGGACTTAGAGCGCATTGGGAATTGGGCCTTCCAAATTGAGGAGAAAAAGGGGAGATAATAAAAAAAGAATGTACTGTTTTACTGGCCGAGAAATGTCTTTCGTCAAATACAGTACATGCTCTGACAGCATGCGATTTTGGACACAGGGCTTACAGCATAATTTCCAAAATGGCCTATTGAACATTTTTGCTTTTTGAATGTTAATTGTATTTGGTGCAGAAAAAAAACATATGATAATAATTGTTTATTGAAAACAAAAACAAAAATATATATACAGGTATATATTTTATTTGATGTGCTAAATTATAACGGCATACATTTGTATAGACCAAGGAGAGGAAGAAGTATTTTTGGTTTTCCTAGATTTTGTCTCTTTAAAAAAAAAGAAAAAAAAGAAAAAATAATTATTTCATATGTCAGGCTTTATAGTGTTTACAAGGAGACTGTCATAGTGAAAATCATAATCCTTTCATGAGTCTTTTAAACACAATGTCATGATGCTTACAATGTTTTACAATATTTTTACTCTGTCTTGAGGAGAATTACTGTAAAACTCCATATTAAGCATTGTTGTACAGTATTGTGTACAATAAGTGCTATCTAGAGAGGTGAATAGTTCAGTATTCAGGACAGAGTCTTCTACGTAACCAGAGAAAACAGGGAAACCAGATGCAGATACTACAATCCGAGTGACACGTCATGTCATTTGATTTCTCGACCCAAAGGATGTTATGGGTTAAACTCGTTTTTAAAATGCAAGGAAAATGTGGTTAATGTATTTTTACAAGCTGAACCAAAATAGTACCTAACCCATAATTCAAAATCAAGGTCATCTCAGCATGTATGTGTAAGGACTATGCTTGCTCACAGCATACAGTATGTGCACTTAAGCCCCATGTAGTTCATTGACGAGCCAATTTTTATTTCTTGTGTTGCCGTATTTCCTATTGAAACTTGAAGTGGGGTCGGGACATTTCGAGGGACATTCTCATTCTAGAGAGCATTTGATTGAACATAAAAGTGTGTGCAAAATGAGTCATTAATATTTTTAATGCTTAGGGAATGTAAATACGAGTCTGCTAAAACTTACTCTGTCTACTTTTAGGAGTACACTAGCATATACATTATATGATCTCAAAGCTAACAGACATGGACTAAAAGCCACAAAACTCTCATTTTGACTACTTGGAGTCTTTGAAGTAAACAGGTCAATTTATTACAAATCTTACAAGGACGTTTAATAGGGCCAACCTCCTACGTATATCTGTGGCGCCCTTCACTAATTTATCCATTTTGGCATTTAGTAGCATCAGTGAAATTTACATGAATGTTTGAATGAGATCTGGTGTAATTCAGCGGTCACTGTTGAAAAGATATGAACACAATGAATAAACGGCCCTCTGTGTTAATCAAAGATGCGTGAAAATGTGTGTCAGAATCTCTTTCAGCCCTGTGTGCTGCAGTAATGTGGGTCACTATAGCTGAATGGATCATTGCAGTGAAGGAGAGAGAGAGAGAGAGAGAGAGAGAGAGAGAGCCTCTCATGATGGATGAATGGAAGGAAAGAAGGATGACATGGGGAAAATGAAAAAAGAGAGAAAGGAGAAGAAACAGAGGATGGCAGAAAGAGAGAGGTTGTGTATATGGTCTTTCTCTCTGCTGCATTGCAGTATGCAGCACTAGTGAGGCTCCACGGCTCCACGGCTCCACACACACTCGCTAATGACTTCTCACATGCACACACACTCACTGAGAGGAGACCCGCAATCTTAATGCGTCTGCGGGGACTACCACATTGATATGATATCAATATTTTGAAAATAAATTTGGCTAGATGTATTGTGCATGAATATCAGATAGATGATTTCAATTTTCAGCATGTTTTCTTTGAATAATGCCATTTAGCATGATCATACACAGTTTACACACAAATACAAAATATTACACTCAAAACACACTCACAGAGTCAATGTGTTTCCTCCACGAATTCCAACTTATATCAGTTTTATGCCCTTGAAGAGCACTCCAGGAAGTGAGCAATGGAATTACTTCACAAATGTCACTTCTAGAAGACTGTTTGGTCAATGACGTGACGCTCATTTTTTTTGTTCGGATCTATTACGTTATTAAAATTGCAATGTAGATAAAACAATCACTAGAATATTCCTCTTAACATGTTTTCAATTACTAAGTTGGAAGTCATTGTGATTTTCTATCTGGGGCTTTAATTGAAAAAACATTTTTGGTATAAAAAAAATTGTCTCAATAAAAGCTGAAATTCTTGAAAAAGAAATGTTGAGCTTTGCAAAACAATCTTTTGTTAAAATCTATTTTAGTAGGTCCCTCAAGTGGTGTAACTGACTTTTAGGTTGCCATTTTATTGTCATGTGACAAAAAAACAACAACAAAAAAACAGAGGACACATTTAGAGCCTGATGACTGTAAGGAAAGTAAAAGGCTAGTATTGGCTAGAAAAGGCTCATTTTGTTCATGTCATATGGAGTAACCCTGAGAAAACATAATTAAAGTTAATTATGTACTCTCTCGTGCATCCAAGGTGCAAGGGAAATATTATAATACCTTTTTAAGTCGTCAGGTCTATACATTTTTAGATTATTTGTATAGCTCCTTTCACAACACCCATCGTTTCAAAGCAGATTTACAGAAGATCAGGCATTAACAGACGATACAACTGCAATGTCTAGAAGTCATCATTGTGTAGTTTGATAAAATATAATTGTGGATTGTTTTTAAAAATAAGTCATTAAATAAGAATTGTATTTATAACCCCAGTTTTACTTTTTGGTTACACCACATTACATTTTAAAAGTCATTAAAGTGTGTTTGTTTTTACAAGTTACATTTAAAGTACCTGCATTTAATTACATTTGTAGTTACACTGTTAACTTTGCCCCCAACCTTTACCCCAAAACCTAACTCTAACCCCTAACCCCTAACCCTAACCTTACTCCTAAACCTACCCGTACCTCAACCTCAGTAGCAGCAAATGTGGATATTTTGCAGAACAACATGTAGTTACACTGTAAAAACATAGTCTTGTATGTATTTAATGTTAGTACATAGTAGTTAAGGCCAACTAATAGAAAGTGTCACCACAAAGTCTGCAGATGATGGCAAATTTAAAGCTGCTGTAAGCAGGTAACACTTATGTCACCAAACAGAACTGCAAAAGTTTCCAAACAGGTTTTTGAGAAACACCCACTGTCTTCCTTTGAAAACAGGTAGTGTCTCCCTTACTCATGGCATTTGTAGAGATCCACTTCCAGGATTTCTGAATGCTTCCTAATGCTTTTTTATTACTATTTACACTTTAAAAAAGCTAGACACACAGCAACAAATAGAACAGAACACGGGTGCCTCAAAACACTTTTTTTAAACCTTAAAGTTGTTCGACATGGATGATAAAAATGTGGCGCATTGGTCAAAGACGTCCATTGAGCACATGTTTAGATAGAAAAACAATGCATCTCGGACAGATACAAAAATGTTATGTGTGATTTCTCAGGACACTTATTTAATTGATTCCAAAAAAGAAATAGCTTACAGCGCCCTATGCAAATAAATGTTCCTCTTTGTGAACATGTGATTTGATAATTACAAAAACCCTCAATTACTATCAGCGGAAAAATATTCTTTACATATTTGCATGCTTTTTTAAAAACAAGCAAAGCAGAAAGATTGTAAGCATTTGAATTATGCAAGATACCAAAAGTACAGTAAGTTTGCTGTTACTTCATCAAGACAATATTCCTATTCAAGACAAAGTACCAATGACATACAGTATGTCTGTGTCCACTAGCTTCACATAGGTGTACCAAACACACTTTTGAGACGGCAATGCCCTGCATCCTTCGGGGTACTCTCTTCAAGTGCCCTGAGTGAGTAGGGCCAGAGACGGGCCATTTCTAATAAAATGAATGGGGGGGATTTAACAGTCAATGAATGTAGAAAGGAAGTCCTGCCTTACAGGTAATACAGCCAATCACCTATTAGTTACAGACATCGCCTGTCAATCAACTCGAGAACGCGCATGCGCATTAGCTATACAAATCAGGAAAATTGTGTTTTTTGTGTAATCTGAGATAAAGAAGCACAATTTATGATACCAGTGTTGTCAGATTTTACGGCTGGTTTGAAATATGTTCTTTGATCATAATCTTTTTGGAGATTTCGGTCTTTCTCCATTCAAGTAGATAGGAGCTGCACTTTCATGACTGGAAATAGCTTCCAGGGAGTGTTCCAAAGATGGCCACCATTGGACTGGCTTGCTAGAAAGGTATAGTGATGAATGGAATTTACTATTAGTAACTAACCTGAAGTGAATTCCCTAAGCATATCATAGCACCAGGTCATCTTTTCATTGTGCGATCCCCTTGCTATCTGAATATATCTTAACTGCTGGGCTCAGACTTGTTGGATTTGGGAGTTCTGGTCACCATCTGCCCAAGCTGAGGAGAGAACAGGCCTGGATCACAGGAGTAGTCCTACAGCTGGGCTCAGGTTTGGAAAGGTTTTTGAGTCTGACAGGGAGCTGGAGTGTGCGTGTTAGAGGAAGAGAGACACAGGCCTGACCACCTGTCTCTGGTTTATCCCACTCGCCAGATGGACCAAAGCTACAACTGTCCTTATTTACTGGCCACAACATTTGATCTGCCTCCTCTTGAACACTTATACAAGTACAAAACAGTCTACACCCTAAACAGTTGTGAAACCTGAGAGACCATAACACAAGCTGTTTAGGATCCAGTTATCTATAGCCTCTGTTGTACAACAGCTTTTAGCTTGTTTTAGTTCTCATTTAATTCTCCTAGACATGGAGTCTGTCTCCATCTGTCTTGTTTTACACTTGATTAATTTACAGTAAAGCTCTTTAATTATAATTATATGGTTAGATCTCTATAAAGGAGTATTCTGGGTTCAATACAAGTTAAGCTCAATTGACCACATTTGTGGCATAATGTTGATCACCACTAAAAACATTTTCGTTTCGTCCCTTGTCTATTTTTCAAAAGTACAAGCAAAAATCTCAGTTACAGTGGGGCACTTGAGTGGCTTGTTGAGCGCGTTACAATGGAAACATAGCACGTGTGGAGGATTCACGCTTTTCTCCGCGGCATCCACGCACAACTCACCACGTGCCCCACTGAGAGCGAACCACATTATGGCAACCACGAGGAGGTTACCCCATGTGACTCTACCCTCCCTAGCAACTGGTCCAATTTGGTTGCTTAGGAGACGTGGCTGGAGTCACTTAGCATGCCCTGGATTCGAACTCGCGACTCCAGTGGTGGTAATCAGCATCCTTACTCACTGAGCTACCCAGCACCCCGAAACAGTATGTATTTTAATATTTATTGTCTGGCTTCAATTGTAACGAGCCAAATATTTTCTGTGGTAATCAATATTATGCTGCAAATGCTTGTATTGTACCTGGAGCATTTCTTAAACTGGAATGTTATTTTTAAGCAACCACCTTGCAGCATGCTAGCCCTAACCCAACCAGAACATCCAAGAAACCACATAGCAATGCCTTGGCAACCATTTCTAAACATTCTAAAGAACATTCTAATCATTGTAATCTGAGTTACATAGAGGCACTTACAATGGAAGTGAATGGTGCCAGTCCGTAATCTTTAAAATACTCACTGTTTTAAAAGTATAGCCACAGGACATAAACTATATGCATATTACCATTATTTTAGTGTAAAAAAATGACATACTAACCTTCTGTGTAAAGTTATATTCAATTTAGCAAATTTGTTGCCATGACGACATAATGCTGTAAACCCCAAAACCCTAAAACGAATTTAAAAATTACAATTTAAACAACTTTACTGCTCAAATAATACAGTAGTTTTAACAGGAAAATTAATGCGAATTAAAACATTTCCTTTTCAGGTTTATATTAAGCACATAAACTGGAAAATCTCACAGTACACTGTAAATTTAAGTTAAGCTCAAGGCTCAAACTGCACTGTGAGGAATCTACTGTAAATAATGTTGTTCGAACAGTAACATGAATCTCTGTGCGGTCAATCTGTAGTCACGCGCGAGTAGATCTCTGAGAGTCTAGGCATCCTGCCCTCATTTCTCCTGCAGCTAGGCTCACCGCACAGAAACAGCATTTGTATCTTGCACAATCCCACAGTGATCCTCCCAAATCAGAGATTCCATTACTGTACTGAGAGAACAGACTCCCATGAGGAAATCTGGAGGAAACAGAGACAGTGTTGAAATGTGTGTCAAAGGGAATAATAAATTTTCACGACTACAAGAAACACCGAGTAACTCAAAAACTGTATAACAAAGTAGGAATAGTTGTAAGTAGCACTGGCTTGATGCTAAGCAAGTTCACAACATTCAAACATATTTCACTTAAAATGAAAGTATTAATGAGAAATAGTTCAGTTTGATTAATTACATTTGTTATTTTCCTCAATGTTTGTTTTGTCCTCTGTGTTCCGCGACCCGTGGGGACACTCCTCAGCCCCTGGCAGCAGCCCTACCACTCCAGGCAGTCGGGGAGTCGCTTCCCTCCACCCCTCGCAGACGGCGGCATTCTCTCAACCCCTCCATGTTTCTGGGGGATGGCAGGGCACTCCTCGGCCCCTTGCAGCGGCTCCATCATGCCAGGTAGTCTGGGAGTCCAGCCCCCATTCTCCCCACGGACGGCGGGCGTTCCCTGCGTCCGGGCGGTCGGACTACTCTGGGTTAAGATGGGTGTGGCAGGGCGGAGGGCGGGGCCGGGTTGTGATCCTACACACCCGGTCCCGTATTAGGCTAATCAAGCCTCTGAGAGGGATAAAGGCCGACTGCAGAGGATTGTGCGGTAGAGAGAGATCATTGTGTGGGAGGAAGCGAGAACCGGCTTGACAATATAAATAATATTTAGCTTAGCGTAAATCTGACAATTTACACAAGGTTTATTTCTATTTCTACTCCTCCAAACTTACTTCAATCTTACTTCTCTGTCTGCTCATATGAATGTAACACATCATAAGAAAGTGTTTCACAGCTGTTCAAATGCACTTTGGATCACATCATTTATATGGATAAATGTTTTCCATCTGAAAGGACTAAATATTAAATGAAACAAATGACAATAAAATGCAAAGTAATCTCTTCTGTAATCAAAATACTTTTTGAATGTAACTATATTCTAATTACCAATTATTTAAATTGTAACTGTAGTGGAATACAGTTACTTATATTTAGTATTTTAAATACGTAATCCTGTTACATGTATTCTGTTACTCCCCAGCCGTGCATATACATGCATAAGGCAAATCTGCTGACTGTGCACTGATTCACATCAGTTGACCTTTGTAAGTGGATGAGCTGTAGACAGTCTTACAACAGTCATGCATAGTCATTGATCCAAGCCCTTTCAAAACTATCAGGAGCTTGGCAGATATATAGTGCAGGAAATCCATTAATGGTATTACTTGCCAAAAATGAAGCTCCTCTTCTTTCCTCGTTTCTCTGTCTCTGCCATCAGCTGGGGTTTGTGAAAGACCTGTCTTGATGAGTGGTGGGGACATGAGTAATGTGCTATTGAAACATGAGGTCATCTTTTCTGTCCCTCTCTGGGGAGATGGATTGCTTGTGTGGCTTTGTCTCAAACATCTCTGGAACGGACACCAGAAGAAAGAGACTACCAGACAGCTAGTGCCTTGCTCACTCTGTGTGTGTGTGTGTGTGTGTGTGTGTGTGTGTGTGTTGTGTGCAACCTGACCTTTAGAGCTGGCCCTTAGCCAATGGAAGAGGCCTTTACTGTAAAGATATGGTTTTGTCGAGCCAGATTTTGAACCGCCCACTTAGATAGGAAGGGGCCTTCATGGAACAAGTTCACATAAGAGACGCAACTTTATAAGTGGTATACACCATTGGCTCGAACTGATCATGAGCACGCGAGGAACGGTTCTAGTAATATTTCCACTTGATCAGTGATTCCCAATGGTTATCGATATATCTGCATTTGTTCAGATATAAATTTGGCTGTTCGTTGCACAATAGTCTTCATCTCTTTAAACAAATACTTCTCAACATATTTCTCAACACAACTTTGATAACGTGTGAGCGGCAGGGTAAATTTTGGGGGGGTCAAATGACAGATTATGTACTCTAACCATCAGTGGATAATATACTGTGCATATGCATCTTTCCTATAGCCTACACAATGTATTTTCAGTTACAAGTATGTTGTTTTGTGGTTTGACAGCTTGACTGAAATCAATTCAAGGCTACGTAGAGGGAAATTGCATTATAAACATTGCCATTTCTAAACGTTACACCAGTTTCATACAGTAACCTGCAAACTCATCAACATCACTTTGTTTATTCTTAAAAAGGTACAAAAACCTTTTTAACTTTTGTGTATATGGTGACTTGATCCACAACTTAGTTTGAACTGCCACCTGCCGCATTGACGGGTCCTGTGTTGTGATACCCGTGCCTTGTCCTACCCGAACAGCTTCAGTAAATGTTATATCACCCTCTTGTGGTCTCCCAAAGCTATTAAGCCAGACTATGTTTAATGGAAGGAAACTGACTTTTTGTAAAGCACACCACTTATGCTTCTAATTTAAATGTAGGTTTGATGCTTCAAAAATGTATCAAGAAAAAAACATGCCTATCAATAATCAATATATACTGTAGATATTTTATGCCATGCCTATACACAACCCCTCAGCATACAGTGTTAAACCTCTCTCTTTTTTCACCTTATTTTCATTCATGCGATATGGGACGTGTCTTTCTTGTACTTTAGCAGAGTAAAAACCAGGGGCTTAATAACTGGATTATGTGATCATCATCAATAGCGCACTTGCTCCAATGTTTGCCTTTCATGTCGTCGCCAACTGACGTATTTGTTGCATACATTCTGATCTTAATTTCGTAGCACCATGGTGGAAAATAATCCGTAACCATGTCTCATTCCATATTTATTTATTTGTGCAATACATAACTGATGTATGTCAATAACCTGTAATACTTTCCCTCCTCATGTTCCAAAACCTGATGATTACTTTCTTTCGTATTACACAAAAATTATTTTCCTATTAGAGTCATGGATTGATACATCTTGACTCCCGGAAGATATATCAAATTGGACTTTGTAAAGCTATCGTCAATTTTTGTGTGCAAATGGACCTAACTGCAAGTTCCTCAAATTATCTTTTAGTTTTTTTTTAGATATTTATTTTTGAAACATTTCAAATATACCTAAAAAGTGCATTGACTTGCTTTACTCATCATCAGATAAAGGAAGTCAACTCATCTCCTTTGGGTGTTTTAGGAAATTCATTCCAGAATGTTTTTGTTTTTCTATAAACTGGTTAAAGCACTTTCTGTCTATATATTTGCATATTACCTTTAGTGAGGCTTCAATATTTTATTTATTTATGGAAAAAACTGCATTGTGATCCTTTTTCTGGGCCTCCTACAGACTTGAAAAAGGGCTAGTGTAGATTTTGTCATTGGAAGGGTTTTTAGCCCAAAAATATGAAGAATTTTGCTGCGTTAATTGACATATTTGCATTGTGTTTTGTTTGTCTGACTACCTGTCTTTTATTTCATCAGTACAGCAGGCTGTTTTACCCACTCATATTGTCTCAAAAGATCTTTACATGAGCCATGTGCTTCCATTTACAGGTTATAAAAGCCATGTGTTTATTCTTTAAAAAGCTTTGAGGTTGTTCCTGTATTTGGAAGATAAAAGACACAGAGGTCATGAATAGACTCTTTGTCGTGCACTGCGCCCTTACACAAAATCTATCAAAGAAAAAACCTATTTGCTCCGATATGTTAACAGAGCAAGGAAATTAGGCATTTTTTTAATTGCATATTTACATTATTTGACATCTTTCTCTTTGTCGTTTGACAGGTGTGTGGTTGTGCTACTGAACCCTAAGAAAAATAAACAACATCATATTCTCAATAGCTCCAGGTAAGACTTTCATACTTGTATAAACAAGCAAAACATGAACAAATGTCACATCGTATGGCTCATTAGCTGCACTAGTGTACTGTGCATGAGTGTTTCTAAACAATCATACTCCTTTTGCCTTTAGATGATCTCTGTAATAATCAGTAAATTATAAACTTTTTCAGATATTGGCTTATAATTCATTAAAGGCTCTGGTACTGTGTAAATGAACTAGTTTTTCCTGATTTAAAATCAAAGGGAACTTTTATATGTATTATATATGGATAGTTTACATAAAATACTTTTGCGATGTTGACTTGTCCTGTAGTATGACGTGCTATATCTAAAGCTATTATAAACAGCATTTGGCTAATTTTGGTAAAATTGTTATGCATGCAGCACTTATGACCTCATATTAATTGAAAGAACAAGTCAAGGCACAAATGTGATGGCAAATGGTGAGAAACAGGATATACACATTCATTTAAATTGTAACAATGTCCATGGACACTTTATTCATCAATTACCCACATATGTATTTGTATACTACAGTATATATATTTATATGTATATGTATGTAACCCAATGATTGCATTGTGGGTCAATGGAAGCCATTGTTATAATTGTGATGAGCAATATGTAACCAGACGAACAGGAAATTTCTCAAGCTAGAAGAATGTGTACACTTCAACACAGGCTTAAATACGTCCGTCTACTCACTCCTTTCTCAGGAAAACCATCACTACGCTCGCCTTTTCTCCTGATGGCAAATATGTGGTCACGGGCGAGGTGAGTACTCAAGTTTTCAACATTTTAAAACATGGTTAAGTTATAGCCACATAGTAGACAAAGTCAGCAGCTCTAGAGTATGATCTCACACATAGATAAAGCCGAAGTAGCTTGAGTGTATGAAAATAAAGTTCTCTAACCTCCAGGCCTCTAAAGTGTACAGTACTTTGTAATCCCTGAAGGCAATGACTACCTATCAGTATAATTTGTCTATTATCACCATGGAGTCAAGTACTGAAATTATGATTATTATGGCTTTCGTTCCTGCAATTTACTTCCTTTTGCACTAACATTTGGATTGGAAGGGATTTATTGCTTTTAATCCAATATACGTATCACACAAATGCATGCAAGATATGTAATTTGTCCAGCTTGAAAGAAAACACAGACACAAAGTGATACAAACATCAGAATAAAAACAGACGATTGAAGAAAAATGCACATGAAATACATAGACAGTGAAGTTTAAAAATAAGGCCACGTCCACACTAATACATTTTCATTTAAAAGCGCATTAACTTCGCTACGTTTATGTATCTCATCTACACTAGAACGGCATTTTCATCCATGAAAAATCCAAAAATACTCTCCATTAAATGGATTAGTGTGGATGTGGCTATGACTTTCTTTGTTTGGTTTAAAGTCAAATTGAAGTTTTTCCAAGTGAAACAGAATATTCAGTAGGACATAATGGAGAGTGGGGCTTGATTTTAACCATCAGGTTTGATTGGATCACGTGGTATTAATGTTAATGAAATAATGTTATTGGTTAATCTTATTTTCCCCTCCATTGTGGCCTTTTGTTTCATCAGCAGAAAAAGTAAAGTTGTTTTAGAGGTGGATAAAGTTAATACATTTTTAAGAAAGTGGTGATTACTGGTATTAATGCAAAACTAGCTAGGGTTTTTAGTGTTTTTCTATGTGGTTGCTAGGGCATTCTGGATGGTTGCTAGGTGGTTTCTTATTGGTCCAAGTAAAAAGAACCCATCCACAATTTTTCATGATGTTCTATTTCCTAGATATAGCTCAGGTCCCTGTTTTCGCCTGTTTTATCATCCCCCAGCCAAGTGAAAGTTGTGATCTCTGGCGTAAGTTTGGTCATTTAGAAAATGAATAGCATAACTTTCCTTAACAAGCCACAAACCATTAGGGATTTCAAATCCCTAACCCCCATTATGAGCAATAGCAGTACAGTAATAGTGCCTTTGCAAGCATCACTACATATGAAAAAAAAAGTTTGTTTGTTTTTCTTTTGAATTGGGAAATTATTAACAATAAGGGTACATATTGCTTTCATATTGTCTTTTAAAGTGCACAATTGGTATGAAACTACTGAATGGAAACAATAGTGTGGTATATCTGCTTACGACAGTATTCAGGTCTGTGTGGACTTTGTTTGCGAGGCTGAACACAAATACAGATCCTGTGTTTGCCTTATCTAGTCCACTGAATCATGCGGAGAGCTGATTTGTGTGTGTGTGTGTGTGTGTGTGTGTGTGTGTGTGTGTGTGTGTGTGCACAAGTAGTCCTTTCCATTCGGGAGCAGTTTCTTACTCCAGCATGTGAAAGTGATGTGAGTTTGTGCTTACCGGCTGCTGTGGCAACAGGCTAGCCTGCACAAAGAGTGTGTATTACTACTGTGATAAAAAGGTGAAGGGAAACTGTGAGCCAACAGAGCAAGTAAGAGAGTAAATGGTCTGAACTTATACAGCGCTGTTTTAACCTTAGCAGTTTTCAAAGCGCTTTACACTGTGACTCATTCACGCACACACTCGCACATCAATGACACCAAGGCTAGCCTACCATTGGGAGCAACTTGGTGTTCAGTGTCTTGCCCAAGGACACTTCGGCATGTGGAGTCACGTGGGGCTGGGAATCGAAAAATCAACCCTGTTATTAGTGGCCAATCCGCTCTACCATCTGAGCCACAGCCGCCCCCAAAGGAAGGAGGAGAGAGTAATGAGAGATGTGCCTAGAGGAAGAGACAAGAACAGTCTGGAGTCTACATGTGTCTGCTTACCGTGGTTTGACCTCTGACCTCCACATTCTCACTATGAAACCCCTGTAGCTATGAATGCTAATCAGATGTTGGCAGCAATCTCTCGTGTTAAAGGGATAGTTCACCCAAATATTAAAATTCTGTCATTGTGTGTTCACTATCATATTGTTCCAAACCCTTATGACTTTGTTTCTTTTGTGGAACACGGGATGTTTATACTGCTCTCTTTCCATACAATTAAATTAAATGGAGACCAGAGACAGCCATGTTCCATACAATATGGGGACAAAAAATCAGCTTGGAAATTCTTCAGTGAATAACTCCTTTTGTGTTCCAACCAATTAAAGCAAGCCATGTGGGTTTGGAGCAACATGAGGGTGAATAAATAATGACAGAATTTTCTTTTTTGGGTAAACTATTCCTTAAAAGGGTGCATGGCATGACTTTTTAATTATTTTAATATGTTCCTTGAGGCTCACTTATAATATTAAGTTTTTGCACAAAAAAACAGTCATATGTTTGTAAAACATGATCATTTTCACCCTTATTCTGACACTCGATTTTGGTGCAGCTTCTCCTTTAAGACTTGACAATAAACGGCCACTGTTATGATTGGCTCTCTGCTCTTGACTGACCTCCACTCTTCTTGCCATCTCACTGCTCTCCGCTATTGGGTGGGTTGTGGAAGTGATAAGATATAGTAGACATTGAAGTGATGTTGTGGAGACGGTCAGATGCAAATGTCTACCACAGTGTGACATCACAATGTGGAGAAAGTAGAGAATGAGTCGTTTCGACAGCTTGGTTTCAACAAATTCTCTTTTTGCGGTGAGGGGGAAGTTTTGAGTTCTGAATCTTACAGTATGTTTTTAAAGTACAATGACCTCTTATATGTCAAAATATCAAGATAAATTATATTCTTCATTCATGTCATCATCCTTTTAAAGCAGTATGTTGTGTGCGAGTCCCTTTTTGTAAATCCTCTTGAGTCATTGTTTGGGGTGCCTGATCTGACTTGATTTGAGTTGCATAATATGGGATTGACCTGACATGTCTCGACTTCTCTGTTTCCGAGTTGTTAAAGTGTTATGCACACATGTATGGAACAAATCAAATGGTGCACCTTGAAGGCACGTTTGCTGTACTAACATAAAAATACAAGGTTCCCATTTTCATGTCCATCCATCCATCCATCCATCGACAACCGCTTATCCTGTGTACAGGGTCGCGGGGGGGCTGGAGCCTATCCCAGCTAACATTGGGCGAAAGGCGGGGTACACCCTGGACAGGTCGCCAGTCCATCGCAGGGCCCCCATTTTCATGTGAAACTGGGAATTTTAAAATGGTCATAGAAATGAATTGTACTAAATCAATACAAGTTATATACAGTAGACATATAGTAGTGATACATTTATATATATTGTTTGTAGTTACACTATGCTCTGAAATATTTTACCAGCTAGATATTATGTTGTCTCTAGTCTCTAAGTTGAGTTGGAGTAAAACTTGCTTTTTTTTCTGTCGGCCTGGTCAGGCCAGTAGTTTATATTTTTACTTGCGTTGCCAACATTTTCACTGGCCACCTACACATTTTTTTTTTCTCAAAAATTCTCAAATTATGTGTTTAAATCTGTATTTTTTAAAATCATGACAATATATTGGTCAAACATTGCGTGTAATCCCATATAAATCTCTACTTTTCTCTCCCTATAGAGTGGTCATATGCCGGCGGTACGTGTCTGGGATGTGGCAGAGAGGACACAGGTGGCGGGGTTGCAGGAGCATAAGTACGGCGTGGCGTGTGTGGCTTTCTCCCCCAACAGCAAATATATCATCAGTGTGGGTTACCAGCACGACATGATCGTCAACGTCTGGGCCTGGAAGGTGAATAACAATATCTGTACAGCCATAAAACACTCACCACACAGCTGCTTTCATTTTATTATTATATATGTCAAGTATAATGCATCAACTTTGCATCATCACTGTCTCAATTTATTTTGCAATAATGACCAGGTGATTGTATGCCATTCTGTTTATTACATGACTACTTGCCTAATAAATAATAACCCAATGCAATATTGATTTGAATTGAAATAATGTTTGTAGAGAATGAAAGAGAATCAAAATATTAACACTGCTGTGGGACAACAGTCAATTATAGAGTGATTGACCAATCAGAATCAAGTATTCCAGTGAGCTGTGTAATAATTAGTTTAAAGAAATAATGATCGATTCACCTAATTTGAATGTTTTCTTTTCAGAAAAATGTAGTGGTTGCCTCCAACAAAGTGTCCAGTAAAGTGACAGCTGTGTCTTTCTCGGATGACAGCTCTTATTTCGTCACGGCAGGAAACAGACACGTGAAGTTCTGGTATCTTGACCACACCAAATCGTCCAAGGTACACCATAAAAATGTGGAAGACTGCTGCCAACCTCCACCAAATATAGCTCAGATCTCTGGCCAGATCTTTGCCTCAATGTCTCAATTAGGCTTCAGTTCAAAATGACTGATATTACACAAACTTCTAGTTTGTCTACACTGTACTAAAGATGATCATGGTCTTAAATGAATGTCTTATCAATCTCTCAGTTGAACGCCACAGTCCCATTACTGGGCCGATCTGGTCTTCTTGGAGAGCTGCGGAATAACTTCTTCAGCGATGTGGCCTGTGGAAAGGGCCGGAAGGCGAGCAGCACATTCTGCATCACTTCCTCTGGGCTTCTTTGTGAGTTCAACGACAAAAGAATGCTGGACAAGTGGGTGGAGCTTAGGGTGAGTGACAAGGATTGGTCAGTTTTGAAATCTGTCACAAGTATGCATGCATTTCAGGGGTTCTAAAGTAAAAATACCATTGAGTTGAGCAATATCACATGAGTGAGCAGGGTTGGGGGATTACTTTGAAATGTATTCCACTACAGATTACAGAATACATGCTGTAAAATGTAATTTGTAACGTCTTCCATTAGATTACTCAAGGTCAGTAATGTAATCTAAATACTTTGGATTACTTCTTCAGCACTGGTAGATTTTTTCACTTGTTTTGACTATAAAATCCCACAACAAAATACATGTTAAAAATACATTCTCTGAAAAACCTAAATATCTTATGCAGTGTTTTTAGATATACGGATTTTTAGATATTTTTACAGGAAAACATTACACATTTTTTTATCAATAATATGATTTTTGCCCTAATATCAAAGGTCTTACTAGAAAAACAGAAATTATGATCCAATGTGAATTTTCTTGATAAAAATATGATCGTGTCTGGTAACATGTGTATGTAAAATGGCTAGAAATAGCATTTTAGCTTAGCGTAAAGCTGACAATTTACACAAAGTTTATTTCTATTTCTACTCCTCCAAACTTACTTCAAACGTACTTCAAACTTACTTCTCTGTCTGCTCATATGAATGTCACACATCATAAGAAAGTGTTTCACCACTGTTCAAATGCACTTTGGATCACATCATTTATATGGATAAATGTTTTCCATCTGAAAGGACTAAATATTAAATGAAACAAATGACAATAAAATTCAAAGTAATCTCTTCAGTAAAATACTTTTTGAATGTAACTGTATTCTAATTACCAATTATATAAATTGTAACCTTAGTGGAATACAGTTACTAATATTTTGTATTTTATATACGTAATCCTGTTACATGTATTCTGTTACTCCCCAACAATTTGAGTAAGAGTGCTACTGTACTTAATATAAGCATGGCTGTGATTCAGCTCTAGGTATGTGCCAGCAGTTCTATAAACAAGAAGGTAGTATCGAGAGTCATTTTATACAATATAAAGCCAGCCACTGTATTTTCTTTATTTAATTTTGCCCCACCAGTGAAAACAGTTTGATTACAATATCCACAGCACCAAGATGATTTTGATTGCACTGGACTGTTGTTGGATTCCGGTCTCCATAAAAAACAATGTAATGAGTGATCTAGATGAGAACAACAACCATTTTAAATCGTTGGTGTAAAAATGTGTTTTGACCCAAATTGTGTAGTTGTTGGTTGTCATTACAACTTTACCTGGAGACTGGAAAATAAAAAGACTTCCGTTATGAATCATGGATCACTCAAATGTGTATTGCGAACAATTTAATTAGAATTCTATGTTGCGAACACAGACAAGCACAGACAAGCAGAATGATACATTTTTGAATAATCCATTTTCTGATGGACACCCGTTCTGTTTCTGACACACTATAGAGCTACTAAAGCAACTTTACTGTCACGTCCTTTTAAAATAAATGATTTTACTTTACCAAAAATCATCAGATATGGTGTGAAGCTACTTTAGACTGATCAAGTTTTGGAATTTATACTTAAAGGGATAGTTCACCCAAAAATACAGTTCTCTTATCATTTACCATCCCAGATATGTATGACATTCTATCTTCTACAGAACACAGAAAAATAATTTTAGAAGAATATCTCAGCTTTGTAGGTCCATACAGTGAAAGTGTATGGTGACCAAAAGCTCCAAAAAGAACATAAAGGCAGCATAAAAGTATTCCGTAAGACTCCATTGGTTTAATCCATGTCTTCTGAAGTGATCCATTTGGTCTTGGATGAAAACAGACCAAACTTCCTTCTCACTATACATTTTGACATTTGCAGTCTCCTTGGTGATTATGATTTCAAGCTTGATTACACTTCCTAGAGCCATCTAGCCCTCTGCATATGCATCAAGAGCTAGAAAGTTTAATCAAGTTTGAAATCATGATTTATATGATTTATTGTGAAAAATGAGTTATATTTTTGTCTGTTCTCATACAAAACCAATTGGATCACTTCAGAAGACATGGATTAAACCACCGGAGTCTTATGGATTACTTTTTTGATGCCTTTATTGGCTTTTTGGAGCTTCAAAGTTTTGGTCACCATTCCCTTGCGTTGTATGGACCTACAGAGCTGAAATATTCTACTAAAAATCTTAATTTGTTTTTTTGCAGAAGAAAGTCATACACATCTGGAATGGCATGAGGGTTTTTTTGGGTGAACTATTTCTTTAAAATGTTCAAATGTCTTGTTTATACGCTTTATTAAATGTTGTTTTTTTTTTTTGCAGTTAAGCTTTTTCATGTGCGTGTTTTTTCCATTTTCTTTCACTGATATCAAAGCCCTTGTACTTGTAGGGTGTTTCTAACCTATCTGTTATGTTAAACAAGTCTGTGTCTGTGTTAATTAATGATGCTGCTGCTGTTGTCTAATATTAGCCTGTTCTGCCTCTCTTACACTGCACAGAAAAATGACAGTTTCGCAGTAAGTCTCATATTTGGGTTGCAACTTTCATGCCTCATTGTACAACACATTGAATGACATACTGCTGTCAGTCACCATTCTCATCTGTTTGACCCACCTAACTGCGGTGACATCACTTAGATTCATTTTGTGCTAGTTTTTACTCTAATATCAGAAAGTATTTCATTTTTCTGACGTGTTCCATCTGTTTTATGACTTCCGAGAGAAAAATATTGGATAAATTGTAAAGTTTATTTAAAAAAAATCTCTCTATCTCTAAAAGAGATACGCAAAATAGTATTTCTGCTATGTGAAGGGTTCTGAGCTACTGTTATGCACATGATTCAGAGATCTTGATCTGACTCCTTCTCACAAACTGACAAAGTGGGTCATGGTCAGAGCAGGTGGGCGCTCGCACAATTCTGCTTTTGTGGCAGCCCCTGTGCCGACTGTGCTGAGAAAATACAGAAAGTGCCAAAAAGAACGAGAAATGGAGAGAATGAGTCTGAGTCCTCAAGAACCTTTCTGTCTTACAGTTTATCAACTTCAAGAACACTGTGGATCAATACACATGTTATTCATCCAAACATTTTACTTGTTCTTTCCTTGTTTGTGCCTTACCTCCCAAAATTAAATTAGACGTTTCAGTGAAGGGGACTCTTATAATCCCATATTAGATATATCTTATCTAATGCATTTACAACTGCAGCTACATGATAAATCACATGGATAACCCACTTTTATCTGCTACGGCTTTATAAAATAGTCTCCCTTACAAATGGATATACATCACTTCCTGGCTGCCTACTTTTGTATAAATCTCATCAGCTGTTATATGCATGCTGCGTATGTTTTCCATAACATTATCATTGAATGTCAAGATACGGTATATCTCACAGATATACTGTAGCTCTCATTTTGTCTGTTGTTAAAATTGGTTCCTTTCATAATATTGACTTACTCCAGATATCACTTCTAAACTTTGATCTCTTTGATTTATGTGTCTGATCTGTAATCTTTCAGACTAGCATGGCCACGTCTCTGTCAGTCACAGAGGATCTGATCTTCTGTGGTTGTGCTGATGGTACCGTGAGAGCGTTCAGTCCTGTTGATCTGCACTTTATCTGCACGCTGCCTCACCCTCACAGTCTGGGCACAGACGTCGCTACTGTTACTGAGGCCAGGTAAGATGAAGCCAGGTATGTGACGGGTATGTGAAGGTTAGCCTATCATAACAGAGTAAATGTACTTCAAGAAATCTTAAAGTTACAGTACAGAAACAAAAACGGCCTGTTTGATATGAAGCCTTCTGTTTGAGAGGGAAGGTGAAAATTGTAAAATGAAATTTAAGCTGTTTTTAGTGCAAGAAACATTGATTAAAATGATTAAGTCTTACTACTAGGGGAAATTGCTACAGTAGTGTGGAATATAAATGTGAAAATAAATGATGTTTTGTAATTAGATGCTGTTAGATGATGTCATGTTATTCCCACTTTATCAGTAGTACATTGTGAATTTCCTGTTGCTCAACTGGAAGAGAATGGTGCAGATTTGTTCAAATGTAATAATTGTGCGCATGTTCATCTCATACGTTTTTGAAAAACATTTATAGAATTTTCTACAAAAATAAAAATATTTAATTACTTTAAAAATGTCATGTTGTGTAATCATTAAGTTAAAGGTTGTACAATACTTTCCTTGCACCTCGAAAACATGTAAATGTAAACTTTTCATCACTAAGTTTTCAAACACACTTTTGAAGGTAAAAATTGTTTTGAGTCATGAATATACACTCACTGAGCAGTTTATTAGGAACATTATGGTCCTAATAAAGTACCAGACATGGTTTTCTGCTGTTGTAGCCCATCTGCCTCAAGGTTCGACGTGTTGTGCATTCTGAGTTGCTATTCTGCTCACTACAATTGTACAGAGGGGTTATCTGAGTTACCATAGCCTTTCTGTCAGCTTGAACCAGTCTGGCCATTCTCCGTTGACCTCTCTAAACAACAAGGAGTTTTCATCCGCAGAATTGGCGCTCACTGTATGTTTTTTTTTTTTTGGCACCATTCTGAGGAAACTCTAGAGACTGTTTTGGGGCGGCTGTGGCTCAGGTGGTAGAGTGGGTTGACCACTAATCACAGGGTTGGCGGTTCGATTCCCTACCCACATGACTCCACATGCCGAAGTGTCCTTGGGCAAGACACTGAACCCCAGGTTGCTCCCAATGGCAGGCTAGCGCCTTGCATGGCATCAAATCAATCAAATCAAATCAAATCACTTTATTGTCACACTACTGTGTACACGAGTGCAACAGCAGGTGAAATTCTTGTGTGCAGTTCCGAGCAACATTGCAGTAATGACAGTGACAAGACATAAACCACTTTACAATAACAACATATTTACACAAAACAATTTACATAACAAATGTACACAATACACACAATGTAGAATACACATACACTAGATAAGGGTATAAATATATATATATACTAACTGAATTAGTGCCGTCATTGGTGTGTGTGTGTGTGTGTGTGTGTGTGTGTGTGTGAATGGGGGAATGAGTCAAAGAGTAAGGTTAACAAAAAGTGCTATATAAGAGCATATTTTGTGTGAAAATCCCAGGAGATCAGCAGTTGCAGAAATACTCAAACCAGCCCATCTGGCACCAACAATCATGCCATGGTCACAATCACTGAGATCACATTTTTCCCCATTATGATGGTTGATGTGAACATTAACTGAAGTTTCTGACCCATATCTGAATGATTTTATGCATTGCACTGCTGCCACGTGATTGGCTGAAAAGGTAATCACATGAATAATTAGGTGTACAGATGTTCCTAATAAAGTGCTCAATGAGTGTATAGGGCTACTCTATTTGGCCTTAACAAAATGTGATTTTTCATAAAATCTGAAAGATGTTTTTTTTTCTGGATGAGTTGCTTTCTGGTGTCTAGCATCATGCATATGCAAATACCCTGAAGTGATCCTGAAATCTCTGTCTGGTTGAAGATTCAGTCTGGATTCTTGTAGTGTAGATGAAGTAGCTTAGCCTGTGACATCTGTTCTCTGCTTTCCCTCCAAACTGTCAGAAACACATGAGACCTCTTAGTCTTCCGTCCATAAATATGTAAAGACGGAGCTCTTGTCCTCTATTATATATTATATATTTACATTTATATTTATGCATTTGGCAGACGCTTTTATCCAAAGCGACTTACAGAGCACTTATTACAGGGACAATCCCCCCAGAGCAACCTTGAGTTAAGTGCCTTGCTCAAGGACACAATGGTGGTGGCCATGGGGATCGAACCAGCGACCTTCTGATTACCAGTTATGTACTTTAACCCACTATGCCACCACCACTCCACAAATTCAGGGAATCTGTTCTTGACTGCAAATGACTGCTAAAATGCAACCGTTCAAACGGATTGTTTTTGCAATTCATTTGGTGACTATAGTGGCACAGAATTTACACACTTCTGTCATCCTGTCTGTCTTGTTATAATAGTCAGTAAACAACAGTCTTTTAAGAGCGGGTTCTTCTTGGACACATTCTCGCATGACCCTTTCGGGTGACCTTTAGTGACCCCGCAGTTCAGCTGTCTTTACTGCTAATCCATCAAGATGTCTCTCTTCACAGTCACCTCTTTGCCTACAAGGAAAATGTACGCTATCCTGATGCAGTGGCCGTGTCATACGACCCCACGAACCGCTGGCTGTCCTGTGTGTATAACGACCACAGTCTGTACGTGTGGGACGTCCGTGATCTACGTAAAGTGGGCAAGGTTTACTCCGCTCTCTACCATTCATCCTCTGTGTGGAGCGTGGAGGTGAGAAACAAGACATTTAGAACAGCATTTAATGCAAAGTCAACATGAAATCAAAATTCACCTTAGTTACTGTCTAAATGCACATTCCGGGTCTTATTATGAAGAATTTACAGAGTGTCTACTCGCTTTTGAAAAAAGAAAATGAAAAACCCAAAACTAAAAATTATTTATTCATTATTTACTCACCCTCATGCCATCCCAGATGTGTATGACTATCTTCTATAGAACACAAACAAGGATTTTTTTTGAAGAATATTTTAGCTTTGTAGGTCCTTACAATGCAAGTGAATGGGGTCCAAAGCTTTGAAGCTCATAAAAAGCATTTAAAGGCAGCATAAAGGTTTGAATAAAAGATCATGATTTTTTTTTGTAATCGAGCTTGAAATCATGATGGCCAAGGAGACTGCAGACTTCAAAATTTCAAGTGAAAATGGAGTTATATTTTGGTCTGTTCTCACCCAAAACCAATTAGATTGCTTTAGAAGACATTTAACCACTGGAGTCTTTTGGGATGGCATGAGGGTGAGTAAATGATGAGAGAATTATCAGTTTTGGGTGAACTATAACTATAGGTGCATTTTACATGTAATGACAACAGAAAACATCAGTCATCAAAGAGATGAGCTTTAGTATCTTAGAAAGAGAAGGAATCTTAAAGATCTACTAGTTTTATATTAGCAAGGTATTAGTGTCACAGATGTCTACATGGACTAGCCTGTATGATGGAGTGTGTTTGTGCTATTTTGGCTTATCTTTCATTGTGTTGTGTGTTGATATTTCCCTGATGTCGCCGGCAATTATTATGAAGCAAATCTCTTATGTTTGAGCCCAATGTTTTTGTGTTTGGGAAGGCTGTGACCTCATAGTGGGTTATTGTGCCATTGAAAACCTGCCACCTGTGGGTTTTGGCCTTGCCTGTTACTGATGTATCTACCTACGTCCATTAAGGCATTCAACCCATGCGATTTTGTGGCTATAGTCATGGCTAAATGGGTTGCAGCTTTGATTGCCCTACCTTGTTTAATTATCCAGTAATCAAAGCCTGTCCTTTTAGGAACTTAGGGTCACGAAAATGCCAAAAATGCCAATAAATCCTTTCACTAGAAGATTGTTTCTGACATGTAAATTAAGGATAAAATTTGGCCTCAGGAACGTAACAATTTTTTTTAACACATTTCTGAAATGCAGTTCAAATGGTGTCCCATAAAAAAGTTCTGTGGCAGTTCTCTGGTACAGTGATGGTACCATGGTACTTGAAAGAATACCATTGCATTACCCTCATATTTTTAATATTCTTGTCAATATTGTGTCAACTTTTATGCCTACTGTATGTTGGAGGGGTGCTTTTAGACGTTAGTGACCTCACTTTTTTATTTGATTAAAGATGACCTCATAGAGGTTGAATAACAGGCTTGAGTAAATACACCTGTATTTGTGTTTGTGATGTGATGCTGTTTGTTATTGTCGGGTTGAATTATTTCACCCTCCTTTGTCCTGCAGGTGTACCCAGAGTTGAGGGATGGTGAACAGCCCCGTTTGTCTCCAGATTGTTTCCTCAGCTGTTCATCTGACAACACTATTCGTTTATGGAACACAGATGCTCAGAACACCACGCTCAGCCGAAATGTAATCAGCAATGTGCGTCACATGACCTCAGTTGTTCAAAGTTCACAAATCAATTTTTTGTCTTATCTTGATAAGCACTGTTTTGCAAAAGTAACTTGCCTTGCCAAAAATATGTTTTTGTTGTTGTTGTTGTTGATGTTTTTTGACAAACAGCAAGCATTATACTTTGGTAAATCCATATCCATATGCATATAAAAATAAGAAAGATACCTTTCTATTTTCAGAGCCATTACTTTTTTTGTGCGTTATTTTCATGACAGTTTTTATTTGTAATTCATGTTATCTTCAGTGGTGATTCTTATAAGTCTCATTATTGTAATGTATCATTTTTAACTTTATTATAGTAAAAAATATAGTAATAGTTTTTTATTAAAATCTGCGTAAATTAAAGATCTAACAAAAATTACCATAATGTAGAAATATAAATAATGTATTTAGGATAAATAAATTATGTCTAAACATTCATATTTATTGTAATATTTTTACAGGTATAATTCCTTGATAAAAGTATCTGTATACGTTCCATAGAATCAGTGTGCATGCTGTAATTAAAAGTTGGGCACATTCTTCTGCCTTTTTCCAGTGTTTTAAAAAAAATAGAAAATAGAAAAAATAGAATCAAATGGGCAGATTCAATTTATATCATGCTTTATTGGCAAAATCAACCTAAGTGTACATTGCCGATGCATTGTTAGACACTATACATACAGATATTTAAAATCTTAAAACTATCATTTTTTCTGGCTGCCGTTCAGTCTGTATCGCCCACATGCTTGGTCTCTCACACGCGGTTTCGCTTTTGACACTCGTTCAAATTTCAGGGCAAGGAAACTGAAAGGGAACTTTGAAAAGAGTGTTATCGAAACACAAAAGCACCATTTTCAGTGAGTGAGCATTTTTCAGGTGATGCGGAGAGTTACGGCAGCTTGTCTTTTTCTCCCCCACACTTGGCTTACCGCTTGCAGGGTGAAGTCTCCATCCTCTGTACAGCAAATCCGCTCCTGTGTGCATAATGAATAAGCGGGCACTGCAGTTCAGTTGAGCGTGTACCGCCAGTTTAGTGGTGAAAACACCGGATACTGCTTTAAATGTTCATTTTTTAACACGTTAAACAGTAATAATTTAATAAATGAACATGTTAAATTTCCCAGCCCTATATTTTCATTATGGTCAGGGTAATGAGAATTTGGAGGAGGAAATGTACTTAATTGTCATTCAAATATTATCACAATATAAAAGCCTTAATGGTCCTAAAATTAGGCTTCATTTTCTTTAAGCAAAATACAATTTATTGTTGATTTCTTTTGATTTTGTTGTGAAATATAAACGGACATGTACTTGCCATCATCATCTTCCACACACCATATACCGTATCTTACTTTCACGTTTTCAGTTACTATACACTCAACTGAACAAATCACAAATGATCTTCTAATGTTTTTGATTAATCTCACCACAGGACCTTCAGAAGGTCATTTATATGGACAACAACACCTCCACACTGCTAGACACAGATTGCATCTCCAGCAACTCAGAGAAGGCCGACCCGCAGACCTGTGAGAACCGGACGGGCATTAGGACCATGTGTGTGAGTCCAGACGGGCTGCACCTGGCATCAGGGGACCGAAATGGCACACTGAGGTCTGACCCAGCAGAAGAGCTGTTTATCACAACACTACTTAACTCTACTACCAGCATACCAGTAATAAAAAAGGGGCTACCTAGCCCAACTGGCCAAGCCTTAAATGCACTCATTCAGTAGGAAGTCTGCACAGTTCACAAAAGGACATACTTATATAAAGTTAGATAACACTTGCGATTAATGCATATATTATATTACACATTATATGTTATTGTGAATAATTGTAACTACATTTAAATTGTAATATAACGAAAATTTACGTCCTGTGCATGTTATACCTTTAAAGAGTATAGTGCATTAAAAGCACACAAATGTCATTTTAAATATCATGTGTAATTATTATAAATGCACTACACTCTTTAAAGATGCAACCATGAATAAGCCAATTATATTAATGAATGTGATTGCAATTACTTACAAAATGTATATTAGCATTAAAATAAATTTTTGATACACTCACGTGGACTTGGTTTGATATAACGCCACTTTGTTTTATATTTTTTAATATAATGAAAAGACACTCATATATTTTTAAGTTTGGCTGAATTGTCCTAATACTTTTAGCAGCACACAGGCTTCAGAGAAATTGCTACAAAGTGTGAATAGAAAAAAATCCTCACTAAACTGCTGTTGATGTGATTCTAGAATCCACGATTTGGAGAGTATGGAAGAAATTCTGGACGTTCAGGCCCATGATTCTGAGATCTTGTGTCTGGAGTACTCTAAACCCGAGACCGGTACGTTCTGAGAGCTTAGAGGTTTTTTAAACTTCTCTATATGATTAAATCCTGCACTGAGGAGCTGTTTAATGCCCCAGTAAAAAATAAATGATGACCCAGCTCAGATGTTCAGCAGATGCTTTATAACCCTGGAGTCACTACTTCACACATATGCCACCAGCAGAATTTACAACCAGTGTTTACGGTTTCAACATTACAGGGCAAACTTATAAGTAGTCAGATTAAGGTATTACAACATTGCATAGTGTTAATATGTCATTTGACCTTTAACTGTGTATTAAAAACTTTCTAGTGTTTTTTTTACAACATCTGTGGCATGCTAATGATTACTACAGAAGATCATTTGACAGTAAATTTTGTTTTTATTAATAAAATGGTAACTCCTTAAGCATCTATTGAGTAGACTGGATGTTGACGTGACATGGATAGAGGAAACTGAGACATAGTTGACTTCTATCAGACTAAGCAAACAAGATTTTATTCTTTAAAAACAGTAAGCACTGAGAAAAAGGAACTGTTTACCGTACTATGGTACAGTGATGTATCAGATAGTAATACCATGGTACTTTAAGATATATCATTGTACTGTATGAGTACAGTACAGTTTTTAAATGCTGTCACTGTACTTAAAAAGAATACTTTCTGAAATTACCATTGTGAGTAAACTCTAGAGACTGTTGAAAATCCCAGGTGATCAGCAGTTACAGAAATACTCAAACCAGCCCATCTGGCACCAACAATCTTTCCATGCGCCAAATCACTGAGATCAAATTTTTAATTTTAATTTTAATTTAATTGCCCAATTGTCACACATTATACATACATTTCTGCATATATACAGTGAAATTATTTATTTTTCACATATCCCAGCTATGCTGGGGTCAGAGTGCAGGGTCAGCCATGATTCGGCGCCCCTGGAGCAGATAGGATCAAGGGCCTTGCTCAAGGGCCACACAGTGGTGTCTTGGCGGTGCTGGGGCTTGAACCCCCAACCTTCTGGTCAGTAATCCAGAGCCTTAACCGCTGAGCCACCACTGCCCCATATTTTTTCCCCATTCTCATGGTTGATGTGAACATTAACTACAGCTCCTGACCCATATCTGCATGATTTTATGCACTGCACTTCTGCCACACAACTGGCTGATTAGATAATCGCATGGATGATTGTTGGTGCCAGATGGGCTGGTTTGAGTATTTCTGTAACTGCTGATCTCAGGGATTTTCACACACAACAGTCTCTAGAATTTACTCAGAATGGTGCCAAAAACATCCAGTAAGCGGCAGTTCTGATGGAAACACCTTGTTGATGAAAGAGGTCAACAGAGAATGGCCAGACTGGTTTGAACTGACAAAGTCTACAGTAACTCAGATAACCACTCTGTACAATTGTAGTGAGAATGCTATTCTGAGATGCGGGTTGGTGCAGTTTTGGCAGCACGAGGGGGACCTACACAATATTAGGCAGGTGGTTTTAATGTTGTGGCTGATCAGTGTATCTGTTTCTTCTTCAGAACCCTTTCAGCTGTCGCTGTACATTTTCTCTTTTGGTTACTATATCTGTTCAACATGCACATCGAACAACAACAGCCGTACTGAGCAAATGAGTTCTGCTCCCTTCTAAATAGTCCATGAGGATCCTAAAGCCTTGTGGGTCACATTATGATTAGATTCTGCATTGTTCACTGAAGAACATCACAATATTTTATTTGTGTTTCTACTTTGAAGACATTAGAATATAGTGCGTGTTTTCAATTTGGGAATATCTCTGTTGAGAGGAACGCTTATTTCAACATGCTCTTGGCTGCTGGCGTTCTGCTTACTGTTGCAGAAACATATGTTCTGTTCTCACACTGTAAGAAGCATTTGCATTCTCTCCTTACTGTGAAGTCACACATGAACTCAGTGTGTTATAGGATCAGCATGTGGTGTGAAAAGTGAGAATGAGAACGGCACAGGAGCAACACTTCACACGGTTCACCGGATATTGAACTTTTTATCACAGTAGGCTATTTCAGAAATGCAGTTCAGCTAGCAGAATTTTCAGAAATGTACAGTGGAAGTAACATAGGACAATGATTTTATCAGATGATAATACCATGGTACTACTGTATGATTACACTATTCATGTATCATGGTATTTACTGTAAGGTACTTAAAAGAATCGCATGAGATTACCATTGTGGTTATGTACACAAAATATTATCACATAAAACCTGGCATTATAATGATGGTATTCCCAAAAGACCATGGAATTACCATGGTACCAAAACATTATAAAAACATTATATTACTATGATAACTAACAAAATGCCATTATAATACCAGGACAGGATGTCCAAAAAATATGGAGGCCTGCCAAAAGCATGGTGTTACCATGGTGCTACTGCAAGAAAAAACATGGTATTACCATGTTACCTTGTAAGAAAAATCATGGAACACCATAATAGGACACGAAAAAAAAGAAGCATGTAGTGCATATCAAAAAACACTGTATTACTGTAGTACCGTGTGTAACAACATGGTTTTACCATGGTACTATGTCCCAAAATATGGTATTATCATGGTACGTTGTCCAAAACACGTGATATTATCATGGTGCTATGGTATTACTGTGGTACCATGTCAGAAAAGTACGGGATTATCATTGTAACATGTTTAAAAACATGTAATTCGTGTGGTAGCATGTTGAAAATAATATGGTATTATCATGGTAACATGTCTAAAAATATGGAATTAAAATGGAACTATGTCCAAACACATGCTGTTACCATCATACCATATCCAAAAACATGGTATTATCGTGGTACTATGTCCACAAACATGGTATTATCGTGGTACCATGTCCAAAAACATGGTATTATCGTGGTACTATGTCCAAAAACATGGTATTACTGTGGTACCATGTCCAAAAACATGGTATTACTGCTGTACTGTGTCCAAAAACATGGTATTACTGTGGTACCATGTACAAAAACATGGTATTTCTGTGGTACCATGTTGAAAAATGATGGTAATATCATTGTAACATGTCCAAAAACAGGATAAAATCATGTTACCATGTCCAAAAAACATGGTATTATTATGGGACTATGTCCAAACACATGGTGTTACCATGCTACCATAACCAAAAAACATGGTAAGATCTTCAAACGGGATAGAACATAAAACAAAGGCAACCTGAGTAACACAAAACATCGTTTCCAAATATATATATATATATAGAAGCAAAAAAGTTATTCAACACCTATTTCACACATTTGAAAAACTAACTGCCCCCTTTAACTTAATAACTGGTTGTGCCACCTTTATCTGCAACACCTGCAACCAAATGCTTCTGATAACTGGAGATCAGTCTTTCACAACGCTGTGGTGGAATTTTGGCCCACTCTTATTTGCAGAACTGTTTTAGTTCAACCACATAAGAGGGTTTTCAAGCATGAATTGACTGTTTAATGTCCTGCTACAGCATCTCAATCGGGTTCAAGTCTGGACTTTGACTAGTACACACCAAAACTTAAATTTTCTTTTGAGCCATTCAGAGGTGGATCATCATGCTTTGGATCATTGTCTTGCTGCACAATCCAGTTACGCTTGAGCTTCAACTCACGGACTGATGACTGGAAGTTCTCCTTTAGGATTTACTGGTAGAGTGCAGAATTGATGTTTCCCTTAATTATTGCAAGCAAACATCTCCACACCATCACACTACCACCACCATGCTTGACCGTAGACATGATGTTCTTTTTGTGGATTCTGTGTTTGATTTATGCCAGATGTAACGGGACCCCTATCTTCGAAACAGTTCCACTTTTGACTCATCAGTCCACATAACATTCTCGTAAAAGGTTTGAGGATCATCAAGGTGTGTTTTGGCAAAATTCAGACGAGAATGTTCTTCTGGGTTAGCAGTGGTTTTCACCTCGGCACTCTTCCATGGATACCACTTTTGGCCAGTGTCTTTCTGATAATGGAGTCATGGACAATGACCTTTATTGATGCAAGAGAGCCCTGCATTTCCTTGGATGTTGTCCTTGACTTCATGGTTGAGTTGTTGCGGTACTCTTGCCAAGTTTTCTTCATTTGGAGATAATGGCTCTCTCTCTGTGGTTCTTTAGAGTCCCAGAGCCTTTGACATAGCTTTGTAACCCTTCCCAGACTGATTTATTTCAATCACATTTTTCCTCATCATTTCTGGAATTTCTTTCGACCTTGGTATAGTGTGCTACTGGGTGAGAGCTTTTAGCCAACTTCTTGCTGCTGATAAAGTTGTATTTAGGTGTTGATTTGATTAAACAGGGCTGGCAGTAATCAGGCCTGTGTGTGTCTAGTCCAGCTGAACCCCATTATGAATACAGTTTCATAGATTTGGGGATTTAGTAACTAATGGGTCAAATACTTTTTAATGCAAGTGTTGGATATCGTTTTTGCTTCAATAAATAACATTATCATTTAAACATGATAATGTTTTTAAAAAAAAATGTATTTTGTGTTTACTCAGATTGCCTTTGTTTTATGTTAGATTTTGTTAAAAAAAATTTGAACAGTTTAGTTTGAGATATACACAAAAACAGAAGAAATCAGGATGGGGCAAATGCTTTTTCAAAGCACTGTAATACCATGGTGCCATGTCCAAAAACATTGTATTATCATCGAACTATGTCCAAAAACATTTCTGTGATACTATGTCTAAAAAACATTGTATTATCATGGTACCATGATAGCATGTCCCAAAAAACATGATATTACCATGATTAAATGTTCAAAATACCTTGGTAATATTTTGTTACTTTTTGTTTGGTATATATGAGGGAATGCCAGCATTCATGTAGGTGTGGAATGTCATTTAGAAGGATTTTCATTGTATGCATACTAATACTGTTTGTACTCCTATGTGTGTTTGTTCTTGCTTGTGTATGCAGGGCTGAAACTGTTGACCACCGCCAGCAGAGACCGGCTGATCCATGTGCTGGATGCGGAGCGGGAATATGGTCTGCTACAAACACTGGATGAACACTCGTCCTCTATCACTGCTGTCCGTTTTGCTGGTGAGACTCTGTCAGACAGATAACCTGTCCAGCAGGAGCTTTATCTTTGTTATTTCTGATATACTGTACAAAGAACAGCTCAAATGTTCATATGTGGCACCTTTGTTTTTGCTCAGCTAATGATGGCAAAGTCCGAATGATCAGTTGTGGTGCTGATAAAAGTATCTACTTCCGCACAGCACAGAAGGTGAGACTTAAAACTGCAATACAATAGTTGAATGTTCTTCAAAGTGTCTTCTATGTTTGTTTCCTCCAGCAGTTTAATTCAAAGCTGTCAAATTCCTCAGCCCTATAGAAACCGTTAATCGCGGCTCAGAATTCAAATCAGCCACAAGCGGATGCTGAGAACCTGTTTTTTTTTACTATAATGTTTTTCTACTTAAGAGTTAAAAATAAGAAACAATCTTTGAATAGTCTCATATATATATATATATATATATATATATATATATAGTGTTTTAGCTTCTGAATCTGGATTAAATATAGTAACTGTTAATAATATGAGAACACAGCAGTATATCCTTTACCAACAATATGATTAAGGGGGATCGGTCCATTTTGAAAACAATTGTATGTGCTGGAACACAAACAGCCATGGCACGTATGTGGGCAGCAAGATACAAAAAATATACTTAATTCAGTCACGCTGCAATATGCATCATAGAACTGCTTTTAATTCAACCATAAAACCAGAGTAGAGTTGAGAATTGGTTTAGTAGTGGAATAAACTGATGGATATAACAGTGATCAGGTTAGACATCCTGACGTGTTTGTGTAGTTGTAATATAAGACATTCAAAATCATCAGTAGAAGGTTGTGAAGGTTGTTTAATCTGTTGGTAAGAACCTTACATTTTTTATCTTGAGGTGTGAAACTGCTCATTAACAAACAACTTACTCTGTAAATTCACAATGACATGCATAAAGATCTATTTTGATCTTACGGAGGAAGGGAAATAAGGGAGAGGAAACAAGAATATTGAACTTATTGAATAATTTTTTTCACATTATACTAATCTGAATGATGATTAAAAAAAAAACAGAATTAAATAATTAAATCAATAAATTCTTTGCACTGAACTAATTATTAAATATCCTGAAACAGACCGAGGAAGGCACAGCGTTCACACGTACTCATCACATAGTGAGGAAGACTACGCTGTATGACATGGATATCGACCCTACGCGAAAGTATGCGGTTGTCGGCTGTCAGGATCGCAGCATCAGGTTCGAATGCTTTGAATTCTTGTGGTGGTTTGAAATGATAAAACCTGTAATAATCTGCATATTATTATTATTATTATTATTATTATTATTATTATTATTATTATTATTATCATTATAATCCCCTCCTTGTGTGCATCAGATAGTTGAGTCTGTCTACCAGGAAATTCTAATGTTATTTTGCTTATTTATATATGCATTCATTTGTATAAATTACTATTTTATTAAATTAAAGTATTTTGACTTATTTATGTGAGGATTTAACTGTTTCAACATGTACTTGGATATATCTAGAGGTGTGATGTCATGTGGCAGGGCGTTACAGTTGTCTGTCGCATGGCTTGCACTGTTATAAGATTATCACTCAGGTGTTTTTACAGTAGGATGGGATTAGATGCTTGACTGGTTAATCTTGTCACATTAAAGCATGTTGTAAAGCCTGAGCACACACACTAGATGCAAGTCACACACATTTAGTCAGTCTGATCTGTGACTCACCTGTCCAAACTGTCACACTAGTCTGGATGTCTCATGCTGTGAATCGCACAAAAAATACGTCTAGGTGATAAATAATAAATATTTTTTATAAGAATGTTTTTTTCAGCCATTAGGATATATATATATATATATTTGTAATTCTCATTATTCTTTCTGATTATTCTCATTGGATTCTTATTTTTACTGTATTTCAGTAAAACAATCATGTTAAGACATTATTTTTGTTTACGGAAATACATCAATACAAATCAGCAAAAATTAAAGGCAGGATAACAAATACTAACATGATATACACTGATGAGCCACAACATTATGACCACTCACAGGTGAAGCGAATAACATTGATCATCTCCTAACAAGGCCACATGTCAATGTCTGGGAAGATTAGATGGTAAGTGAACAATCAGTTCTTGTAGTCAACGTGTTGAATGCATGAGAAATTGGCAGGAGTACAGACCTGAGTGACTTTGACATGGGCCAAATTGTAATGGACAGATGACTGGGTCAGAGCATCTCTGAAACAGCAAGGCTTTTGGGGTGCTCCCGTTCAGCTGTGGTGAGTACCTACCGACAGTGGTCCAAGGAGGGACAAACCACAACCTGACAACAAAGTGTTGGGTGCCCAAGGTTCATCGCTGCGCCAGAGAAACTAAGGCTATCCTGTATGGTCCGAACCGACAGAAGGTCCTCTGTGGCACAAGACACAGAAAATTGTAATGATGGTTACGGGAGGTATGTGTCACAGCAGACTGCTGCGTATGGGGCTGTGTAGCTGCAGACCGGTCAGAGTGTCCATGATGACCCCTGTCCACCAATGCGCCTACAATGGGCTCGCAAGTGACGTAACTGGATGTGGAGTAGTGGAAAAAGGTTGCCTAGTCTGATGAGTCCTATTTTCTTTTACATTACGTAGACAGCTGTGTATGTGTTCACCGTTTACCTATGGAAGTGATGGCACCAGGATGCACCGTGGGAAGATGACAAGCTGGTGAAGAGAGTGTGATGCTCTGGGTAATGTTATGCTGGGAAACCCTGAGTCCAGCCATTCATGTGGATGTAAATTTGACTTGTGCCACCTGCCTAAACATCGTTGCAGACCAGGTACACCCCTTGATGGCAATGGTATTCCCTAATGGAGTGGCCTCTTTCAGCAGAATAATGCACCATGCCACACTGCACACATTGTTCGGGAATAGTTTGAGGCACATGATGAAGAGTTTAAGGTGTTGCCCAGGCCTCCAAATTCCCCAGATCTCAATCTGATTGAGCATCTGTGGGATGTACTGGATCAACAAGTCATCGCAACTTGCAGGACTCGAAGGATCTGCTGCTAATGTCTTTGTGCCAGATACCACAGGACACCTTAAGGGTTCTTGTTTAGTTAATACCTCGATGGGTCGTCACTGTTTTGGCAGCATGCAGAGGACCAACAGCATATAAGGCAGGTGGTCATAATGTTTTGCTCATCTGTTTATATATACAGTATAATTACAGAATACAACGATGTTTTATTTATATAATCATAAATTAATGATGGTTCAGCAAACTTTTTTTTTTTCTCTGTTTATTACAATAATGAGAATTTGAAGGGAAAATGTGCTTCATAGTCCTGAAAATAATTTCACTGGTTCCTTCATTTTTCTTTAAGAAAAGTATATTATTTCTTTAGATTGTGGGGCGTGTTCTTCCAAGGTTTTGTGAGATTCACGCTTCTGCTGAATTTATCCTCTTCAACATTGAGTTTCCTCAATATTCTACAGCATTGGCACTCTTTGCCTCATTGTGTTTGTGTGGTCCCACACAAAAGGTCAACATTAGGAAGTAACAAATACAGCACATGATTTGAAACTGTTTTCCTTTGTTCATTCAAACTACGGCTGCAAATGTATTCTGCACTGTGGGCTAGAAAAATGTCAGGAATGTCATATATAATACAGCCGGACTGTATCTTTTGCCCTGTGTCTCAATTACAGTGTAGAATACAGTGTTTTGTGCAGTGGCTATATAAAAAGGCCAGTTAATACAGATCAACCAATAGAGACAATAGTCAGTGCAGGTAGCCTCTGTACTGGAGCATGTTCTGTGTTTTAAATGCCTCTTTTTTTTGTTCCCAGTGTAAGTCATGTGAAGCCTGAGGGGTTCATTGGTTGTGCTCCTCCCAAAGCGGTTGTTTGTTCTGCCATAAGAGGAGGCAGTTGAAGTCAAGTTATTTGTATTTGTATAGTGATTTTCACAGCACACATCATTTCAAAGCAGCTTTAGAGAAAATTATGCTTCAACAGACCTGTAATATATTAATGAAAGCATGACAATATAGCGCCCCCTCGTGGCTGAAAGAGAAATGGGTAATTCAGCAGCACTTTTGCCTAGTCAAAGATTTAAATGGGCCATATTCAAAACTTATCATTTTATTTTGTTTCAACACAAGTCCACTTCTAACGTTTATTCAGTGTATAAACGGTCATAATTTAGCTTTGCATGATCATTTTCTATTGCATCTTTAAGATTGTCTATGCAAATTATCACTGACATGAATGGTGAACCTATTTCTGAATTACATAGTTTTGCAGCTGGGTATTCATAAATGGTCTGGATGGACTATGGAGGAAACTTTGCATTGTGAATGTTAGAGTACGTCTGCATAGGATTTTCCTTGATCTTTTGAGACAAAAGAGTTCAAGGTACATTGTTCAATGGTAAACGCCTTTAAATCAAAACATGATTATGGGCATTTGTGATTCATTTAGTTATTTAACCAGACTTTTTCCAATAGCTGTCAAATTAAAACACATCTCATTTTCTTTTTTGTTTACAGAATCTTTAACATCTGCAATGGCAAACAGAAGAAAGTCTACAAGGGCTCTCAGGGCGAAGATGGGACCCTTATTAAGGTAGGCAGAACTTGAATTAAAACAAATCAGTGGGATATTAGACATACTCTTAGTTCAGATGCTGCTTTTGATCTCAAACATACAAGCATTGTTTATTAGGTCCAGACGGATCCCTCTGGTCTGTATGTGGCCACAAGCTGCTCAGACAAAAACATCAGCATCTATGACTTCTACACTGGAGAATGTGTGGCCACCATGTTTGGCCACTCCGGTAAGATCCTTCAAAAGAGTGTGTTGTTACATTATTTTAAATAAAGTGATGTGTGTGTGTGAGAGTATGCAACTATCATGTTGATAAGAGTAAAAACTGTATGTATCTATTTGAGTGTCTTGAAACTAGGTCAAAACATTGTGTTATCTTTGTGTTTGATTTTCTCTTTTAGAGATTGTAACAGGGATGAAGTTTAGTAATGACTGTAGGCATCTGATATCTGGGTCCGGAGACAGGTAGTGTTGAGGGATGTTCTGAAATCCTGTTTCAAGGATACAGAACAAAATAATTTAATCATGTTAGTCTTTTAATAGAACATTGTATGTTTTGATGGAATTATGATCATATGTCTGCTGGGGTATTCCTGTTTTCCAGCTGTATATTTGTGTGGCGACTGTGTCCTGAGTTGACCATCAATATGAGACAGCGTCTCTCAGACCTGAAACAAAACATCAAACCAGTTCAGAAGACCCCTCCAAACAAACATCACACACTTAGGTAAGAACATACTTGCACACATACAATATACAATAACATGCATATGGTTAGGTTACAGTTGCACACCAAAATGCAAAGGGCTTTCTCAACATTGCAATAACCATCATCAATTTGAGATTTTCCTACCCGTTAAAGTGAACTGTGGTTGGTCATTTTGGACAGATATCAGTCAGGTTGTCGTTCTGTCTAGGTGGGTGTCAATGGTCAAATAACTAGCTCCAAGGACATTTTCATTTGTACAGTTTTTTTGCTGTTCACTTAAATAGTCCTATGTAACAACAAATGCATTTCTAAAAGCACAAATATTCCAGTCTCTCAATTGATATGAGAAAATATTTTGTTTAAAATAGTTTTAGAAGAGGTATACCATGTCACACTGTCACACTGAACTGCCGTCACTGCTTGAAATCTTGTCCAAAATGGCAATTTTTTGCACAAAGTCCTAAAAGAGTGTTTCGAAAATGTTTTCGGTTTCTGGCAGCACCAGGAAAGAAATCCACATTGCTCCAGTCATTGGTACCATGTCATCTGACAGTGACAAAGACGTTGAGGAAGAGGAGTGTATTGAGGAAGAAGACGAGATGTTTCCTCAACAGTCATCAGGAAGCAGTGCCAGCGAAGAGACTGGTAATCCATCTGAAATTCTCTAGTAGTCATAGTAAACTGGTTTGGCTAGTTCTACTCTACATACCACGTCCGGCATTTTGGGTTTGGATTTGATTGGTTAAGGCCTCTTGCAAATATTTATTTTGAGCTTTATGAGCTTGCAATATTAGTATCGTGTTTCTGTTTCAAGGATCGTCGTCGGAGAAGCACAATTCTCTCAATTCCCAGATGAGGAAGGTAAGAAAGTCTGTGGCGACATTACATAATCTCATCTTTTATTCTCATTTTGTTTCATTGTTTTTTTGAACAAAAGAAGTCTCTCTCTTTCTCAGCAATCCAACAGCAGTGCTGAATGCGAGGGATCAGGTCAGCGGCCGAGGCGCCGATGGTCCAGACGTTTTGGCAGTATGGATCTAAAGGTGAAGTCCATGCTGGATCTAAGGCAACTGGAGTCTTTCACCATGCCCCTCTTCCCCAGCAAATCCCCTTATGTTCATAAAGAACCTCCCCCGCCCAAGAACCAGGAAATGGGCAGCACTATCAGCCTGCAGACCCTCGCTGCATGGGTGAGAAGAAAGTAGTCTTTAAACCATGCTATGTCTTTATATAAATATAAAACATGCAATATTCAATGTAGTCTTGCATGGTAAAACTTTTGACCATTGGCACTTTTTACTGTCACTGCTGCTTATTTTGGCCCAAGAACAGCCGACTTCGACCAGATTGTAATATGAACAACCACAGATTCTTTTTACAGTACATGATGTTGGGTGGTGGGAGTAAATCTGAAATCAGTGATACCACAATAACAAACCAGCACGCAACAAAGTGGAAGCTCGTTTATATGATGCCTCTGTAGCCTCTGCAAAAGGTTGAATTAGAATAACATTTAGATTCAACAGCCTCAAGCCATACTCTCGAATACCTTTAAAAACATCAATGCCATAAACCTTTGAAACTTGACAAATCTAGCAACAAATTCTTTCTTGAAGCATGGTATATTGCAAACCAAACTTTGTCATCGGACTGATAAAAAAAATGCAACCCTTCGGTACGGATCCTCTCTGTAGGTACCAGAAGAAAATGGACCAGGTGGACAAACACGTCCTCATTACATCCGGCTGTCACCTCAAACCCCAGACACAGAGGTGCTGTATCCTGAAGGATGTGAAGACCAGACCAGTCTTGCTGCCAGGTCAGTCTAAGAAATTTTTAGGTGGATGTCATGTCTTTTTGGATCACAGCACATTGGTTTGTTTTCCTTGGGAGATCTTCTCAGAAAGTTGCTTTAGCAAAATTATAAATGCATCACACAGTAACACAGTATCTTTTTTGTAGAAAGCTAGTCCTTTTAAGTGTACAGTTTGGATCCATATGTTTCTCTCTTTGTGTATAGTGAGTATCAGGTGAAGAAGATACCTTATGGAGTGAGATGTGCTAAAGTGAACTCTTGTCCTGAGAAGCAAAGTCCAGATAGCGCCTGCTCTATCGAGTATTCCAGCAGTCACCTGTCCAGCCCTGAGCACCCTGGAGAAGGTAAAAGAACTAAACTTAGCACAATAAAGGCCCCTGCATACATCCTACAAAATCAAAGAATAAACGTGTGAGATGTCATTTAGAACAACATTTGGTTTCGGTGGTTCCCTCACACAATCCTCAATAAAGCTGATATAATCAGCCAGAAGTCAATGCCATTGCTTCATCGTATAATGGAAATTCTTAACAGCATGTTATTTAATTGCAGAAGGTGCTACAAGATAATAAGGAAATAAGATTTTTGGGAATGTATATTTTTGTCCATACACTTCAGATTCAGAGCCCACTGAACCACTGAGTGTAGATGGAAACTCTTCAGAACTGGATATGGAAGATCTTGATGAGGAAGAAGAGGACAGCTTGAGGAAGAATGACGTTCAGATCCCTGTTCCTCAGACCCCAGACCAAGAGGCTTTTCTCAAAAGGCACTTTGCAAACCTGTCAGACCTCAACAATTCTGGTACAGTCTTTCTAGGTTAAACAAATTGCATGTTAACTGCAACTTTAATGCAGGTATAAGGAGATCTCATACTATTTTTATTTTTGTTGTTGTCGCTTCAGCAAGTCCAACCAGAGTAACTTCAACCATCTCTGACAGCATGTCATCGATGTTCCTCTCTCAGAACTCTCCTAGCAGGTAAGACACAATGACCAGAGACCAAAACTCATCCAGCCATAACATTGATTCTCAATGGCATTCTGACTTTGACAAAAACATGACTATTCTTTTTCATTTTTACAAGAACTGCATTCCCGTTCCATTTAAATAAAAGCAGTGATGTTAAAACCGCCAGCGGAGTGGTGCGACCCCTGATCTCTGAAGTGCACCCTCTCATGGAGAATAAGAGTCAAGGCAAACAGCAGGAGTCTCAGGGCTCTGAGAAGGCAACAGGTCAGCGTTTAGTCCAGAAGAAACGCACACCGACCGCAGACTCCCGCAGACTGATCAGCCCTGTTGTGAAAGCTGCTGCAATTCATGCTAGTTCTGCAGGCATGAGGAAAGCCCAGTCTATCCACAACATCTCCTCAGAAGGTAAAATATTCTGCTGAAATTGTGATGTAGAATAATACTGCAAAACTTGTCATTGCAAACAGAATTTGCACACTCGGTCAGTATGTTTACACACGCAGTTATAATGGAGCTACAGCGGGTATTTGAGTAGTTGTGGAACAGACATCTGTCTGTTCAAGTATACATGACACAATGCATAATCGAATATTTGAAGTCAACTGAGGAAGTGTTAAATATACTCACCTCTAACTACGTCACCTCTGACTTTCAGAGCATGTGAATAATGCAGAGGAACATCGAGGCCAGTTGTGGTCCGACTAACATGTATACATGCTGAACAAAGCCGAACTACAATCGCATTATCTAGATCTTAGTTCGACTTCAAAAAATTTGACTGATATTCATGATTTCAGTTAGGGTGTGTAATCCAGAGAGGCTTTTAGCAAGCATTTAGCAAGCTAGCTTTGAAAGCATAGAGCCCGCCCTCGCTTTAGAGGTGTCTCCAAAGCCACGCCTCCTCTATCACACATCAGTCCAAAGTCTAAGCGCCAGATGTTTTCTCATTGTAGAAGTTTCTAACACGGGTAGCGCATATTTATAGAGAAAAATAATTTAAGTAAAACACAAAAAGCTTTGCTCAGTGCCACAAATGGAGCAGAACGCAGGTGTTGAGACGCATTTCTAGCAATTAAAGTAGTTTGACACAGGATCTTAAAAACAGGGCTGCCTAAAACTATTGAAAAACAGCACAGATGGGTGCAAGAATTTGTTAAACAAACAAAAATTAAAGGATTAACTATCTCTTTAAAGTTTCTCAATTTATTAATCACCTCATCCCTCCCTCTTGTCCTCTCAACAGCCGACACGGTCCAAACACCTGTTCGTCCTTCTAAGGAAGTCCACCCTCAACCCCAGACCCCTGAAAGAGGTGACTCCACTATGCCACGCCGTTCCCTTCCCATCGTCCCGCTCACAAGCCCTGCGATCAGCCTGGCAAAAGACATCACCACACCCACCAGGCTCAAGTCTCGGTCCTACATGAGCCCCACCACAAGCTCTATGGCCAAGATGTCCCGCTCTGTGTCCATGGGGGACAGTCTGAACATGGTAGAACTTGGAGAAGACAATGTATCTTCTGGATCTGACTCGTCCAAATCTCGGAGCACCTCCCAGAGCAAGCCCACCACTCCTGTCGCCCTCATCTCTTCCCCTTCATCCTCATTTCCAGGCCCCAACACGCCCCATGCGGCCGTCATACCTACAATCAGTGCTGGTTCAACTGGAAGCTCCTCTTCTAAAGGCCTCCAGTCCAAACTGACTGGTAATGCTCGGCCCCTGCTCCATATAGACATTCCCAATACTCTTCCAGACAGACTCTCTATATCTGCCCTATCACCAAGCAACAAGAGCCCCAGGCTTGTACAAAAGGACAAAGAGTCCACAAGTAGAACACCAACAACTCCATCACTTCCAGGAAACTTTCAGCTGCCCAGCAGCATCGTACAGCTCTCAGCTGTATGTTTGACCACGTCTGAAACAACAGACTTGGACCAAATTGAGCTTAAAATGGGACTCAATCCAGACCAACCTAAAGACTTAACAGAAGTTGAACTAAAGTCAAATTTGGATCCAGGAGAAGAGGAAACCCAGAGGGCTGACTGCTCTCCCATGGGCCAGGGCAGTCTAGGTCTTCTTCAGCCTCAGGATTCAGGTTTGCTGGGACATCTGTCTTGCCTCATTCCGTCTTGCACACTGCTTCGGCTGGGGCATTCTAAACACTTCTTTACCAAAGGGATCTGGTCTTTCTCCACCTCTTCCATCACCTCTCTCATCTCGTCTTCCCCCTCGCCATCCATTAACCATTACTACATGCAGGGTGAGGCATGCCCTTACTCACACATCCTGTAACCTCCTCCATCTACACCAGTGATACTCCACCTTAAATTAATAGTTTACCCAAAAATTAAAACACAGATGACCTACTTTCTTCCATGGAACACAAAAGGAGATGTTAGATTGAATGTTAGCCTTAGTCATGATGGCTTAGTCACAATGAAAGTTCACTGAGTCTAATGTTCTACCTAACACCTGCATTTGAGTGCACAGAAGGAAGGCAAACATGATAAATTGGTAACATTTTCGAATTTTCCCTTTAACAAGTACAGAAGCCAAGTTGACAAATTTCTTGTCTGCAAGAGCCACATTTTAAAAACGCTCTCTTCCTCAATCAAGCCAAAAGAAATGGAAAGAATGATCTTTAGTGCATCAACTAGTAGGATATTTTCTGGATATTCAACATAATTTGTTGATTTGGAACAACATTTCTATCAACCAATCTTTGCCCCGTGGTTTAGGATTAGGGTTAAGGCAAGGTCGTTCACTTGGTGGCCATCTTTGAATCACTCCCGGACAAGCTGGGCAGCTATTTTCAATGTAAACAAGCGGTGTAAAAGTACAGCTCTTATCTACTTGAATGGGGAAATCTCCAAAACGTTTGGTCAATATTGTGATCAAAGAACATATTTAAAATGAGCATTATAATCTGACAACAATGCTATCATTAATTGTGCTTCTTTAGCTCAGATCACCCTAAATAACGCTATTTTTCAGGCAGGTTCAACGAATGCGCATGTGTGTTTTTGAGTTGATTGACAGGTGATGTCTGTAGCTAAAAGGTGATTGGCTTTTTTACCTGAATTTAGGCTCAGTGAACAACAATTCTATTAACAAATCATTTCCCCTTGATTTTAGGGTTAGGACCGGTAACAACATTTCTATAAACTAATCACTGTCCTCTGATGTTAATGGCTGTTCTGACCGAACACCTCAAACACACCACCACGCCAAAACAATATATACAGCTCTGGAAAAAATCAAGAGACCACTCCAAATGTTCAGTTTCTCTGGATTTACTATTTATAGGTATGTGTTTGAGTAAAATTAACATTTTTGTTTTATTCTATAAACTACTGAAAACATTCCTCCCAAATTCCAAATATAAATATTGTTATTTAGAACATTTATTTGCAGAAAAACTGGTCAAAATAACAAAAAATATGCAGTATTTTCAGGCCTCGAATAATGTGGAGTAACCCTTATTTTCAATTACAGCTTACATGCATCTTTCACATTTCTGTTGGGTGACATTATGCTACTCCTGGCGCAAATATTCAAGCAGGAATTCAACAGACACTGGAATGGAGAAATGCTTATTTAAGAAACATTTGGAGTGCTCTCTTAATTTTTTCCAGAGCTGTGTATATATATATGTGCATGTGTGTGATTTTTCCAAAGTTTGAGTCCACTTGTTAAAATATTTCTATTTTGCATTTTTATAATTTAATAGTTTATTTAATTATCAGTTAATTGTTTAATCAGCATAACAGTTTGAGTAAAAAATGTGTGCAAAACCCAATGATTATGATACAATCATGATCCTGCATGTGAATTTTCACAGAGCATCTTGTGAAAGTGCTTTAATGAACGAAAACCTGTCCTTTTACACCTAATGTTTTAACACAGTTAATGTCACAAATGTGCTTATTTGATTACTGATCACGAAATTGTGTGGAATCTTATTATAGGTTATTATATGTATATAGTTTTTCCACACCTGCATTTCAATCTACATTTTGATGTAATCATTCCTCATGATCACGCAGCGTGTTTTCACATTCTGCACAGTCAAGTCATTCACGCATCATAATCCGACCAACTTTTTAGCCCTTTTCGATGAATCACACCTTGTGCCACGTGCCAGTGATTACCCCTACGTGTGCCATAGGTTGCCGACCCCTGCATTTAAATGAATCAGCTTCCTCATATTTGAGTGTTTGTATTACACCAGTGATTTGTTGATGAGCTTACCCAGGTACAGTATGATGATGTTGTCCTTGCAGAAATCTTACTGTGCTGAGTCCCTCTGCTCTAAACCATCTGTCCCTCACAGCCCTCATATTTCTCAGTAGCCTAAGCTTTGTCAAAATTGTCATACAAATGCATGCTTTTGTTGTTCAGCTCATTGTAAGAGCAGTGTTCTGTTTCTCCTCTACAGACACATCTCTCAGTGTTGATTCTTGTAGGCTGGTTGCAAATGAATTGCAGAGCAGTTTTAAAAGAGCCTCCCACCTCTACAAAATTGTAGGTTATCAGTTGAATGCATTCACATGTAATTGTAGTGTAGGCTGCTCTTCAGCGCACACATTTGTCTAAAGCGCTCAGTGCTGAATCTAACTTTGCTTATATGTGTGCTCTTCTGTAGCTAAGCAACTCCACCGACTCCGGCGACGAACAGCAGCAAATGACATATATGCTCGCCGAAGCTTTTGAGGCGATGCAAGCCGAGCTGAATTCCCTGCCGCCCTGCCCTCCTTTAAGATTGCCATGTGCTGGCACTGTGCGCACGTCTGCTAGCAGTGATGCGACTCTGGGTGACGATAGGACACTAGCGCTTCTTGAGCAGTACTCCAAACTGCTCCTTACCGCAGTGGAGAAAAGGATGGACAACAAAATCTGACTTTTCCATCCAGATATCAAGCCATAGAACCTACATAGATGGCCAAGAGCTTTTAATAAAAAGATTGAACTGAAATGCAGCTACCCTACCTCCATGTTTAGCGTACAGTTACAGTGGCAACGGACCCCTGACTTCTCTCACCTCTAAAAAACATGTCAGGATATTTTCAACATTTGCATTGGCCGTCAAATGACTTGCATGTCTTCAAGGAGTGTTATTCCTCAAGGTTTTGTTGATTGCATGCTACAGCTTATCCAAAACTAACTGGATTACTTGGTCACCACTTTAAAGACCAAGAAGAAGAGATGGTTTCAATACTCTTTCATACTTTGAAGTTCGACAAACAAAGCAAACTTGTTTGGTGGACTCTCCAGTAATCATCATGTTTTGAACTTATTCTTGTAGGTGATATTTAAAGATTTTCTCAAAAAATTCTCTTTCAGAGTGACAGGTCTCCCTGGAAGTCTTAACAAGCCAGATTTATCTCACTTTTACCTTTTATTATGAAATGATTTTATACTGAATGTTGTGTTTGTGCTGATACTCTCAAGTTGAATTAGGATGAAGGGATGTATTTTTATTCTCATGTGATAGGTCAATGAGTCTCTTGAGAGCATGTTTGGTGTACAGTTTCAATGTTATGTTACCCAAAACAGGGACGGATTAACAATGGGGCCAGTGCCCAGGGGCCCTTGACTGCCCGGGGTCCCTGGGCTTTAAGTTTGCGCAATCTAGTTTGGTGATCCCCCACTCGAAAACCCTTTTGGGCATGAACTATGACCAAACTAGTCCCTTGGAGATAATTGGCCCCAGGGCCAAATTTGCAAGTCATATTCCGTCCCTGACCCAAAAGGGTTGGTTTGGTGCCGGAAGACAGCTCGGTGTCACCAGAAATCTGAAATTTCGAGTAAAACATTGTGTTGTGGAGTTCTTACTAACCTAAATGAATTTTGAAGGATGATTTTGTATTGTTTTATTTGCTGAAGCTTTTGTACTTGAAATGGTAATTGTCTCAAGGATACGGGTGCCTTAATCTTGACCAGCAATTTGTTGTTGAGGAATAATCCGGAATTTGTAATTCAAACAGGTTATATGATGATCAGTACTATTTGGATGCACTCCTCTTGTAAATGATTCATTCCTGATTACAAAACGGAAAGAAAACTGCCATAAAATACAGCTAAATTGAATTGATGATTCTGGTGACACTCATGAGGATGCCATATCTTCAGATTTTATACTGCACGTAGAGTTACAGATGAATTTGCGCCAAAACACAGTAGAGTATGATTGGATACACCGCTTTTAAAACCATTAACAAAATATATAGTAAGCACTTTCTCTACCCTTTTTAAAATTGATAGAACTTCTTATTTTGATATTCTAACTATGCAATTAATTAATTATACGGTTAATTGCATTTAGGATTGGCTGCGACCCACCAGTTGGGAAGCACTAAGAGGTACCAAGACAATGAAGAGCAAACTTTGTGAAATATCTCTTGAACTTTTCTGCACAAGTTATAAGAAAAGTTTACAAATTTTCCAGTACTTGGGTTTTGAAAATACCCTTTTGTCCATTTTTAACTGGAGAACTTTGCTTGTATCAGAGTTTTTCCAAAGATTACTTTTTAAAGGTATGTTTTATTATAATGTGTCATGCTATTAGTCATTTCCCCAAAAGCTTAACTTTTGTTTAGTCATTCTGTCTTCACTTGAAAAAATCCTTGTGTATTGACAATAATCCCTTGAAATTTAGGTTGAGGTATAGACCAACTTTTCGTCTCAAAGCTAACATTAATTGAAATGTGGACGTTCATAAGTGTACTGTAATTTCTTATCTACTTGTATTGATTTTGTACAATCTAGATGCTCTTGAACTAGTTCAGAACAGCTGCAACTTGTTTGGCGACTGAAATGCATCAATTTTATTTATGGAAACGTACAATTCCACTTGTATCACATTCTCTCTATTGGTATAAAAGTGTTCACAGTGAAATGTGGAATGTGCAACTGCTGTACTATTGATCAACACCAATGTCCCCATATGTTTCTATGATTTACCAAAACAACATTATTAACCTTTTAGCTAACTCCTTAGGTAAGTGAGGGCATTTACATACACACCAATATACTTATAACTACCCAACAATCATCATATTTAAAATATCTGAGAATGCAAGAAAACTGCATTTGCATGAGATTTGAAATCATCTGATTAATTTAGTCAAAAAGTAAACAGGCATGCACACAACACTTGCGCACATTGGATAAGCTGGTAAGAATGCCGGTAAAGGTGTTTACACGCAAGACAAAATTGTGGTAATGGGCACAAATCTACATGGACCAGTTTTTACTTAACCACATGCGTGGACGTTGTATTTTGGCTTTGCTATACCCAACGCATTATTTAAATGAATAAAAAAACAACTGCATACTGTTCACAAGACTAGACTGTCTTTAAGGGTCTGTTTAAGGGTTAAGAGTAAAGTCACTTGATACGTGATTTCTTTGAAACGCTCGTATGGATGCAGAACTAACAAAAGTGCCTCTGAAATGTTTTAATTGAAACCCATTTGGTTGTAAAGACATAAATTGTCTAGACATCGCTAGTTTTTTTTTTATATGCCGCTTTAAAAAAATACATTAGTTTTTTGCACGTCAGCGTGCTGATAAACATGATGTCCACATACGAGGATTTTGGGGCATTATTCCCTCAAAAGTTAAAGAAACATGTTATTTTGAATAACTTTCAACATTAACACATTGGTGGGTCCTTTTGCTTTATTTTAATATACATTTTGTTATCTCTGTGCAATACGTTCTATTCATTAACATTAGTAAATGCATTACTATATATTTACTGTGCATTTTCACATTGAGAATAAATGGGTTCATCCAAAATCTGAAAAATGTTGCTTTCAGAGGCTTTATATGGCGTTAGGATGAAAATAAGTTGCATTTCAAACTGTTCTGAGACCAGTGCAGACAGACAGCACACTAGAGGTCAAGTCATTCACTAAATGGTGATCAAGAGAGCATCCTATATATCTCCATGCAGCTAAGTGCATTCAATCCTAAAATCCGACCAAAAGGTCAGTTTCAGGCTGCAGATGATGTTTGGATCACTCAACATGTTTGGCAGACATGGGACAATGATAATCGGTACAGAGATTCAGAATAGATTCTAGACTTTCTAGAGCTTAGTGTTATTTAAAAATGTACAACGTAGTGCTGCTGTCCACATATGTGGACATGAATTTTTAGGATTTGCTCTAGAATATTTTTTTTGCTTGTTTATTAGGTGCTACTAGTTACAAATCAAAAAGGGAAATGGAAAATGTACACAGCAGTCATGCGTGGGTCTCAGGAGGTTAAACTGTTTATGACCTTACCCCGATAAAAGAAAGATAGAAATGCACTAGAAAGAAAAACACAGAATGCACTAACATGAACGAGTGTGTTTACATGAATGTTCTGAAACAATGTATGCTTAAAAAGCTAACAACATATACAGTCATGTAAATTTCTTAACAGTTTATCATTATCAGGGTAAGGTCAAAAACGGGTTAAGCATAAACCGATCGGCGCACGCACTGCAATTTTGCGTTGCATTTAAACACCTTTACTGTCATTCTTATCAGTTAATCCAATGTGCACAAGTCTTGTGCACATGACTGTTTTCATTTCAACAGCAAAAGCAGAATAATCCGATCATATCACATCTCACTTGCATTGTTTCTAGCATTGTCAGATTTTTGGAATAAACTGGTTTTTAGCAGTTATCAGTATATTGGTGTTGGTTTATACTGTATAACACACTTGTTGTCGGTTTATTAAGCACTATCGGTGCAAGATCATGCATGCAAACGCTCTGAGTGATGCTGCTTCATTGGCGGATTTCATTGGCAATCTTGTGGTAGAGAATTCTGCCCATAGAAAGGAAAAACGCATTGAAGTCAACTGTGAACGTTTTTTTAATGTGGATCATACATTTTTCACACTGTTTCCCTGAGGATAGCTGAGCCAAACCCTTCTGTCGCAGGACAGATCATTGTCTAAGGGACCAGATTTCAGTCACGATTCAATTTTGACAAAGTGTAGTTCCTGCACTGGTGTTAAAATTATCGTCTGCCCATTTTGGCATGCAACAACGCTCACATTCCCCATGTCACACAAAGTGCTATAGCTTTAAACAAGACTTTTAAATGCATGTGATAATAATATAGAACGTAAACTCAACCAGACTCAATTAGGCTAGCTAGTGGGCTGCAGTGATGTAGCAGAACTGAAAATCATGCTGCAGTGATTGATGTAGGACTGCATTGGTAATAAATATGATATGAGAATCACTCTACTCTTAAGCATGTATACACTACGACTTACTGTATGCATGAAGAATGGTGGGCTTCAGGGTCTGCTTACTCCCTGAACTAGAATGCATGATTAAACACTTGATTTGCTCCTCAAACATTCAGCTTCCAATGCTATCTTTGTGGTGACCTAGCTCTGCTCTCATCTCATGTATGGCCAACTGATCAAGATGTAGCCTAGGAATACAAATGGACCAATGGTTTATTTCTTTTTGGAAATGTTTGACTTTTGTCTTACCTTTTCCTCCAAACTGAAGTCAAGTGTTTCAGATCTCAGTGTTTATACAATCTGTCATCCAAAATATCTTTCTCAGAGAAGTCAAATAAAACTGTGTTTATTACATGGTCAATTCCTTTGTTTATTGCAATATGTTTTGCAACCACAAAATTATACTTGCACACCTTTCATGAATTGCATGATGTCTCTGGTTGTCCATATGCATCTGTTGGCTTGATTTTTGATTATATCAAGCAGGTCAAATACTACTTGTGATAACAGTCTCATAGTGATCCCACAGCATTTGTCAGGGACTCCACCAGCTGGAAGTAATTGTACTTGATATCATATTCCATATCATACCAGAAATTCACTGCAGAAACAAAAAACATGTTAAACATAATATTCATGCATGATTAGTTGCAATACATTGTTAGTTACATACTGTCTGTGTAGTGAACGACCATATGGATTTTTTAAAGGATGATGATTATGTAAAGTGTGGCCAATGACCAACATATGTGATATACAGTAAAGCCTGATACGATTAAATTATAGCAATGGATATGTACACATAAATTCAATGAACATATTTATTTACACAATATTTATCAAAACTGTAGGGATGCAACGATGCAAACATTTTGTGCCGAGCCCGATTTTCAATTATTTAGAGCAACATCTGCCGATACCGATAGTTTGTTGGTTGTTTCAAATCCCTGATAATTACACAACTTCGAAACAAATTTGAATGCTAACTTTATTCTCTACGGCTTTACATGTTATCCATGTTTCAGAGTAACTGGTCTCCATTATAAACAAAACACTGAATCTTACGTTCACATTCTTAACTCTCACTGAATTCATTCTAAATAGCCTCCTGTCATGCTCACATTAAATTGGTAAGATTTCTTCATTTCTTAACTTTAAGTTGAGTGATTAACCTGTTGACGTGTGCCCCCTTTTAGAGCACAAACAATGAAAATGACATACCTGAACTTAAATGGTTGTATTTACTGGACCCTTTGGAGTATGGACACAGTTGTAGTATCTTTTGAAAGAAGACACTTTGGGCTTTATTTCCCAAGTTTCAGAATTAATATATGTTGTTATTTTTTAAAGTTAGAGAAGCTGACGTTTATAGTAATGGCAATATTTTGTGCGGAACATGTTTTTATAATAAACAACAAACAAGTGCCAAGACAACCCAGAAATACAATGTTCTCAAAACCAAAAGATGTTTCAAATTTGAAGATATTCTAACAAAAAATGCTTTTTTCTCTGTAAAATCACTGAAAGCGTACAGGGTCCGTTTAAGGCTCCGCCTCTCAAATTCAACACAATCTCCTACAGCACTGCTCGGCTATTATGAAATAAACTACATCTATTTTTAAAAATAGACTTTGGAGACAGGCTCATTTGGTTACGAGACTCTAATATAAAAGATTATATACAGTGATATAAATGCTTTTATCGGCCGATTCCAATGTTTGGTCAATGCATCACTACTAAAATCTCTAAAAAATATTTAAAAGCAAAGTATTGTACATTATCCATTAACTTAACTTTAAGATTTTGAAAGTGACACACACACAAAGAGTTAACAATATTAAAAATGGCCAATTATATTTTATATATATTTTTCAGCCTGATGCTATTTTTTTCTGCAAGTTGTTACTGGCACGTCATTATTTAATGTGTGAACAGTATTTGCAAACTAAATGTAAATGTCTTTGAAAAAGGTTTGCATTGTTCTAATCTTCCAGGTAAGAGAGGCACATCATTAAAGGTGTTACCTGCTATGCAGCCGTGAGACTGTCGCACATGATGGAACCACAAAGAGGGCAGATACAACATCTCTCCAGCTTTCACAGTGCAGTGCAGAGGTTTAGTCAGTCTGTATGAGGGATATCGGTCTAAATCTGGATTAAGGGGGTCTAGAGGAATCCAGGGCACCTGGCAGAGAAACACTATATCAGCAGTGGAAAAAGATTATGGAGTATTGTTATAGTTTTTTACTTGCATACCGAAAATTGTTTAATTGCACATTTTAGCAAAAAAGTGAAATGTAAAATCCTGCAAACTATGTTAGTTTGGGCTGGCCTAGTCCAGTGTCCTTAAATGCATACACTGAAAAAACGTGCTTCTTTAAACTCACTTTGAATGAACCTTCTTCATCTACTATTTCAAACGCGCCGTCTTCTTTCTGTCTGTATGTTGCTGGCTGATAGAGCTCTATGGAAAGGTAACATAGTGCAAAGAACCTTTAGGTCATTTCCTTGTTTAGACTTTTTTTTTTTTCTCAGCAGGCTAAATTAAGGAGTTTACTGAGGTATAAAGTCACAGAAAATAACAATTCCTTACCATATGGTATGAAAGGCCTATCAGTGGGAGGAAGTAAAATAAACTCTTTCTGTCCTGATATCACACAGTATAGATTCTCATAGTGATCTTTATGCACTACAGAGAGAAAAATAAACTTTGTGTTAATTAGTGTTGAAATGAAATTAATGAAATCATCTTACACTTTAGAATGAGTGCAAAGACAAAGGCTAATATGTTTGTGTTTAATAACGCATTAAAGGAATAGTTCACCCAAAAAAATGAGCATTTCCTCATCATTTAATTACCCTCATGCCATCCCATATGTATAGGACTTTCTTTCTTCTGTTGAACACAAAGGTTTTTTGTAAAATATTTCAGCTCTGTAGGTTCACACAATGCAAGTGAATATTTGCCAGAACTTTGAAGCTCAAAAAAGCATATAAATACAGCATAAAATTAATCCTCCAGTTGTTAAATCCATGTCTCAGAAATGATATGATAGGTGTGGGTGACATTTCAATATTGAAGTCCTTTTTTTAACTATAAATCTCCATTTTCAAACAGCATACTTCTCTCCTAAGAGTTCTGCTAGTTTGTTTTTTGGCGATTTGCATTTTTCATGCATATCGCCACATTCTGTGCAGGAAGGAGACTTAAATATTGATCTGTTTCTCACCCACACCTATCATATCATCATCTTCGTTTCTGAAGATGTTAATTAAACCACTGGAGTCATATGGATTACTTTTATGCTGACTTATGTGATTTTTGGAGCTTCAAAGTTCTCGACCCTGTTGACTTGCATTGTTTGGACCTACATAGCTGAGATATTCTTCTAAAAATCTTCATTTGTGTTCTGCAGAAGAAAGAAAGTCAGACATTTCTGGTATGCCGTGAGGGTGCTAAAATGAGAGAATTTACATTTTTGGGTGAACTACCGCTTTAATTTCTCAACCACACTGGAATGGCATTTTCCTACACCGAAAATAGAGCATTCTGAAAATGCTTTGCTTTTTCACATGCTTTGGAAAACGATGACAAAAGCGGATTAGTCTGGATGTGGCCCAACTCACTTGATGTGACAGCACTTTCCTCCCCTAGCCAGAAATTTACAGCATCAGGCTGCTTTCCTGAATTTGAAAACAATCAAACACTTACATCAAAGATAAAGACAACTCAAACTCAAACCATCATTGCATATTTTCACAAGTTACATCCTCCTGCTCTTAAAAACCAAAGTAGAGCTCAAACTAGATGTAAAATGTGTGACAGTACCAAGAGCTTTACTCATCCAGGGGATGTGAGTCTGTACGTCTCCCGTCAGCTCTGGTAACTCCTCAGTCAGATTGGAGCATTGCTTCTGAACATAAAACACCCCACTGCTCTTCACCTTCCCTTCAATGATGTCCAGCAGAGATGAAAAGGTCATGTGACGCTCCTCTGGCATCACAAAACGATTCCCATTTACAGCATCTGCATATCCGTTTGGAGTGACGGCAACACTGATGACTTTAGTGCCTACTTTCTCTCTGAAAAAAACAACAACAATAGAAAAAATTTAAAGACATATGAGGTACAAACATAAGTGGACTGATAGTCTTGGCTAAAGTAAGAACAGTTATTTCAAGTTGCCCTCAGATAGACTCACCTGAGATAAGCAGCGTTCCATTTAGACAAAGCTGGCCAATCACTAAAGCTGTTGCGAAGGATGCAGGGCTTATTGGGACCAATCCATTCCCGATAAAACTGAATAGGAGAGAGGGGGCCATCCAAGTATGGCACTGCATCATTTAGATAAAGCTCTAAGAGAGAGAAGACATATGATATCACTCACACAATGCCTCCTAAAGCCTGTCAAGAACATATCTGGGTCATGTCTGAAGCCTATTTTTTGTCTCACCAAGATGTTTTTCATTGTAACATTGTTTTTATGTCAGTTGAGCACAGTAATTCCCATTACTGCATGTTATTTAAATTGTAAAGCATTTATACATCATACTCGTATTTGCCGTACTGAAATGATGGCTATTTTCACATTTACAAAGTCATTGTGTCCAGAAAGGATGGTTCTAATTACAGTATTATAGTAATGGAAATATAATGAGACTCATTATAATCTCATTATGCTGCTGAAAATAATGGGAATTAAAAACAATGAAAAGGCCCCTTCCAATTGTCAGTTACGTGAAAAAAAACATTCTCATCATAATGCAATAAAAATAAGTAAAATAAAGCTATATAAATGATGTGTAAAGTGCATCTACCTGATTTGAATTAAAGGAATATTTCACTCAAAAATGAAAATGATCTTATCACTTACTTACCCTCATGCTATCCCAGATGTGTATGACTTACTTTCCTCTGTTGAACACAAATTAAGATTTTTAGAGGAATATCTCAGCACTTGTAGGTCCATACAATGCAAGTGAATGTAGGATATACCGGTACTAAAGAAATATCACAATACCAACATTTTTTAAATGGTATATCATCATCTTGTTGTTAATTTCAATACCACATTAAAGTATGCTGCCATTAGCAAAATTAAATGTAATGTGAAAGTTTTGAGATGAAATTAAAGACCATTTGAAAAAATTAATAAAAAAAAGTCTCGATATGGCAAAATGTGATCATTAAACAGCAGAAGGATGTAATTTAATGATACAATACACAGTCACATGTGCACCACAGAATGAACGGCTCTGCTTCATCTCCTTCACGCACACAGGCGCCCACATGCAACACACTGATAATGCTTGATTTTCATGCACTGTGTCCAATAGTATCCATCTGCAGAGCTGCAGATCAGTGTATAAACGGCTGAGAACTCTATAATGAACTCTTTCTCCGTTGCAGCTTGGAGATTTCAGCTCGCGAGTCGTGGGAAGCTTGATATAACAAACCCTTCAAAAACAGGAAGAACTTCAAAGATCTTTCAAAATAAAGATCATGAGAGCTCTATACAACTGGATTCATAAAATTTAATTAGTATTATTATCTGTAAGCAATATCACAAAAGCAAGTGTACTGAATATCAGCAAGCTCTGTATTGCATCTATTTTGTTTTTTACCAAAACAAAAAAACTTTTTTTTTTTTTTGAAAATTACTATATTTTAATTTAATTAAAGCTGTGCAGTATGTATTTGACTAAACACAATTTGACCATAATATTTAATTAAAACATTTACCATGGAATCCAGAAAAATCCAAACATAATTTGTATCTATAAGACTTTATGCAGTTCTTTTAGTCAAGTAATTTTCTTTGAAAATTCATCAAAAATGAGTTTTTTTCTTAGTATTTAGTTAGAATTGATACCGAGGTACCAGGGCTGCTATCATACCGAAGCCAAAATTTTGGTATCGGAGCAATCCTAAGTGAATGCGCTCCAAAAGCACATAAAGGCAGCATAAAAGTACTCCATATCACTCTAGTGGTTTAATCCATGTCTTCTGAAGTGATCTAATTTGGTTTGGGTGAGAAGAGACCAAAATAAAACTCACCTTTCACTGTACATCTTGCCATTTCAATCACTAGGCACGATAATGATTTCAAGCTTGAAATCACGATCGTGCCTAGAGACTCCAGATGTCAAGCTTTATAGTGAAGAAGGAGTTATATTTTGGTTTGTAATCACCCTAAACCACCTGAATCTCTTCAGAAGAAATGGATTAAACCACTGGAGTGATATGGATTATTTTTATACTGCCTTTATGTGCTTTTGGAGCTTCAAAATGTTGGTCACCATTTGCATTGTATGGACATTCAGAGCTGAGATATTCTACTAAAAATCCTCGTTTGTGTTCTGCAGAAGAAAGAAAGTCATATATCTGTGATGTCATGAGGTGGGTCAGTAGATTTCATTTTAGGGGTGAACTATCCCTTTAAGAGTAACTAATACTGATTTTCTCTTTAATTCTGTAAGGCACATATCAGATGAGGCAGAGAAAGCGTTATATATGTATATTTTTTTTAATTGCTTTGAGTACTGAAATTGCTTTTAGGATTTGATTATGCATGCGTATTGGTGTCAACATATGGCCAATGAACTTACCCCGAGCTTCTTTAGGAAAATCTCTCAAGCGTTCCTTCACTGCATCCATTTCGCAATTCGCATGTTTACTAGAACACTGAGTTCTTCATGCACATTGTTTACATACAAGCGGAACTATTCTTATATAGCTTTTTTAAAACATAACATGTTATTCAAACGACACATCTAACTGTTAACGATTTAAAATAACAGAATGACATATCTTACATGTGTTTTGGCATGGATCTTCCGCTCATGCGCAGTAGTGACAGAGTTAGAACGTTGCATTTGTCTCCCTCTACTGGCTGAAGGTTTTACTGCAAGAACAATTCATTTCTTGTTATTCACTTAAATTACCGTAACACCATATATCACACAGTTCTGATGAGATTTGGGAAAGTTTTCTATTTTCGTTTTCTGCCAGTCCCTTTTCTTCTCATTGACCTTATGGTATATGGATGAGAAGGCAGCCCAAATAACTTTGACCAGACAGAATGCCTAATTAATATATTACTGAGATAACTTAGCAAGTTTGTTATGATGCACATTTTCTTTATTCGATTTAGAAATTTGCATAACCAGCCTCCAAAATTATGGAGCAAGAACTAAATACGAAAATAAACTAATCAATGAAGTGTAAAACACATAGATGCATAGAAGGGATACAAATGGCGAAATAAATATATAAGAATAAATACATACATACGTTTAATAAATGGCTACAGAAATGCATAACATTGAACAAATAAAATATTTCAATGAATATTAGTCAAAATTTAACAAAAATATTCATACATTTTAAAATGCATGTACCATACTCAGCGTTATATTTTGTCAAAATGTAATTAAAAACGTTTATTTTGAAATAAAATATTTTAAAAAAAATTATTTATCTCATCTTTTCATTTATTTTGCAAGTAAATAGAAAAGTAAATGAATGCAATAAAATATAAAAATAAAATGTTAATATAAAAATATTAGAGTTAATGAATAAAAAAAAATTACATTTAAAAATGTACAAATGTTTTTAGGCATTTTAAATGCTAATATCATATTCATATAAAATTTTAAGAAAATGTATTTCGTAATGTCATAATTTACAAATAATTATGATTTAGATATTTATCTCATCTTGCCATTTATTTATTTACTGACATTTTTTGCAAGTAAATAGACATGTAAATGAATAGAATAAAATATTTGAATGAAATATTAAAATTTTCCAAAATATATTTATATATTTTAATATGCTAATACCAATATTCAGGGTTAAATCACAAGAAAATGTATTTCATAATGTCAGAAATTTTAAATAGATATTTATCTCATACTGTCATTTATTTATTTATGTATTAACAATTTTTGCAAGTTTGTTCCTCAATAAGAATGTGTCTGTGCATTAGAATTTTCTATCATGGTATTATGGATTTAATACAAGTCTTTGATGTACTGCTCACCCAGCATTTTATGTTCTCCTAAGGGTTCCCACTCATCTTTAATGGGGATCTGGGTCTACAGGGTCCAGGTCCACAGCTTCAGGATGCCTCTTTCCTCTCCTCCTCAATAAACTTTCAGGAGAAAGATCTCACAGATGATCTGGACCTTAGCTTCTTACCTGATGAGCTGAGCACTCAGGATGAGCCTTCACAGGTTGAGAATGTCAGCAAAAATGAAGACAGTGGCATTTCCACCGACTGTTCACCCTGAGAGTCGACAGAGGCAGATACTGACACCAGTTATGCTTCCCAGAACACATAACAGTTCTGCTCTCTCCCCATGACCCCTATGACCCCAGTGGCAGAGAGCTCATGCATCATCCCACAATTAAGACATTTACACCGAAAATTGGAAGAGTGTGAAAACTGAAAACGTGTCTGAGAATCTTTTTTTCTTTTGTCATCATGTATGACATTTAAATTAGCCATGAGATTTATTTATTGTGTAGCTACAAGACTGCACAATATTTTCAAAAGAATGTTGCATGTTCAATCCAAGTTAAGCTCAATTAACAGCATTTGCATCTCACAAAAATCATGTATAATGTCTTAGTGGTATACTGTACTTTTATGACAGGCGCCATTCACTTCTATTGTAATTGCCTTACCGTTAACACGATTTTTGCTTCTTTTTTAAATAGGTCATGAGTCTAAATTTTTATTGGTGGTAGTAAACATTATGCCACCAGTGCTGTTGAACTTCCTTTAACCCTTTCATACATATCATCACACATATAGTATGTGACGGTTAATAACTGGGCCCTGCAGAGCAACGTCAAACATACTGTATGTGTTTCTGCAACTGCTAGTTACGCTACAAGAAGCCACATTAAAACACTAACACAGACTGCGCTGGTCAAGCGTTTGTAATTTATACTCGCTTAAACAGTTACAATCTTCCTCCGATGCGCACTGCCATTTGTTTGCATTAGTAGCAGTTGTCATTCATCAAACAAACAGCTATTGAAAGAGTCTTTTCAAGTACATAATATGTTTATTTTATGTAACAAACAGCCAAATTGTCACCAAAGTACCACGATAACAGTTCACAGCTTGTATATACAGCCCTCATCTCTAAACGCAATCTTCCCATGCACGCGGCCACGTCTACTTATTAGATACATATGCAGTTTTCATTCACACAAACAGCAACTCAAACAGTGTTTTCAGGCATATAATATGTTTGTTTTCTGAAACAGACAGCCAAACTATCACAAAAGCACCACGATAACAGTTTTAACTTGTATACTCAGTAATACATGCTGATAGAGTGCAATTAACCATGCACACAGCCAAGTCTGTTTACATTAGTGCTTGTCACACACACACACACACACACACACACACACACACACAAACACACACTGTCAGAGCTGTCAAACAGTGCATAAGCAAACCAGACTGCTGATATTATATGTTCATTTGTTTTTTACAGCTATAAAAATTAAATAAAACAAAAACAGTACAGCAGACATAACCCATTAGTTCACATGTTTACTATATTATATGCAGTAATTTTTTATGATAAGAAATACAAAATTAAAATAAAATAATGAAAATAATACTCATCTACACTTTGCCCAACTCTTCCGGCTCTGCAGTGTCACATGCATAATTAACTCACTCCAGGGGGCACTGCAGATGAATTTAGACAATACTCATGAAAAGGTTAACCCAAACTTTTCTACAGTTTGTGAGTTACCCTTTGCCTATAATCTATATTTCTGTTTATTTCCAGGTTTAAATTGAATTATATTTCATTTGAATCCCACATTTTTAATGTAGTCTCAGACTTTTGGGCCCCAATAACTGAACAAAAATGTATTAAACCATATTATCAAACCATAATAGACAACAAACTCAGATAAATGCCTCTTTTATATAACGCAAAGTGTTGAAAATATGAATGTACAGTGTGCAACATTGCATGCAGTCTTTCAGCTCTGTAACTTTGCTTTTGTTAGCATTTGGCTGCTGTCATAATGTGGATCCATGAACCAAGAACTGCTCTTATATTCAGCTCTGGAAAAATGGTCTGCACTGGCACCAAGAGGTATACGTAATATATATGTTCAGACTTTTAAGTATGATGCAGTTGTTTGTAACATGACTTTAAAATCAGGATAGTCACAGATGGGTCAGACACCCTATATTTGTCTTTTCCATTGTTATCTTTCCAAGCAATGAGAAGAAATCTCGGCTTGCTGCACAGAAGTACGCACGGGTGGTGCAGAAGCTTGACTTTTCTGCCAAATTCCTTGAATTTAAAATCCAAAACATGGTTGGAAGTTGTGACGTCTGTTTTCCTGTATGCTTAGAAGGCCTGGTCCTCACTCGCCAGCAGTTAAGCAGGCCTGTGCAGGCAACTGTGTTTCTTAGAAAAGAGTTTGAGGTTTTCAGGCCCTCAGTAGTTAATCCACTGCCCAACATCTGTCTTACATCTGTCAATAACTTTGTCTCTCACGTTATGAGCCACAGTTCTTTCCTGGTTTGATAGATTGCATGGTGAAGCCACGTATTGTTTTGCTGATCTTTGTATCTGGAAAAGTTGTGCTCACAGGTACTGTAATCACTAGTGTAATAATAGGTGAATCTCAACATGTCCAGTGTGATGCACTGTGTGTTCTGACACATTTCTATCATGACCAGCATTAAGTTTTTCAGCAATTAGTGCTACAGTAGCTCTACAGGACCAGACAGGCTAGCCTTCAATCCCCATGTACATTAATGAGCCTTGGGCATCCATGACCCTGTCGCCAGTTCATCGGTTGGCCTTCCTTGGACCAGTTTTGGTAGGCACTAACCACTGCACACCGGGAACACCCCACAAAACCTTAAGTTTTGGAGATGGCCTGACCCAGTCATCTAGCCATCACAATTTGGCCCTTGTCACTCAGATCCTAACGCTTGCCCATTCTTCCTGCTACCAACACATATTATTCAAGAACTGACTTTTAGCTTGCTGCCTAGTATATCTCATCCCTTGACAGGTGCCATTGTAACAAGATAATAAATGTTATTCACTTCACCTGTCAGTGGTTTTAATGTTGTGGCTGATCGGCACTGATTGGCAAGTTCATTTAAATCACATTTGTCATTTAATAATATCTCAAGTATTTTATAAACAAATGATTCTCACTGTCAGCCCAACTTGAACATTCTTTGTATTAAATGTCTACCCACATCAGATAAACATTGTGTTTTATAGGGGCCTTCAGCCCATGCAACAGGGTTCACTTATTGGACAGTTATTAAAAAACTTTCGAATCACCTTGAACAAAACTGAAAATGATAAATAAGTATTTTACATTACATTAATTTGAAACATTTTATAAATTATTAAATATTAGATCAAATTACCTCAAAATCTTTAGAGATTGCAAACAAATATCTCATGGATCAGGAAAATTATGCAGTGCATATTGAAATATTTAGTTTTTACAAAAGTGTTTGTTGCTATTTAGAGTTTTAGGAAAAAATATAATCAAAAGTACCTTTTACTCCAGGGGGCCCTGTTGTACCCTACACAAGCAGGTTTATGACCCCATTTCAATAATTGAGAGGATACATGGAATATTTGTACATTTAAAAAAAAAAAAAATCACATAATTTTATGTAAACCCGCAAAGAAAACTAAGTTGATTTTTAAATGGTGGAAAATGTAAAAGAAATGGAAGATTACTTAATTAATATAAATATTAATACTTCATTTAAGAGTCTGCACTATTTGTAGGTCACCAATTGCAAATTCACCAGTGCTTTCATTGAAGCACTCGGGATCCTCTTTGATACATTCTCAAACATGGATCATCAGCTTTTGCAAAAACTTGAGTCTGTCTTCAGTGAATACTGCCATTCAATCAGGACAGATCCCAGTGTATATATGTACACTCACCTAAAGGATTATTAGGAACACCATACTAATACTGTGTTTGACCCCCTTTCCCCTTCAGAACTGCCTTAATTCTACGTGGCATTGATTCAACAAGGTGCTGAAAGCATTCTTTAGAAATGTTGGCCCATATTGATAGGATAGCATCTTGCAGTTGATGGAGATTTGTGGGATGCACATCCAGGGCACGAAGCTCCCGTTCCACCACATCCCAAAGATGCTCTATTGGGTTGAGATCTGGTGACTGTGGGGGCCATTTTAGTACAGTGAACTCATTGTGATGTTCAAGAAACCAATTTGAAATGATTCGAGCTTTGTGATATGGTGCATTATCCTGCTGGAAGTAGCCATCAGAGGATGGGTACATGGTGGCCATAAAGGGATGGACATGGTCAGAAACAATGCTCAGGTAGGCCGTGGCATTTAAACGATGCCCAATTGGCACTAAGGGGCCTAAAGTGTGCCAAGAAAACATCCCCCACACCATTACACCACCACCACCAGCCTGCACAGTGGTAACAAGGCATGATGGATCCATGTTCTCATTCTGTTTACGCCAAATTCTGACTCAACCATCTGAATGTCTCAACAGAAATCGAGACTCATCAGACCAGGCAACATTTTTCCAGTCTTCAACTGTCCAATTTTGGTGAGCTCTTGCAAATTGTAGCCTCTTTTTCCTATTTGTAGTGGAGATGAGTGGTACCCGGTGGGGTCTTCTGCTGTTGTAGCCCATCCGCCTCAAGGTTGTGCGTGTTGTGGCTTCACAAATGCTTTGCTGCATACCTCGGTTGTAACGAGTGGTTATTTCAGTCAAAGTTGCTCTTCTATCAGCTTGAATCAGTCGGCCCATTCTCCTCTGACCTCTAGCATCAACAAGGCATTTTCGCCCACAGGACTGCCGCATACTGGATGTTTTTCCCTTTTCACACCATTCTTTGTAAACCCTAGAAATGGTTGTGCGTGAAAATCCCAGTAACTGAGCAGATTGTGAAATACTCAGACCAGCCCGTCTGGCACCAACAACCATGCCACGCTCAAAATTGCTTAAATCACCTTTCTTTCCCATTCTGACATTCAGTTTGGAGTTCAGGAGATTGTCTTGACCAGGACCACACCCCTAAATGCATTGAAGCAACTGCCATGTGATTGGTTGATTAGATAATTGCATTAATGAGAAATTGAACAGGTGTTCCTAATAATCCTTTAGGTGAGTGTATATATACATTTTGACATAACACCTTTGTTGAAAAAATTTAAGGTCCATGCTATTTGTCATGCTTTAGATATAAATGGCTGATCGCATACTAGTCTACATTTTATAAACACCCTCAACCACTCATCTACCACCATCAACAACATTTGCACCCATCCAGCTCACCACCACACACAAACACACATCACATGGTGCATGGGACAGCCACTATTCATCAATCAACAGCAGGTCATAGCAGACAGTACGGGACTTTTAGAACCAGAATATTTTTTTCATATTTTCAACCCCAGAACCGTTTCTTATGGGCTTATAGTATTGCTAAGAGCCTGTATCAGCATGGCTAGTCCCCTGGCTGGCGAACCTCGGGCTGTGGGGCCTGATGAAGTTGATCGAGGGTCTGGATCAGAGGCCCGGGTGCCCGTGCGACCGCAGCCGCCTCAGCAGCACCTTCAGGCGGCTTGTGTTAGCGCTGCTGTCGTGGCTATGGTGGAGGCGCTGGATGATGCGGAGGGGCTCTTTGTAGCCGTGGAGAGATGCCCGCTGTGCAACACGGCCAGACGGAGACTCACCTGCGCTCGCTGCATCCAGACCGGTGATTTCGTGTATTTTGATGGAAGAAATCCGGAGAGGTGTAGTTTTATTTTTCTGTTGTCCACACTGTGTGCTAATACAATTAGCTTTAGCATGCTAACAAAATTTGTTTACAAAATGAGTTTTCAGTATTTTCGATCTGATTCATCTCATGTGAACTTGACTTATTTTTTTAATTACATATTTTTTACTATGATTAAAAAAATGTGTTACTTTTGTAACGTAATCTTGTATCTTCAGCATGCTAATTTGCTAACTGCTAAATTTTGTAAACAGTCTGACAGGCAACAAATGTTTCAGTTTCTGTCATGTTTTACCTCACATCAAATTTCCATGACATGTTTATTTAAATGAAACAGGTTTATAGTGTTGTCATGGCTTATACAAGCTCTGATAAGTTTTTCTTTTTAACAGTATTTGACAATGTGTTGAAATGGTTAGTTTCAGCTGAGTCATGTTGACAAATGCGAAATAATTTATGATTACTGCAATATCTTGTATTGATTACGTAATAATGTTACAAATGGCTTGGCATATCAAACAGTTTAGAAGTTGCAATATCGAGTCTTCGTATATTTAACTGTATATGACATATGGATGTGTAATATTGTTACACATGGATTTTAAGAAAATACAATTTTAGGGATATTTACAGTTCAATACAAGTTAAGCTCAATTGACAACATTTGTGGCATAATATTGAGTACCACAAAAAGTTTATTTGACGTCCATCCTTTTCTTAAAAAAATAATAATAAAAAAATATGGTGTACAGTGAGGCAACTACAGTGGATGTGAATGGGGCCAATCCGTAAACATTAAAATACTAACTGTATCAAAAGTATAGCCACAAGACATAAACAATATGCACGTTAAAATTATTTCAGTGTGATAAAATCACTTACGAACATTTTCTGTGTAAAGTTAAACAATTTTAAAGATTCGATGCCACGATGAAGCAAAGCTATAAACTCTGTAAGCCTGCAAAAACCACAATTTAAACAATGATTTAACCGCTCAAATACACATTTTAACAGAATAATTTATGTAAGCGCTTTTTGCAAATTTAAAGTTTCACACTCTTGCCTTTTAAACCCTCCATAAATTGGCCCCATTCACTTCCATTGTAAGTGACTCCCTGTAACCTAATTTATAGCTTGTTTTTTAAGAAACGGATATACAAGTTGAAATGTATTTTTGTGGTAGTCAGCAATATGCCACAAATTCTGTTGATTGAGCTTAACCTGTCTTAAACCCAGAATATTCCTTTAAGCAGTTAAAATGTTTCTTTTATTCATAATCTGTCTCTATATTGATATACTATATTTTGGTATCACTATAATTCTAGTCACATATTGTAGTTGTGGACAGTGATATGCATTTTTGTAAAAATCTAATTATTCTTGATAGATATTTTTCTGTGTAATAAGTACAGATTTATATATATTCTGTGTACAGGTACTCGGAAAAGCTTGAAAGACTTCAGAAGCTGAAAAATGAAAAAGAGAATCTTCAACAAAGGTAAGACATCAGCATCCTGTAATGCACAATTCAAAGTACAATTTATGTTGCATTTTGAAGCACATTCTGATTTTTTTCCTTTATTTCAGTGTTCTCAATGCCATGGACAAGAAAGTTCAGGCTGACCAGCTGGTAAAAATGTTTTGGAATTTAAAAAATATTACAAAACTATTTAAGACATTTCACCATTCTGGTTGTGTGTTTTGTTTCACTACAGAGGTGGAAAATTATGTCATGCAAGATGAAAATCAAGCAACTCAAAGAGGCCATATGCACTGGCAATGAAGAAGTGAAGAGTGGTGAGTCTACAGTTTCCTAAAAAAATATGTATTCCTTGAAAGCATTTATTGTGTAGGGCTGGGCATAGATGCAGAATATATATATATATATATATATATCACACTAACTGTAAAAAATTTTGAAACACTCATTCTTATATTTATTTTTCACATTTTAGAATAATATTAAAGTCATCACAACTATGGAATAATAGAAATGGAACTCTGGGAATTATATTGTGACTAAACAAAATAAAAAATAAATAAAAACGGTTATATTTTAGCATCTTCCATTGACATGCACTCTTGACATTTTCTCAACCAACTTCTTGAGGAATCACCCTGGGATGCTTTTTAAACAGTATTGAAGGAGTTCCCATCCATGTTAGGCACTTATTGGCTTCTTTTCTTCATATTTTGTACAAGTCATCAATTTAAAAAGAAATTTATTACATTTTTACAAATTTTTTTTTTTTTTAAATTCTCAAACCAGCCCGTCTGACAATCATCCATGCGATTTATCTAATCAGCCAATCGTGTGGCAGCAGTGAATAAAATCATGTAGATATGGGACAGGAGCTTCAGTTAATGTTCACATCAACCATCAAAATGGGGAAATAATGTGATCTCAGTGATTTGAACCGTGGCATGATTGTTGGTGCCAGATGGGTTGGATTGAGTATTTCTGTAACTGCTGATCTCCTGGGATTTTCACGCACAACAGTCTCTAGAATTAACTCAATATGGTGCCAAAACCATCCAGTGAGTGGCAGTTCTATGGTTGGAAATGCCTTGTTGATGAGAGAGGTCAACAAGACTGGCCAGACTGGTTTGAACTGAGAAAGTCTACAGTAACTCATATAAACGCTCTGTAAAATATCTGATAACCGCTCTGAGAATATCATCTCAGAATTTAAAAATTTGGGCGCATGTTCTAGTGATTTAGAGGATTGAGGAAAAAGGTAAATCTTGGGATTTAAGAATCAACTTCAGGATCGCTAAGATGAAGATCATGATGCATCATGATTACCCAGCCCTAGGATTTTATACATGTTTTAATATCGAATGCATATTTAAATTCTCCATATGATGGCTCTACATAAGTACAGTTTAGGAAATCTTTTGGTGCTCTTGCGTCTTAGTTTTTTCCATTAATAAGAATTCATTTTTATTTGGATGTGGATTTGGTTTTTTTCCCCCTTAGGCAGGGAGCTGTTGCTGCGTTCACAAGAGGAGGGCCAAAGACTGCAGCGTAGGGCCAATCGGCACCAGGAAAAGAGGGACAAAATTAAGCGTCATAACCAGCGTTTGGGTGAGCTGCTGGAGAAGAGATCCAAAGAGCTGCAGGGGAGGCTGGAGGCCCTGGCTGAAGTTCGGAAGGAGCACATACTGGAGCTCACCACACACATCTTCTCCATACAGGAGGAGAAACAGGGCAGCAGGTCAGAGACAATCAGAGTCTCAGGATTGTTTTTATTACATGGACAGATCATAATTGTTACCCACATGTATTCCTAGTGAATGCTGTCTTGCTCTATTAGAAATTTGCCCTTGAGAAAGGTGCTTAACACTCAGTTGCTCTAGAGAGACTGCCAATGCAATTAGCTTGGCATTGACAAATCATCATAAACTTAAGCTTGTTTGGTTCCAGGTACAAATCAGTTTTTGAACAAAGTATCTTAATAGTATTTCTACCCTTCAGGGACCCAGCTGATCCAGTTGTGGCAGAGTATGATCTTGCTCTGACCTCCAGCACTGTCAGTGAACTCGCAGAGGCCAGACGAACCACATACCACTCAGGTCGCTGGATCTGGGACGATCAGAACGGAGAGACGAGCATCAATATCACTGGGCCACATGTCACATTGCCTAGCAATGGAGACTGCTCTGCCTATTACTGCTGGGTGGAAGAGAAGAGTGGAAATCCGGTGCCAGGTATAGAATTCAGTGTCATCTGTCAGTAGGGCGGGTATGGCCAGAGATTTCCTGATTTGATTTCGATCCACTAACTCTCGATTTGATTCATTTGGGTATACAATATTTCGGTTACAATGAACATTTCGCTTTTGTATGAAATAACTTGTGTGAAAAAATGTATTAAAAATTGACAATGGGGCACACATTATGCCATTTTAATTGCTATGTATTTAACACATTTAATAATAATCAGCATTACAAAAACTAGTAAACTTAAGTAAAAGATCAATCTTAGTATTTTAGGGATCTTTCAAATTAAGATTAACTTTAGCCTACTTTTCACTACAATTCATGATCCTGATGGATAGAAAAAGTCCCGTCCTACATTATTTCTCGCTGAATATTCAGTTTCACTTGGAAATGCATCCCTTTGTGGAACTTGCTTTGGTTCAAGTTAAGCTCAATCGACAGCATTTGTGGCATAATGATTAACATAAAAATATTTTCGACTCCCCTCGTTTATTCTACAAAAACATGGTTACAGTAATGTACTTAAAATGGACGTGAATGTGGCCAGTTTCAAAAGTTTAATTTATTACACTGAAATCGTGTTAACGTGTATAATATTAACATGTTTACTTGCTCCATTCTCTTCCATTGTAAATGCCTTAAGGCATGGCCACACGGTCCTTTATATGGGAATCCACACAATAGTGAATTGCATGGTTTGGCCTTGACTTCTGTGTGGGCGGTGCTTTGTACACAGCTCCACTGAATATTCACAATGGACAAGGATATCTTTGTCTGAAACTCTGGCAAGTTTTTTTTTAACATCACTGTCACAGAGTATAAAATGCAGAATTGAAAAGCATCTGTGTGGCAATTCATGTTTTGTTGGTTTCACTTATTCTTAACGTCCACCCACGCCTTATGAGCCCAAAACATTCTGACTGTGCCTGTACAGTAACTGCAGATTTTATTTTTTTAACTAAAGGAAGTACATTAGCTTTTTTTTCCCCCCCAATATTTTGCTACAAATGTTGCCGATTGAGCTTTACTTGTATTGAACTCTGGAACAATTTTTTTGTTCAAACATGCAAACTTAAATCATTCATAGATATATTATATATATTTTTATATATTTATATAAAAATATATATTATATATATTAATATATATATTTTTTTTTGTGTAGAACTGGACCACATCAACCCAGCTAACACCATCAGTGCGGCCCTCTGTTATGCTACCCAGCTCATCAACACCCTGTCTCATATTCTGGATGTCAACCTTCCGAAAAAGTTGTGCAACAGGTTACAACAGCATATTTATTGTCAAAACTATCCTTCCACTATCCTTTATTTTACTCGCTTTCAAATTCCTTCTGCATTTTTGTTAAAGACTTTGTCATTTTTCTTTTTCAATTTTCAAGGGGACTAAAAAAACAGAACTTCTATGTGTTGTATTTGACACCGTAAAAAAAAAAAAAAACAGTATGTAGTACAAGTTTTTTTTTTTTTTATCTTGTGGAGTTAAGGCTCATAGTTTCATGACTTCTCCTGTATTGTCTGTTTATTTGTCTCTCTCTGTCTTCTCTACAGTGAATTCTGTGGTGATAATCTGACCCGATACAGATTTACCCGTGTCGTAAACAAACTCAACACCAACATCCTGTACCTGTGCTTCTCGCAGGTAACTCTTCCAGTCACATCTCAAAACTGAGACTATATTCTTGTATGGAGGTTTATTTTGAATGTGTGTATGATTACCCCATAGCATGTTGACAGCGAGCTGCTCCATCCTAACCACACTTTGAGGAATATCATGTTTTTAGTGTCTCCAGCAAACAAGAACCTTGGCAGGTGAGAAAATAATTCCATATTATGAATGCGTACTTTACTTTTTAAAGGAATATTCTGGGTTCACTACAAGTCAATCAACAGCATTTGTGGCATAGTGTTGATCTAATAATAATAATAATAAAAGCAAAAATGGCAGTTACAGCAAGGCACTTGCAATGAAAGTGAATGGGGCCAGTTCAGAATCATTAAAATGTACACTATTTAAAAATATAGCTACAAGATGTAAACATCACAGTATATCATATAATAAAACATTAACATGATTTTAGTGTTTTAAAATCACTTACTAATCTTATCAGTGTAAAGATATATCCAATATATATATATATATATATATATATATATATATATATATATATATATATATATATATATATATATATATATATATATATATATATATATATATATGAATTCACTGTCACAACGACCTATCCTTTAAACAATTTATCATACTGAAATCATGTAGAACAGAGATTTAATCACACTTAAATCCCTAAAATGTTAATGTGTAATCTTTTAATCTTGTACTTTTGAAACCAGTGTATTTTAATATACTGGTATTGTATATTGTACTGGTATTGTATTGACTGGTCCCATTCACTTCTATTGTAATTTCCTTTGTAAACATGATTTATGCTTTTTTTTTTTTTTTTTTTTTTTTTTTTTTTTAAATAAATGAGGGATAAGTCACTTATTTTCTGTGGTAATCAACATCATACCACGAATGCTATCGACTGAGCTTGAACCTGCAACATTACTTTTAATATACATTTTAAGTTAAGTATACTTCTGTATTGTTTTTAAAGACAACATGTAATCAAAATTGGCCTAATCTCTTAATGTACCTGGTCTTGTTTTAAGACACTTAATTTTTTTTTAAATATATTAAAAACATTTTCTCAATATGTAATGAATTGCTGTGTTGGCAGGGATAAATATTGATAATATCTAATATAATACAGCCCACTTTTCATGATCCAATCAGATCCTGAAGTCCTGTCCTTCATTAGTTTTTGCTCTTGGGAAATGTTAACATTTTAAAAATATTTTAAATGTTAAAATACTTTCTCCCAATGTTTCATGTTGTCTTGAAAGGAAAATTAATCTTGATCTTTTCTGCTCTTTCTGTGCACAGAACCGGACCTTTTGAGGCAAGTGCAGACTTGGAAGACTCAATGGAGTTTGTAGAACCAGAGGCAGCCGGACCTGCGGAGGAGAGTGGAGACGAGGTAGTGACAGATGAAGAAACAGACTTAGGCACAGACTGGGAGACAGTTCCAAGTCCACGTTTTTGTGATATCCCCTCTCAGCCTATGGATCTTTCCCAGAGCGGCATGCAGGCGTCCCAGCCAGTGGGCAATGCTGGGGGCATGATCTCCTCCGCAGCGGCCTCTGTCACATCCTGGTTCCGGGCCTACACCGGGCAGCGCTAATGTCAGGTGGTTAGTTAGGGCTGTATCTATGCAAACACCCCATTAAAATCACCATCACCTTTGTCAACTTGGCTTTAGGGAAAAAGGGGAAGTTTTCATCTGACTGCTCAAACTATAAAATGTGTGGTTGAATCCAGAGAGAAGCATGTGATCTCCAGTAACAACATCTGTGTGGTAGTAAATCAGTAATGAAACGGTCGTGAACTGCTTCTCACTTTTACATTTCTGATCCTCTGTAGCTCACATTATACCGGCGACACAACTTTATCCAATGTGCATTGCCAAATATTCGTTCATTGGTGCAGACATTGTACATTAAAAGCATTGTTGGATAGACTTGACTCTGTGCTGGCAAGAGTTTGATTGATGGATTGAGTTTTCATGGAAGAATGAAAT